>JAQPPZ010005606.1:3600000-4156184 GCA_028583015.1 Wollemia nobilis
GCTGAATGGCCCTTGTTGCTAACAACTCCTACACATTCTTTTCAATCTTAGTCTTTTGCACATATGGGTACCTGTAGGGATGAATGTTGGGTGGTAAAATTCTTAAAATAAGATGGATGGCATGATCATGGGTGTGTTGTGGTGGTAACTCATGGGGTTCTACAAATATAGATGCATGCTTATCCAAAATTTTCTATAATTTAGTTGGCCAAACTATATTATTGGTAGTGAAGGTTTTTAGTGCAAACAACAGTGCCGCCACTCCTTGAGATGATTTCTTAAAAATAAATTCCATTTGGTGGGAGGTGATAAGTTGGGTAGATCTTGTGGAAATTCTACAAAGTGTGTATTATTTCCCAAACTCAATGAATTGCATTCAAAGCTCAATAAATTTCCCATAATATTAGGTCTAGTGTACAAAGCCACTGAGTTCCTAACATAATGTCACATCCCCCATGGGAAGGGTAAACATGTCTTCCCTATGACTGTAGTCACCCATATGCACCTTGCCATTTCTATATTTTTCTTTGTATGGTAGGTTTTTTCCATTAGCCACCATGACTTCAAAATAATTACAAAAGTATATGTAACAATTGGTTTTTTTGGCTACCTAAAGATAAATATAATTATGGGTACTGCCTGAATAAATGAGGATGATGAGTCATTGTCTCTTGAAATACCCTACCACTTTCATGGTTTGGGGAGTGGAAATCCTTGCTAAGGCATATACTAAGATTTTAGTTGGTCATTCCTTTGTTAGTCCTGACTCTTTGGGTTCTTCTTCTTCTTCTCTATGTACTTCATATTTTCCCTATGATTCCTTAGTGGAAGGTTCATCCACATCTAGTAAATATAGTTTTTGTTGTATTCACTTGTGGCTTAGAGAATATTTATCATCATAACTATAACATAGTCCATGTACCCTTTACGTTTCTGTTTCTTCTCAAATAAGATATCTGATCAAGGGTGGTTTGTTAACTGGGTTTGATAAAGTTCAATATGTAAGCAGTGTTCGGGCAACCTCTATTGCCTCCTCCATCTATCTCAATGGGTCAACTTTCTATGTTAAGCAACCTCTCATCTACCTAACCTTACCAAATGTTTATTTTTAGTATAGAGAGGTTGGATACATGATCCAAAAAAATTAGCAAAAAAACAAATAGATGCCACCACTAAAAAATAACTGAAAAAGTCCCTACAAATGGTCTCATTTAGAAGTTGTTGCTCAAAATCTAGCTACGATGGCCCTCAACACCCTCCATATTTTGAAAATCCTTCTCCACTTCCTCAAGCTATACCCCCTAAGAAGCCCCTTCCCTCTTCCTCATCTTAGACTCAATCCTTTGATATTCTTGTTAATCACCAAGCCTTGTTGGATTCAAATGTGAACCTTTAGTTAGCTCTAATTCCTTCACCAAGCCCCACCAAAGACAACCCTATGATATATGAGTGGAGAATGGTAGGTAAGCAACAACGATCATAAACCACCCCAAAATACCTCCTTCCAGCAAGAGGAAAAAAACCTCTATTAAAGATCTTGCTAGATCCTTCTATCAAGTTGCCCAAAATATGGTTACAACTTAGCATACCCACAATACACAAATGTTGTATTCAATAAAAATAAATTTCAATCATTAATTCATGAGGTCGAATAGCCTCCATATCATCCCTCATGAAATTAAATCTTCTTTCTTAGAATGTTAAGGGACTCTCTCTCCCGCATTGTAAGTTTCAAGTTTGAAAGGCTGCAATAGAGAATTATATTTCTATTCTTTTTCTTCAAGAACTAAAAGTCTCTAGTTAGGATTTTTCCCATTGTATGGGTGCTATTGGTTGGGGATATGCATATATCTTTACTACATCTCATACCAATGTAAAGGAGGTGTTTCCCTCTCCATATATATGTCTATTTTTTATGTTATTCTAGACCATGATGAAGATCTAGCTCATCATTATGTCTGGGTTAGATTGGCTCTCAACGTTTTGGTTCTTGGATTTTGCTCTATATATGCTCCTAATGACCCTTCTAGTCATATAGCCCTCTGGGAATGATTAGTTGTTTCTATCCCTCCTACAAAATGAATCATAAGATATGACTTGAATATGATTAAAAATTCTAGTGATAAAACCTAGGATGGTAGCAAACTCCTTTTAATTTTTGAATTTGGTAGTTGGTTGTTTTATCATTAGGTGTGCATGACCCTCTCTTTGGTAAATCCTTCTCTCATAGAGATAATTGGTTTACATGGTCCAATTTTCATCAAGGTTTTGCCATGAAGTTTGTTTATTTGGACATATTTTATTTCAGTAATTATTTTATGGGTAAATTCTCCATCCACAAGCAAGTTCACGTTATTTCACACATAAATCTAATAGATCATCTCCCTATATTTTATTCTATCCAAAATTTCTTAATCTCCCTCAATTCCATGTAGCTTACTTTCAAATTAAATATTTCCCACCTTAACAACCTTGCTAGCTACCACCTTGTAAAGCATGTTTGGAATAGATTTTCCATACCTATTGGTAGTATTGGCTAGATCAAGTGGTTTAAAATAACTATTTCCAATACTATTTTTTCCCTTAGATGGTATGGGTGCTCTATTTCCAGGAGGAAGAAGATTAGAGATAGCCACTTTCATAAATATATCTCTCATCTTCGTTCTATGCTTATGAAATATTCCACTAATGTTGTTATTCAATGTGACCTAGCTAGTGTTAAAAATCAGGTGAGAGGTTATGAGTCATTATATGATAGAGGGGCACATATTAGGTCTCGCCTCAATTGGATATCCTAGTATGATAAGGGAACTAAATTTTTCTTTAACTACCTTAGGCATAAGAATAGTTTGGAAAGGATTACTAAGTTGGAGGACCCTTTAGATCATCCCATTTCTAACTCCAATGAGATCATGAATATTTTGTAACCCACTTCTTTGAACTTTTTATAGAGGGTCCAAGGGATGACATCCATCTTTTGTTAATGGAATACGTGTAGGAATAAATTCTCTCCCTAGTAGACCCCATTATTTAGGATCAACTTGAATGTCCTCTTTCTGTGAACAATCTACATAATGCTATTTTTCTATAAAGAATGACAAAGCTCTTGATATGGATGGTCTTCTTGTGGACTTTTATAAAAAAAATTGGTATATCCTTTCCTTAGATATTCATCGTGTTTACCTAGAAGCTCTCTAGAATAGTGCTCTTGGAGCTCATACCAATGTAGGATTAATAAAACTTATTTTTAAAGGAACAAATCGTAATCAAATCTCTAATTGAAGACCTATTACCCTCCTCTATGTCTCATGCAATATCATAGCTAAAGCTATAGCTTTAAAAATAAAACCTGTTGCTCGAGCTATTGCTCGCCCAAAATAATATGGTTTTATTAAGGGTTTTAATATATTATATAATCTTATGATGGCCTAGGAAACAATGCAATGGGCTATCGACTCCAATCAAGATGACCTCTTGGTTAAGTTAGATTTTGACAATGCATATGATAAAATCATATGGTATTTTATTCTTCGTATACTTTTTTGGCTTGGTTTTGGTCCAAAATTTTATAATCAATTGGTATGCTCTTTGGAGATGCTCTGGCTTGTGTTCAGGTTGATGGAGTTCTATCCCCTCCTCCCCTCTACAATGGTCTATTAGATAGGGTTGCCATCTTGCTCCTTTTTTGCATTTTTTGGTTGTTGGTCTTCTTTGTTATCTTCTTCATAAGGGTCAATCTAATGACCTCATTCAAGGTATTAAGCTTCTTGGAGATAAACATGCTCTTAACTTACATTTTGTTGATGATTCCTTTCTTTTTCTTCAAAATACCTAGCAAGAGTTGGAAACGGCTAAGGAGATTGTACAATTGTTTTGTAATGTTTCTAGCTCTTGTATCAACCACTATAAACATAAGTCTTCTATAATTTTCCAATCTTAATGGTTGCAACTCCTTGACCTAGTGAAATATCATCCCTCATGGAATGATCATTTGTAACTTGGTAATCTCCTTTGGGATTAATATTTCTCCTAAAGATATTTTGAATTGGGTTATGGAAAGACTTCAAAAGAATTGCAGTGCATGGTTGGCTTGGTTTCTCTCCTTAGCAATAATAATTCAAGTTGCGTATAAAGTTATGGTAGCCTCTCATGTTTACTACTTCTCTTGTTGGATGGCCTCAAAGGATAATTATAACAAATTTACTTAGGTCATTTCTAAATTTTTATGGACCAAATAGGATGAGGAGGTAGGTATGACAAAAATCTCTTGAAAACTTTGTACTCAACCAAAGGCTTTAGGAGGTATGGGTATTATTGATCCTTTTATCCAAAATAAAAGTTTGGTTGGAAAATGGGTTGCTAGATCCATTACTAGATGAAAATTGGAAATACTTATTTTGGCACATAATCTCCCAAGCTATTCACAAAGGTAAATGGAAAGAAATCCCATGGGAGGATATGGTCCTTAAAGCACCATACTTTACAATTAAAGGATATATTCCTCTTACCCATAACTAGAAAGCTTGGCAATCAGTTTCTCATTTATTTTCTTGGAAATATGACTCCTTACGACATGGTTTAAGCATCGATTTGAACAATATTTGGTGGAGTAAACTTATCCTCCATAATGATAAACCTTTAGATTTGTGTAGTGTTCTTTAAGGATTGGTATTTTTTAATAAAGGTATGAATAAAATAAGAGATATTTAGGATTTGGGTAGCTAATGAATTCTCACTTGGACCCATATTCACAATTATTGTTCCCTTCCCAATTTGTTCAAGGAGTCTTATGGCTTTGTTGTGGCTTCCATTCCATGTGAGGTCCTTATAAAGTTGGGAACAACTTCCTATAATATATGGATTGACTAGAGATAGATTAATGACCATATAATCTCTTCCAATATTAAATCCAGTTGGATCTACAAAAATATTTTGTGTAATCTACCATTGGACTCTAAGCTTAATGTCATGGGGTAATTCAATTTTACCAATGCCTAGTGGAAGTCTCTTGCTACTCAAATTTGAAAAGTTCTTGAATCCAAAACTCAACTTCTTGGATGGTGGATTTTGCATAAAAAAAATTCCAACTTTTGAAAGTCTAGATCCAATTTACATATTTCCCCTCAATGTAAATTTTGTAATGCTTCAAAAGCTTT
The DNA here is from genome assembly GCA_028583015.1 of Wollemia nobilis. Classification (NCBI taxonomy): domain Eukaryota; kingdom Viridiplantae; phylum Streptophyta; class Pinopsida; order Araucariales; family Araucariaceae; genus Wollemia; species Wollemia nobilis. The sequence goes on from JAQPPZ010005606.1 coordinate 3,605,157, forward strand.
TATTAACTTATTTTGGTTCTATGACATGCCTAAGCAGTTTTGGGATGTTTTCTACACTTTTTTATTCCCCTCCTTCACTAGATCTTGGAAGCTAATTCTGCTTGGTTTTCCTAGCAGTATCATTATCTCAAACTCTACGATGTTTGTAAACTCATTTCTCTCAAATATATTTAGAATAAGGGTTATGCACAGTGGCGAATATTTATTAATAACTGAGTATTAGCATTTTTAAAAATACAAATTGATGAATTTTGGGGACCTTGGACATTGGCCCATTCGCCCAAAATTTTTGGGTCCAAATATTTTTAGGGGTTGGCTCGTCGCACGTTGATAATAATATTACCAAAAAAAATTAAATCGCCAACACTCCCGCCTAAATTGAGGACCCTTTTCACCTTGAAATTATAAAATTTTTAAATTATCCCACCAAATTCGCCTCTTATAGTAGTATATAAACGTAACATGACAACCATACCCATACAACTAAAACATTAGAGTGTGGTTTGCATATGCTGGATTGTGGACCGAATGCAAAAGAGGCTGGATGTAAAAGTGCACCTAGACCGTATCTGAGGTACTTTTTGCACCCATACCACTTTTTACATCCAGGCCGAATCTAAACCACTTTCTGCACCCTAGCCACACCCGGACCACTTTCTGCACCCAGATCGCATCTTGACCACTTTTTGCACCCAGGCCGCATTTGGGGCATTTTTACATCCAACCCCAGGTGCAATTAGTGGTTTGAATGTGGGTCGGGTGTAAAAAGTGGTTTAAATATGGTTTGGATGCAAAAGTGGTCCAAATGCGACCCGGGTGCAAAAAGTGGTCAGAATGCAAACTGGTTGTGAAAAGTGGTCCGGATGCGAGCGGGTTGTAGAAAGCAATCTAGTTGCGGGACAGTTGTAGAAAGTGATCCGACTGCAGGTTGGTTGCAGAAAGTGGTCTGAATGCAAGACGAAAGGGAAAAGTGACACAGAGGAAAAATGTAATTTCAAGGGCTTCAAGGTAAGAAACAAAAAATAACTTTTTTTTTTAGACCTCCTCACAACCACAACCAAAAATTCAAAAAACTAATATGACTTGATGTTTTCCAACCCATCAAAAACTCCACAGTTAAGCATGCTCGACTGGAGTAGTACTTGGATGGGTGACCTCTTGGGAAGTCTCGTTTTGCACCCTCTAAACTGAATTTTTTTTCCTAGGTTATAACCCAAGTTCATCTAAACCCTATTTTGCACTCAGTTTGCATTTGGGCCCTGTTTTACAATTGGTTTACAACTGGGCCCTGTTTTACACCCAATATGATCAAAACTATCAAGTTTGCCGCTGTTCTATAAATTTTGATGAAAATTTAAGGTAATTCACCATGTCTCCTACTTGAATTTGGCCAAGATTCTCTTGGATTTCAAAACTAATTTGCCTTTTTTTCATAATTACATTTTGGGTCTGACCCCTTATGCATAACCCTATTTATAAGTTAAAATGCAAAAATATGCTTACCGGTTCCACTCCTCCATGGGGTATTGTTTTAGCAAACTTGACCTTTGATCTTTTGTTATATTTGGGATGCATTATTTTCCATGTTGTTGGAGCTTCCAATACACTAGGAGATGTTACCGATAGGCTTCATCAAATATTTCACATGATCCAAGATCTTCAAAAGTTCCAATAGGAAACAAAAAAGAAGGTTAGTAATAGTGATGAACCAATTCAAGAACTCGTTACTTCTATTTCTTCCTTGAATACTTCAAAATATATAATCCAAGACATGCTCAAAACTTCTCCATATGACAGGCTCTCTCACAGATGATTGTTGATATCAGGCATATCACAATAGGCTACAACTATAGTCTCTTTGTTGCCATTAGCTTCTATTCTTATGTGTACTTAGTTATGGATTATTTACTATTTATCCACCTTATTTTATTTTTTGTTGGTGGACAATGCTAGCACCATATTATTATAATGTTAGAATTGATGACATAATATAATTCAACTTTTACCCCAAAAACAAAAAATACTTATAATTACAATAATATTTAAAAAATATATTTGACATACACAACAATTTTTTTTAATAAGCTATGTGTGGCTTCTATCGGGGGCCACTCCCATTACAAAAATAAAATATTACATTGCTCTCATTAAATTTGTAACAAGTGAATTAAAGCATACCCATATTTACCTTTCTATCAAAGATATTCTCCATCTTCCTCAAAATGCTAAGTTTCCATAATCAACCCTTTTATTTTTACACTAACAACCAGAATAACCCTTACACGACACATAACTCCAACAGATAAAAGGAAAACACCATAACAATCTTCTATCAAAGAGGAAATCAGTTCAATTATTTTTCTTTTGCAACAAAAGTTCTTCCTTCTTTAAAGTGGTAAGATCTAAGAATGCATTTTTGCACTTCAAGCTCCTAAGGTAATATCTAGTTGTAAAATATTTTGTAGGATCTTCATTTTAAAAAAATTGACCGTAACTGATTGTTTCATAATTAGCTTCAAAAATACGACCTGAGGTGCTAATCTTTTCCATGGAACTGTATAGATGGTCTTAATAACCATTTGGTTTTTATCAATGATCTGATTCAAATTCTCCTTTTGGGGTTGAGTCTTCTGTTGCTCGCATAATTCATGTTGGATAATTGGTGCATATGGAGGATGAGTTTATTTCATTTGAACTGAGATATTTGAAGATTTTGAATCATTCACATGCAAGGACTTCTCCACTAAGGAGAAATTACAACATGATTGGATGACCCAACATCTCTTCTTCAGGTGGTCATATTGTTGACAACTATAATATCTTAGGGATAAGTTTTCATATTCAATATTTTGAATCCATTTCCCTTTGCTTGAGGAGATAATAATGGATTAAGGCCCATGAACTGGCCCATGAACTGAAACATTCGTCCAAACAACCAATCTTGCTTTACTCATTAATTTTACTGGACAAAATTTCCTTTGTTTGAGCATCCATATCCTGGAATGCACCAATGACATTATCGATTTTGGTGAATATCTTCTCTCCCTAAAACTCCACAGGAAAAGCATAAAAATTCACTTAGACTGGGAAGCCATTAACTTCTTTTGTAAAGGGGTTGAAACTAGGAGTCCAAGGTCTTATATAGACATCCTTTATCCAAAAAACCAATTATATCTATAATCCATTACCTTATCTCTATCGACTAAATTAGAAAAGGAAATACTAAAGAAATTTTTGGGTGGGAGAGTTACTTAGAGTTTTGTATTGGTCCACCAATCTTTAATGTATCCTTTGAGCTCCTCCAAGCCTGGTCTTTTATCTTTGAGTTTGCAGATAATTATTCGAGCTTCATGATCAATTAGATCCAACCCAAATTCATTCTCCGAAATCTTGATAGAGGGTAGAGATTCATTTACGTGCGAACCCAAATTCATTCTCCAAAATCTTGATAGAGGGCAAAGATTCATCCACCCGCGAACCCACAAATTGGAGGAACGGTATGCAAACAACCTTTTTCCTTCAACACTTGACTGCACCTAGGGTTTGCATCCATTTCGCAAAGACTGTAACTAAATTTATTACTTTGTTCCATCATTTAACTACACCTAAAATTTACACATACAAAACAACAATTTAAAATATATATTATTATTTAATAAATAATATTAATATTATAAATTATTTTATTTTTAAAATCTAATTAAAATCGTTTTATTTTACCCATTCAAATAATAACCCACATTATGATGTTTGATAAATAATAACTTAAATTTCATAAAGTTTACTTTACATTATCTATTGTAACCTTTTAAATAAATAAAATAATAAAATATTATTATTTTAAAAATCATGAATGATTATTTACTTATCATTTTGACATTATCTTAAACGTATAGACTTTCATAACTATATCATAGACAAAGATACATAGAATTATTTTAATTAGGTAGTATGTCATGTGAAATTAAAAAATATGTTTTAACCTTTTTGTTACTTATGTCCCAAAGTTAAGAATGGTGGTATGTCATGTGAAATTAAAAAATATTTTTTAACCTTTATGTTACTTGTGTCCCAAAGCTAAGAATGTTGACTAAGAATATTCTGTTTTAATAATTAAAGTTTTGAATTTTTTTTAAATTTTAAATTATATAAAATATTATTTATATATAAATTAATTTATGAAAAAATATATATATTTCTGCCCAGGAGTACAAATCTTTTTTCACTGGTCATATTAAAAAAGTTCCATGTTCGCTTTTAACAATTTTTTTACATGCTTTTTTCTCAGCAATCTTTTATTACTAGAACTTGCCCTTATGTGTAAAGTTGCCTCGTATAATTTAAAATTTATTTCTTAATTTAAAAAGTAATGTAGTTTTTAATATTCTATATGATTATATAGAATATTTAATTATTATTTTTTAATGAGTTTATACATATTTTTATGAGGGGTCATGATTCCTTCATATTAAGTGAGGTTTGAACTTTGGATCTCTTGAAAAAAGCCAAAGCTCTTAAAACTGTAATAAGTTTACAGGTATTAATATTTAATTATTTTTAATCATTGGATTATTATTATTATTTTTTGATTGGTGACAAACCTCTACGATCAACGCTTAGGACTAAGCATTCATATCTCAACCATGACCCTTCGTAAGGTCGAGAGCTAAGCTTATAAACAAGGGAATTTTGATGTGTTTGTATAGGGATTTGAACTCAAAACCTCTCAAATGAAAGGAGTTGTTCGCAATCACCAATGCACCACCCTTGCGGGTTAAAACTTTCTTTGTTAGAAAGAAACCTTTTCGTATCCCTTGGGGGCCAATCACCTATCCCATATAGGTATACCCCTCATGTTCTTTAGGAGTTTTTTTTTGTATCCGATGTAGGCTGCCAACTGCCAAGCTCGAACCTTAGACCTCGAACCTTCTTTCGAGAATTGAGAGATCTTACTAGTGAGGTACCTAGTGAGGATCATTGAATTATTATTAGACCCATTCAAATTGTGTCTAATATTGAAATCAAGGATAATTATAACGTGCATGATGGTTTATATGGGTCTAATGTACAACATTATAAGACTTTGAAACTTCGAATATGAAGTCTAAGGTTCAAATCCAATGAGAATAGAGTTATACACCACCCATTAGGTTGAATAAACATATATTAGGTAAATAACATTATTTTAAAGACAATTTATTATTCATTATCTCAAAATTCCTTGCGACCACCCATGTTTATTATTATTCCTATTGGATCCTATCCAAAAACTACTATAAGAAGCTTGATAAGCTTCTGCGAGAGTTTTTATGGTCCTCTTCTAGTAATGGGTTGGGATTCCACCGTCTTGCCTAGGAGTATTGTTGTCTTCCCATAAGCTATGGTGGACTTATAATTCTCAATACTCAGCATCAAGGTTAGACCCTCTGTGTTAAGTGGGTCATCAAAGTCCTTGTGGGCAATGAGGCCTGGAATATTCTCATCTATCACTATATTTGCGAAGGTTCCCCTTTTGGTCGTAAGAGTTGGAGGGGTATGGGTTTCCCTTCCCTCCTTATTGCTCTTGTGTCTATCAAAGTGACAAGATCCTTCGTCATCAAGAGCATTTGGAAAGCTTGGGAGAGTGTTAAGCCTTGGTTGAGATGGAATGGTCAAAGATTTTGGCATGGCCTCTCCATCAACCAAATGAATGTTTGGTGGTTACCTGTCATCACCTACTAGGATTCTTCGCTTCACAGGTTCCCTGGGTTCATGAGCTTAGATTTTTTTGCAAAGGTGTGTGGTGCATCATTGATTTCTTTTCTCGTCCTACCAGGGATTGGATCCCTTGGGATGACTTCAGAGTCAAATTTAGGCTCAAGCACTTTGACAAGGACATGTTTGAGGTCGTCAAGGTTGCTCTCCCTGACTCCATGTTTCATAAAATTTCTATGTTTTCACAATGACCTTGGTGGAAGGACTGGAAGTGGTATCTAGACACTCCTTTGTAAAATTACAAGACCCGTTTGGGGTATGGATGGTTCTCTCCTTGCCTCCCCATGATTGATAAGCTCAATCAATGATGGAATCTCTCTTCCCCTTAGCCTATTTGGATGCACAAGTTCCAGACTGCTTGGGCTCCTTTCTTGGAGCCCAAGCTTTCTTGTTTTGCATGGAGTCTTCTTCACCAGGGGCTTCCTGTTGGGGAGCGTCTCCTACATTTAGGCATCCCCAACCCTTCTTGCCCTTTTTGTCTTCAATATGAGGATTTTATTCATCTTTTTTAGTTATGTGCTCATGCTCATTCCCTTTGGGAGTGGCTTTTTTCCTTTTTTAGATCCTATTCCTACACCATGCTTAAGTGGAAGCATATCATTCTGGGAGACCCCCCACCCTTGCCAACTATTTTCTTTGAAGTGTGGCACTTGTTTCGTATGGTGGCCCTGTACAACATATGAAAAGCTAGAAATGACACTATCTTTGGTAAGTGTTCTTCCTCTCTTCACATCTCTGCTCTTGAGGAATCTAATATTATTTCATCTATGTATTTTCAGATTGTTGTTCAGGCCAATAAGGTGACTATGGAGCTCTCTCATCTTCAAGAGCTTATTGATCATTAGGGGAACACTTTGTGCATAGTCAATCAAGTTCCTCTTGAGTAGGATTATCCTCGAAGTTAGTCTAGGTCCAGGCAACATCGTCACTTGATCCCAAATCACACTCCTATCCCAGCTCAAGGTCACCCTCCTTACAGAGCTTGCCATGCTCCTCTCTCCCCCTTTGGTTGATAGCGTTGGTCACATAGCGTGTTTATCCGTCTATTTTTTTTTTAATGTATTCTATTACTTCTTTAATACAATGCTTTTTACTTAAAAAATTATAATTTAAAAAATTAATTAAGTATATTGTTTTTTGTTATATTATATTTTTTTAACAACATTTAATTCCTGATATAATTGATTTTACTTCTAACTGTGTATTTTAAAATAGATATAAATATAAAATAATTAAAAAATAATTATACATTTAAAATATTTAATAACTATATTATATTATATTATATATATATATATAAAAATATATAATTTAAAACTCAATAATGAACTATTATTGAATAAATAAATATAATTATTTTCAATGGGTTATATGCATTATATAAAACTCAATAATGAACTTTTATTGAATAAATAAATATAATTATTTTCAATGGGTTATATGCGATTGAAACGGCCTCACCCATATTACATCATCACCACATTAGTATCACAACAAAGCTTAGAGATTGTCCATGTATTGTTTGACAAGATTTGAGCATGGGTCTCCTCCTTGAAATGTTAAGGATTTTAACTGGTTGAGCTAATGCAACTTGATGAATTAATAAATACATTAATTGTCTTTATACATTGTATTTTATAATAATTATTAATTATTTTTATTTTTTAAGTATATTTTTTTAATACATAGGGTAGTTGGTTACAACCACACTATTTTTAGTAATTGACAAGCGCAAGGTTCAAACCACAGGGGTTGCTCCTGACAAACCTATTCTATTTCGTTGTTGTTATTTCATCTAGTTGTTGTTATTTCATCTCATTGTTGACCCAAAGTGAGAGAGAGACCACCAGTTGCTCAAGATTTGTACTATTGTTGTCAATCTAGCGTCCAACAAGCCTATTCCATCTCACTGTTGTTGACCCGAAGTGAAAAGGAGACCATTGGTCGCTCGAGATTCGTATTACCGTTGTCAGTCTAGCGCACACTCAAAGGATTCAAAGCAAACTACCTTTGCAAATTGGCATCCCAAGTTTGATCCCAAGTTTCTTCTTAGTAAGTGTATGGCTAAACTAGCAATTACCAATCCACCTAACCCTTAGAAACTGTTTTTAAATAATTTTTAATATCCATAAAGAATCATAAATCATATAAAAAATCTTAAAAGAAGATATTATTAATCTAATATATATTTATCCAACCAAATATAAGTAGATTCTCAGCATTCAAAATTATAAAATCTCAAAATCTTCCATCTATTCAAATGATTCACCTTCCATTATACAGTCTTCGAATCTTTCTAAACCATCCATTCATTTAAATTTCCTTGTTGTTTAATATTATAAAATCTCCAAACCAATCATTACGAGGGAGACAGCATTAGATGGGACTTATCAAAAGTTCTGTTTAATATCACCATGATTAATGGCTTCATGCTTATATTAAGTACTGGTAAAATGTCACATAAACTCCACCTATATTAGGGTGGCACATCACATATCAATCACACAACTTTTGGCTTTATGAGTTTAGTAAAGTTTTGTTTAATTTGACCATGATAATGGCTTTATACGCTACTATAACTGCTAAGTATTGCTAAAATGTCACATAAGCTGAGCTGTATTAGGTGGCGCATCACACAACTTTGGAGGTAGCCGTACAAAAGTTTGTCCTTTTAGCTTTAATAACAAGACAATACATTTGTGTAATAAGATATATGTTATAATAATATCATATTCTCCTACGGATTGACGAATGACATAGTTTTCTACCATGCAGAACATGGCTGTCAACTAACTGGTGTTCCTCTTATATTCGAGGCAAGGATTTCATACACTAGTGGATTATTAAAAAGACTTATGGTTGGCTTGCTTTCAAGTTGGATTTTTTTAAAGAAGAGTTAACGTTGGAACTTTTCTCTTCTTAAAACTGAAATTTTATTTTAAAAGTGAAATAAATAATTTAAATTTATAAATTTTTAATTATATATTTTAAAAATAATATAAAAACGTTTTAGAGGGACAACGCAACGGTTTAGGCTTTGGTTTTTTTTTGGGAGGTCCAAGGTTTAAACCGTAACGTGGGTGAGTGTGTGAGGGGTGGGTGTGTGCATGAAAAAAAAAAAAAACTTAAAAACCTATCATTTGCACATTACTATGTTGACTCATGAGTTGGTGCATTTGATAAATCTTGTCAGGTTTTGACACAAGGCTCCGTGCACTATCAAGGTGGCTTCACCTAACCTCCTTTCGCCTTAAGGTCTCTTAATTTCTTTGAGACCTCTGCATAGCAGGTTGAGGTGTGACATTTTTTAGCATCAGGTTTTTCTTTGAGACCTCTGCATAGCAGGTTGAGGTGTGACATTTTCTAGTGGACTCGGTCTCCTCTTGGACTGGCTCCCTTTATTAGTTATTCTGTTTATTCACCCTTTGAGGAGTGGTTTTATTTTTGATCTCAAGTCTTTAGGATAGGATGTTGATTGTTTGGGTGGCCTTGTGCATCAAACTATAATTTTTCATATTCTTTTTTATTGTAACCTCTTTTATTTTTTTTATTGAATATAATTATTGGTTCCAATAAAAATAATATAAAGTTTCTTTTCAATAATATATATAATAAATTAAAAAATTATATATATAAATTTATACTCTATAGACGACCTACATAATTAAAGATGGTTTTATTTTTTAGTTTATATGGTTTATTTCTTGTTATTAAACTTAAAGTATGTAAATATATTATTTTAAAAAAAGAAATGGTTAAATATTAATAATAATTTTTAGGGAGGTAAGATAGGATCACTCAAGGTCATGTTTAAGGATTATAGTGGTACCATTGATTTGAGGCAATGCTACTTGACTCAAAGGTAGTTGTCAATTCCTCTATGTATCAAAATAATAATAATAATAAATGTATTGAGTTTTTCCTTTTGCAAGGTATATTCTTGATTTATTCTTAAATATAAATAATGGTATTACAATATGTTTTTATAAATTATTAAATGTTAAAATTAATATATAAGTTGTCAGAGTGAGGATAACTTAATGGTTCGGGATTTGAATTTTCTTTGGGAGGTCCATGGTTCAAACCACAACGTGGATGAGTGTGTGTAGCGTGAGTGAGTGTATAACTGTACATAACAAAAAAAAAAAAAAAAAAAAAATATATATATATATATATATATATATATATATATATATATATAAATATATATATATATTGTAAGCTTACTATAATGTAATAATAATTATATAAATAAAAATTTATAATAATAATAATAATATTTATTTTTAATTTCAAAAAAAAAAAAATTTAATTATGTATATAAAATCAAATGAATTACATTACATTATTATTATTATTTTTAAATTATTATATATTTATATATATATGGTTTATCAAGATTTAGCTCATGTCATGTTAAACGAGATGGTGGATTTGTTGGTGCAGTCCTTGTGGTTTGAACGCCGGTTACTAAAAATAGTGGTTGTTGCCAACTCTCCTATGTACCCAAAAAAATTATATGTTCGTTTCACAATATGTTCTATTTATCCATAGATCTCCGTAGTTATTATCATACAACCCCTCCATTTAGTTCTATTTATCTATAGATCTCCATAGTTATTATCATACAACCCTTCCATTTAGTAGTATCTCGTAGCCTAAAAATAAACATAAACTCACAACAAACAAGACCAAACAATATCAATAAAAAGCAAAGGAAAAAGAAGGTTAATCCCAAATACATAACATATTATCCTACTATTTATATGTAATAATTTTTTTAAATAGGTTATATGGGATTGAAATAAACCCCACTTATATCACATCATCACCATATAGTGCTATTACAACTTAACAATTATGCATATGTGACTTGGCAAGATTTGAACCTAGGTATACTTCTTGAAAGTTGAGGGCTTAAGCTAATATCACTTGATATGTAATACTTAATTTTAATTACAAGTGAAACAATAAAAATAAATTCAATATTACATATATTTATACTAGGACATACAAAGAATAGGTATACTTCTTGAAAGTTGAGGGCTTAAGCTAATATCACTTGATATGTAATACTTAATTTTAATTACAAGTGAAACAATAAAAATAAATTCAATATTACATATATTTATACTAGGACATACAAAGAATTGGTATACTTCTTGAAAGTTGAGGGCTTAAGCTAATATCACTTGATATGTAATACTTAATTTTAATTACAAGTGAAACAATAAAAATAAATTCAATATTACATATATTTATACTAGGACATACAAAGAATAGGCGGGATTTTAGAAGGGAATAAATTGATAAGTTGTCATTGCATGCTTCCATAACTCCATAGTTATAGTTAAATGTAAATATTTGTGGAGAATAGAAAAAAAAAATGGTAGCAATTTTTAAATAAAACCATAAGTAACAAAGGGCACAATAACATTACTAAAATAAAAATAGATAACAACAAATCCAACGAACAAGAAAAAAATTATAGGCATGCTAAACACAACTAAAGGAGTTAAAAAAATCTAGCAAAATCAATCTCATCATCTCCCCCTAGGACCTTATAACTCCATAAAAATCAAACTTTAATGTTCCCGAATATATCTTATAAATAAGATTCGAATATATCTTATAAATAAGATTACCTTCGTATTAATTCTATCTTGTGCACTGTAGATAATTCAGAGTGCTTCTTCAATGCTCTCAACGAATAGTCAGACACCACATCAGCTAGTCATCAGCGCACATGCTCAAAAATTGTTGTCATCCCGGTGTTGAATCCAGACCCTCGGTAAAAGAACGTTCCAAATAAACATAATAGATAAGAAATAAATTATAGGCATGCTAAGCACGACTAAAAGAGTTAAAAAAATCTAGCAAAATCAATCTCATCATCTCAATGAAGGTTAAAGAACCTTCCAAATAGAAATAACCACTTTATATGTTAACATCTATGTGGACCATGTCAAGTTAAAACAAGTATAACTTTTCTTGAAAGTGATAGGTAAAGTTCTCAAAATTGGCTTGTAGAGTAGCATTAAGACTTTGTGAATATGCTAAGTATTATTTCTAGAAATGTGAAAGAAGAAATTACTCTTTAAATTTTTCCTTATGTTATTTCTCTTCCAGCTTCCACCATTGGTACAAACCATCATCTGCATGCCAAACGATAACCTTGCTTTCCTCATACTTCCCTCCTTATCATCTATCACTGCCTTCACAATTAAGGTCTTCTCATCTAGTGGTGGTTCATGGTAACACTTCATTAATAATTTCAAATGTTGCTCATTGTCCCAATCATGCAAAACCCATTGCAATAATCATAACAATATCATGTTTTCATCAACAACCATCAATATTTCAAGAATGAGTATTGGTATTGGTGGTGAATGGAAAAACTTTAATAAATGAAAAAAATATTAATAAAAAACTTACCTTTAAGGAAATAACTTATATAATAAAAATTTGATTGGACATGTTACTTTAAAAGCAATCCAAATTTTAATTAAAAAATTAAACAAATCAAAATTTTAATTAAAAAATTAACTTCCAAACTTCATATCGTTCATATTAAAATAATAAATATATTTTAAACCTATTTTACAGTTATTATCAACTAGATTTCTTATGTTAGAATTTCTTTCCACTCTAATATTTGCTTTGAACTTACTTAAAAATGAAATTTTAAATTTTAAAATAATATAATGTCATTATTTTTTTTTATTTTTTTATTTTTTTTTGGTATATAGAAGCAATGGTTACAATCACGATTTTTAGTAACTACCAGCACAGCTGGTAGGGTTCAAACTATCTATGAAGGCTTCTAGGACTTCCACCGTCTCGGTACATGGTAACCCGGCATGAGATGGGGACCGCCGGACGCACAGTGGTTGCACCATCGTCATCAATCTGGCGCACCACTCAGAGGAATCGGATCTGGGCTACTGTCTGTGCATGGGCAAGCCCGTGGGATTGGAACCTAGGTCTCCTCTGGGTAAGCGCCCCAACTTACCAATCCACCTAGACCCACGGACTAATATAACGTCATTTTAATTATTCATTGTTTTTTTAATATTATTTAAAATTATAAAATCTCCAAACCAATCATGAGGTTCTAAGTATGTTGCTTTGAACTGACGGGGATGATATTAGGTGTCCGTTACAAAGATTTTTGCTTAATATTACCATGAGAATGGCTTTATGCGTTAACTAAGTAACATGTCAATCTCACAAATTGCATCAACTAGAAATGGTAAGTATGGGTAAAATCACATAAACTCCACCTAGATTAGGGTGGCACATCACATGTCAATCACACAACTTTGGAAGTAGTTGTGTAAAAGTTTGTCCTTATTTAGCTTTAATAACAAGACAATACATTGCTTTAATAAGGTAAATTATAATATAATAATAATAGCTATTTTTTTATATAGAATTAAGATGGATTTTATTTGTATTATAATAATAATTTTTAATTATTTATATAGAATGAAGATGGATTTTATTTGTGTTATATTATTATTATGTTATTACTATGTTAGTATGATATTTAAATTAGTTATGTAATTTCAAGGTTCAAACTACATAGTGGGTGGGTGTGTGTTAAATTCCCTATTGATAAGCATAGTTCTCAACTTTACGAGAGGTTATGGTTGGGAGGAGACTACTCAGCCATGTGCGTTGGTAGTAAGGATTTCTCACACTAACCAAATATATAAAAAAAGTTAGTTATGTATTTTTTTATTTTTGGTAATTATTATGTATATATAGCTTATTAAAATATTAGGAACCCTATCATTAAAATCAAGTCTAACCATAAAAGTAGTGCAAGAATTAAAAAAAATGCAAAAATGAAATAATAGAAGTGCTTATTAAAATAACTAAAAGGAAATACACAAACATACATCATTGGCCTCTTTGGGACAACCTCCTTGCAAGCAAAGATTTGATACAAACTGAGAAATATGAGATGATACATTTCTTTCTATCCTTATATTTATATTGGCTCTTATTCTAAAAGGGTAATTCCTACTTACAATAAAGTAACAGTTACATCATTATGAACTCTCGTTTATGATAAAAGCAATGGATACATCTTAACGAGCCCATATTCACTAGGCATCTAAGGTGTAGCATACATCAACACTAGACAATTACATGATGATGGTTATGTTAGGATAGGGTTCTAACATACCCTTTCCCTTCAAGAATCTTTGTCCTCAAAGCTTGAGGTGAGGAAATTGTTGTTGGAGTTGATGGAGCAGCTCCCAAGGGGCATATTTTGGCTACAATCCCTACCATTGCACTAAAACATCAATGAGTGTATAGTTGAAAAGTGTGCATGTTAGTTGGTCCAAAATACTTTCAGGTTCCAAGATGATTAAACCTTCTTCATTCAACCAAGGTAAGTGTTGATTGAACCTGTGTAAGGTTGCCAATGATCTTTAAAGAGGAGACAAAAAAACAAGATGTATAGAGAAGGAGGTAAGCAATTCAAGTTTGTAAGCTATGAGATCAATCTACTATAACACCTTATATGGTCCATAGAATATGGAAGCTAGCTTTTGACGACCACTGAGTTTCAATGATAACTATTTGTATGGTTGCAAACATAGGAATATTATAATCCCAACATTAAAATTATGCTTTGAGTGGTGTTGATTAGCTTATTATTACATATAATTTTGTGCCATAACCAAATTATCCTTAAGATTTTGAAGGACTTGTGCAAGCTCTCTGAGAGTGGAGTCCACTACATGAACCTTGGAACTATCGGGGACATGATAGAAGTGAGGGGAAAGGATTTTCATATTGCTTCAAATAGTGTCATATGAGTGGCTAGAGCTATATGTAGTATTATACCACCATTTAGTCAACAAAAGCCATTTGACCCACTAAGTCAATTGCTCATATGTTAAGCAACAAAGATATGTTTCTAGGCACTTGTTAACAATTTTTTTTTATCCGTTTGTTTGAGGATGGTATACCAAGCTTATCTTGAGTTGTGTGTCATACATCTTGGACAATTCCTACCAAAAATGACTAGTGAAGGTGGGTCACGATTAAAAAAAATTGATTGGGGTATGCCATAAAGGTATAAAATGCAATCAAAGAATATTTAGGTGATCGTTGAGGCCTTGTAAGGGTGGGCTAGAGGAAATAAGTGAGCATACTTAGAGAGATAATTGACCACAATGAGAATGATTGTTTTACCTCTCGAAATTGGGAGCCCTTTGAAAAATTCCATGGAAATATCTATCTAAATGGTCTCGGGAATAGGTAGAAGCAAAAGTGTGCCTGGTGTACAAATAGTTTCCCCCTTCATACGTTGATAAGTATCATATTATACCATAAAGGTTTGAATATCCCTTTTTATCCTTACCCCAAAAATATATGTTTAGCCTACTCATATTTATTTAAGAACACAAATGCCTTGTAATTGCAAAAACATGCATTTTTTATAGTATAGTTTTATAGAGTGGTGAATTGTCAGAAATAACAAGGCAACCTCAGTACCTCAAATGTTTACCATCCCATTGATAATTGGGCTGAGAGTCATGATCATTTTGAAGTTGTTTAATCAAGGATTACAAGGTGGGATCTTGGGTCACCTCATATTGAAGTTGATGGATCTATTGAGGAAGTGGAGTAGAGATGATGCATAACATACCTTGGTCATCAGATTGGTGAGATAGGGCATCAACAACTACATTTTCCTGATCCTTGTTATACAAATTTTTATAGTTGTATCCAAGCAATTTGGTGACCTAATTTTTAATTTCTAACATGGAGACATGTTCCTTAAGAAAGTATTTAAGACTATGGTGATATGTTTTTATGGAAAAATATTTGTTAATAAGTGAATATTAGCATTTTCGAAAATGCAAATTGACGAATTTTGGGGACCCTAGACGTCGACCTATTCGCCCAAATTTTTTGGGTCCAAAAATTTTAAGGGATCGGCTCGCCGCACGTTGATAATAATATTACCAAAAATATTTTAAGTCGCCAACACTCCTGCTTAAACTGAAGACCCTTTTCACCTTGAAATTATAAATTTTTTAAATTATCCTACCAAATTCGCCTCTTATAATAGTATATAAATGTAACATGACAACCATACCCATACAACTAAAATATTAGAGTGCAGTTTGCATACATTGGATTGCGAATTGGATGCAAAAGTGCACCCATACCATATCCGGGGCCGTTTTTGCACTCAAACCACTTTCTACACCCGAGCCACATCTGGACCACTTTCTGCACTCGAGCCGCATCTGGGACACTTTTGCATCTGACCCTGGGTGCAAAAGGTTGTTTGGATACGGGTCGGATGTAGAAAGTTGTTCGAATACGGTCTGGGTGCAAAATGTGATCCAAATGCGACCTGAGTGCAGAAAGTGGTCCGAATACGGGTTGAATGCGAAAAGCGGTTCGAATGTGGACCGGTTGTAGAAAGCGGTCTAGATGCAGGCCGAATGTAGAAAGCAGTTCGACTGCGGGCCGATTGCAAAAAATGGTCTAAATGCAGGTCAAGAAGGGAAAAGCAATGCAAAGGAAAAATAGAACTCTAGGGATTTCAAGATAAGCAACAAAAAAATGACTCTTTTTTTAGACCTCCTCACAACCACAACCAAAAATTCAAAAAACCAATAAGACTTGATGTTTTCCAACCCGTCAAAAACTCCACAGTTAAGCATGTTTGATTGGAGTAGTACTTGGATGTGTGACCTCCTGGGAAGTCTTCGTTTTGCACCCTCTAAACCGAATTGTTTTGCCTAGGTTATAACCCAAGTTCATCTAAACCCTGTTTTGCAGTCGATCTGCATCTAGGTTCTATTTTACAATCGATTTATGGTCAGGTCCTATTTTACATCCAATTTGATCAAAACTATCAAATTCACCACTGTTTAATAATTTTTGGTGAAAATTTAAGGTAATTCGCCATGTCTTCTACTTGAATTTGGCGAGGATTTGCTTGGATTTCAAAACTAATTCGTATTTTTTATATAGTTACATTTTGGGTCCGACCCCTTATGCATAAGCCTATTTAGAAGTTCAGATGTAGAAAGGTGCTTATCGGTTCCACTCCTATATGGGGTATTGTTTTAGCAAACTTGACCTTTGATATTTTGTGACATTTGGGATGCATTCATTTCCATGTTGTTAGAGCTTCCAGTACACTAGGAGATGTTACTGATAGACTTCATCAAATATTTCATATGATCAAAGATCTTCAAAAGTTCCAATAGAAAACAAAAGAGAAGGTAGGTAATAGTGATGAACCAATTCAAGAACTCATTACTTCTATTTCTTCCTTGAAGACTTCAAAATATATAATCGAAGACATGCTCAAAACTTCTCTATATGACAGGATCTCCCACAGATGAGTGTTGATATCATGCATATCACTATAGGATACAACTATAATCTCTTTAATGCCATTAGCTTCTATTCTTATGTGTACTTAGTTATGGAAGCTTTACTCTTTATCCACCTTATTTTAATTTTTTGTTGGTGGACAATGCTAGCACCATATTGTTATAATGTTATGATTGATGACATAATATAATTCAACTTTTACTTCAAAAACAAAAAATACTTATAATTACAATAATATTTTAAAAATATATTTGACACACACAACAATTTTTTTTTAATAAGGTATGTGTGGCTTCTATTGGGGGCCACTCCCATTACAAAAATAAAACATTACATTGCTCTCATTATATTTCTAACAAGTTAATTAAAGCATACCCATCTTTGACTTTCTATCAAAGATATTCTCCATCTTCCTCAAACTGCTAAGTTTTCATAATCAGCTCTTTTTATTTTTGAAGGAACTAACCAGGGTTATGCATAATGGGTCGGCCCCGAAATCTATTTATAAAATCAAGGCAAATTGTCTTGGAATCCTAGTGAAATATGGAGAAGTATACATGGCGAATTGCATTTAGTAGGGGGCTATGAATATTGGTTTGCAAAATCTTAAAATGTACGAAAAACTTAAAAGCTTTAGGTCGACATGAAAGACTTTTAGCCTTTATGCTTTATGATGATCATTCTAAGACATGTATGATGATCGACTGCAGATATGACTATCGACTACATACACGACCAATGGTATGCATGACGATCGGTTGTAGGCATGACGATTAGTTGTAGGTATGCTGATTGACTGTAGAGATGATGATTGGTTGTAGGTATGATGATCGACTGCAGACATGACTATTGACTATAGAGATGACGATCGATTGCAGGAATACCGATATGTTGTAGACATAACGATCGAATGTAGGCATAACGATCGATTACAAGCATGACGATCGGTTGTAGGCATGACGATTGGTTGTAGAGCATGACGATCGGCTACAGACATGACGATCGATGGCATGAATAATGATAGCTTGTAGACATGATGATCAGTTGCAGGTATGCCATTTAGGTGCAGCTATAATTATTGGTTGCAAGAACACCGATTGATTGCATGCATGATGATCGTCTACAGGCATATCGATCGGTTGTAGGAATGACGATTGGTTGCAGGAATGCCGATCGGGTGTAGATACAATGATAGCTTGCAAGAATGTCAATCGGTTGCATATATGACAATCGATTGCAAAAATGTTAATTGGGTGTAGATACAATGATCATTGATAGGTATGACGATTGACTGCAAGAATACCTATCAGATGCAATCATGACGATCGAATGTAGGAATGTCGATCGGATGCAATCATGATGATCGAAAGCAGGTATGTCGATCGGTTGCAGGGACGATGATCGGTTGTTGGAATATTGATTGGTTGTAAGTGTGTCAATTGGTTGCAATAGTGTCAAGTACCCAATTAGTAGCAACGGTGCATCTATGCCACATGTCAACTGTAGACACCAAAATCCAGCCACTTGTAAGTCATCTATACCTTCCTGCCAGCCACTTGTAAGTCATCTATACCTTCCTGCTAGCCACGTGTCGGTCATCCATCCTTCCCGCCATTATTTGGCCCAAATCCACACTTTCCCACCATTATTTGGCCCAATTTCACCTTTCCCGCCATTTTTCATCCCCAAATTTATTTAAATTAATATTTATATATATATTTTAATATTTTAATATATTTTAATATATATATAAATAAAGTTTAAGTGATTTAATCTGAGCCGTCCATCCTTCATTTAATCTCATCCGTCCATCCATCTTAATCCGTTTCACAACCTAGATTTATTCTCTACCCTTGGATCCACTTTAATCTTAGCCACACGTTCAAAGTGTCGTTAAAACCCTAAAGTGTGCCCTAAGAGTAGATTATAAATTGAGTCACCTTGATGGCTCAAACCCTATCTATCTCTTCGGCTAAACCTACCTATCTTTCCAATCTAAGTCTGGAGTTGGCTATTGCTCGTTAATCCCGAGTCTTCCGAGTCTTCTATGGCCCTAAGTCCGAACTAAACCCTTTCGCCGCATCCATCGCCGCATTCGCCGCCTGGTCTCGTCGCGTTAACAAGAAAAGGTATAGATTCATCTAAAGCAAGTAATCTTTCTTTATGTATTAATCGCTGTTGAATTCTCGCATTCTATTTATTTTTATTTCATAAATCTAGGGTTTTAGATTGTTTCTGAGGGCTCACACAGTGGAGCCCTCTTATTAGTTTCTAACTCTTTGATAATTTTAATGTGTGCAGGATTCTAGTGGTAGATCCGATTTGTTGATAGCAAGTGCTTAAGTTGGAGTGGTCCGAGCCAAAGGATACAACGAAGCCCACTCATTCTGTTGAGGTTAAGGATACATTCTTCGGAGACGCCACCACATTGTGCCAGCTAGGGTTTCGGAGAACCCTAGCACAAATTGTAACTTTGTATCACGAAAAGGGTTACGAGCCTCGTTGTACTTAAAAGGAGTTTCTAAACTCCATTGATTAATAAAAATCATTCATTTTGTACAACTGTTCTGCATTCCTTTATTGTGATTTCTTTATTTTTGTTTGGCGTTGTATCTTTAATCTACAAATGGCGATCACGGTGGGACCCCCTAGGGTTTCATGTTTTTAATACTTGCTTTACTGATCTATTCCTATTTTCTGTTTTATTTTGCAGGTTCCGAAATCGTGAAATTCGTTGTTCCAGCGAACTAGGGTTTCTGAGGAGTTTGCAGAAAACACAGCAGACGCAGAGCGGCGTCTGGAAGTCCGATCCGAAACGCAGAGGTGCGTTTCAGCCTGCGCAGACTCCCTTGGGCGTTTGAAGGCAGTTTTACAGAAAAAGCGTAGGCTTTCGAGTAAGTGCGTTTTTTTTTCTTTGTTAAACTGTACTTTTTACGTTTTTGGTTTTTCTGCTGTATTCTGTTTCTTTTTCAGATCATTGCTTTAAAATGAACAAAAACTAAGTAATCTGGAAAAGAACAGTTAAGCTGTATATACATTTTTTTTTGTTACATTTTTAGTTACATTTTTCTGCATTGCATTATTGGTTGTTGCTTGCATAAAAAAAAAAAATTGCATACCTAGCTGCATATTAGAATAGCTACGAATTATCTGTTTTAGTTATCTAAGTAGGACTATTGATTGGATGTCAATAGTACTCCTGCCATTGGGTGATTCCAGGTAGAGAAGTGGACGAACCTTCCGGTTGCTCCTTTGATATCTGATATCATTGGTAGGCAGGGGGTTTTAAACGGTGTACTCCACTTCTTCGGAGGAAATGGCATATTTTCAGTGGCCTCTTGCTTATATCATTAGAACTTTTGATTTATAGCTTTGTATGTATACATTAGACAACTAAAACACTTAAAATAAAATTCACTGCATTTCATATTGCATTTAAAACAGTAATATCCGGATTTCATCACCAGGTATTGCTTGAAGTTTAGTGACGGTGGAATTCATCTCCATCCATTAAACTTCTGCCTCAGACACCATAGGTCACCCCCGAGCAAACTTGCTTGGATTTCATCACCAATAAGAATCTCGTTGTCCTTTCCTAGCCATAGTTTTTACCTTTTTTTGTGAATAATTCAAGATTAGATCACATGCAAAACTCATAAACCGGACACTTAAAATTTACTACAGATTAAGATCAGAAAATAAGTAATTAACCGCGAGGTAAGACACATTGGTTGAAACCTAGGTTGTGATCTGTTTTCGATAATTTCTTTAGTGTAAATTTATCATTCAAGTTTTGCATTCTTCTTTTTTGAATTTGTTTAGATTTATTGCTTTATGGTCTTAACAAGGAATCAATCTAAAATGTTAAATCTAAATAATCAAATGAATAATTCACAGAACATCCCCACCACCAACATGGCCACTTATCCTAGTGAATTTTAGGCAAGTTCGCCTGTAGGTCTTTCACATCCTTCTACCGTCTATCGCATGGCCATGCCCATGGAGGAAGACAATTCCTCTCATATTACCCACATTGATATGGCCCAAGTGCAAACTCACTTAAGAGATGGCATTGGTTATGTCCTTGAGCCAATCCAAGATTCCCCTATGCAAGATTCTATTTTTCAGCAGGATATTGCATCAACCATACCCGCTGGTTTCACTCGGGTCTACACTAACCCTTTTTTGAGGCTAATGTTGTATCCGCTCGACCGACTTCATCTCCAACATCTTCCCAGATGCTCAATTGTCCTCCTTTGGAGACAAATGTAGTGTCTTCCCGACCACTTTCTCCTCCATTTACCCGGGTGTACACCAATTCTCTCTATGAGGCCGGTGGAACCTCCTCTAGCCATGACCAATTTCAACCCTCTTCTTCCCAAACCATTTATGGTTTCACCCTACCCGGGGCACAGCTCATCTGTTTCTTCCCGTGTACCGCCTACTTCAACCACCTTCATTGCCCCTCGCTACGCTAGTCTCCTATGACTACCATGGCGACCGCCCTCCACCTTCATCCAATCATCCCACCTCCCTTGGGTTAGAGATTAATAAGGTTAGGGAGTACCTCGACAAGTTGCTTCAAGCAACAACAGCAACAAAATGCCCAACCACCTGTCGTAGTAAATCCTACACCCCAACCAATTTCTACCCAACCAGCTTTTCTTAGCTCAGGCCCCACCTGGGTACCCCAATCTTCGGTGGTGTCCATTCCTACCCCACCTTTCTCCCAACCCAGTCCAGTTCATCATCCACCCCAATCACCTTCTTTCCGGTATCATCCATACCAACAACCTCTCCATTCCACACCGCCTAATCCAGGCAATTTCATCCCATCTCATCATTTTTCCACTCCTCCATTGCATCATCATAATCATCAAACGAATCAAAATTTTCATGAAGATTCTCGACTCCATGCTATGCAACAACAGATTGACAACCTTATGCTCAACATGCCCGGCTCATCTAGTCGAAACCTACGCTAAGGTCGTTGATCAATCAACCAATTCATCCTTCGGTACCTTCACCGCCATATCCGATCGATTTCACATTACCGAAGTTTGACAAATTTCGAGGAACTGAGGATCCTCATGAACATGTGAGCTCATTCATGCATGCTTGCTTTAGAATCCAAAATAATGACGCTCTTATGCTCAGAAATTTTCCTCAGACATTAGGGGGAGATGTTGTACAATGGTACAATCATTTAGCTCACCATAGCATTTATGCTTACGAGCAATTGATTAATCTGTTTTTAGAACGATTCTCCCTAAATGTACAAAGGAAAGTCTCATTGTCCGACTTATACAAGCTCAAGCAACATGACGATGAGACTGTTTATGACTTTGGAAACCGTTGGAGGGCTATCATTAATAAATTGCCATTCTCCCTACCAATGGAGGAGTTAACCAAAATGTTCACCCGAGTTGTCTAAAACCTATCTCTTGGTTACTCCAATTACAACAATACAAGACTTTTGAAGAGGCTTTGGCCCAAGCAAGTATCATAGAAGACATTAAAGTCCAAGAGGGTGTTTTAAAACCCCGTAGAAAAGAATGGCAACAAAAGGGCCAACAACGAAATAATAATTATGGCCAAAACAAACAAGCACAGGCTAGTATAGCCTCAAATGTTAACCAAGTTAATCAAGTGGTGGCGAGCCAGCCCGTAATGGCTCAACAACAACAAGTAATGCAAAGTCAACCGCAACCAATTGCTTATCATGCGGTACCCGCCCCTCCTCAACCATCTCACAATACTGGGCCAACCATGGAAACTCGACCTTGGCAAAAAAATCGTCCCAAGCGACAGTTCACACCTTTAGATGAACCATATGCGGTCATATTCAACAAGTTATATAGCACAAATCAATTAACTTTACCTGAGTTTAAACCTTTAGAACCATCTAGAAGGGGGAAGTATTACAAGGAGTACCTATTTTGTCCTTATCATAGGCAAAATGGGCACGATATCAATAATTGTACAGATTTCAAACATGTGATCCAAGATCTTATTGAGATTGGAGCCATTAAATTGGATAGCCCCTTAGCCCAACAAAATCAAAATCTTGGTGTATTTCAAACACCCCTTCCACATCGGGAGGAAGCTCCAACAACTTCGGGGGGAGTAACTCAGGTAACTCCTCCTAATCAAGTCAACCATGTACAACAATACCAAGGTTTTGTGGGTACTATTAACGTAGTAACCCGGGGTCAAAGGGCGAACCAACCAAATCAGGTCGAACCACGACCACCTGTACAAACCCCCGATCCACCTCGGTAACAGTGACCCAACGACGTGCTAGTACTTCTCAACAACCGCTAAATCATTCTACTCAACGCCAACGACCCATCATGTCATTGAGTAGCCGATTAACTACCAGTTTAAAAATGGCTTCCGCCAAGTTATCGATCTATGACCTCATTCAACAATCTCCCCCGCATAGAGAGGCATTAATGGAAATATTAAAGTCAATCGAGCTTCAAACTCAAGATACTAATGCCTTCAACAACTTTGTGGGGAGTATTCAAACATGCATGGAGCCCTCCATCACTTTCTATGATTTTGAAATCAAACCTTTGTCAACAGAAAGTATAGATCCTCCACTGCATATCATGGCCAAGATCGATCACAAGCCATTCAAGAGAGTCTTAATTGACACCGGTTCCTCAATCAATATCATTACAACATCGACGTTGAGTCATCTAGAGTTGTCGCCATCCCTTATCACCAAGTCGACTTTTACTCTTAAAGCATTCAATGATGCTTTATCTTCCACGGTTGGCACGGTTATCTTGCCCATTGAGGTAGGGGCCCGAACTTTGCATACCTTGTTTCACATCTTGGAAGGGTCCATGGCATACAATGTATTGCTTGGACGGCCTTGGCTTAGGGAGATGAGATGTGTCCCTTCTATATAGCATCAATGTCCGAAGTATGTATATGAGGGACAGGTTCATTGTGTACCTGCTGACATTGAACCCTTCAAACATTGCAACTATGTCTCAAATCCTTATGAGATTGTGTTGCCATCCACTCATCTTTTCTTGACCCCATCTACTTCTTCTATACCATCTTCTTCTAAAGCTCCCATTCCCGAGGAGCTACCCATCATATCGCAACCATCTTCCTCTTCTGCTATTCCATCTCATTCACCACTTTCTTCATCTCCTAATCTTCCTTCTTCTTCATCAGTGACCACATGCACATGTGGCCATGACCAATCATCTCTTTCCACGTCATTACCCCCTTCTTCTACACCTTCTTCAACATCACCTATTATTCCTCCATCTTCCCAACCATCACCAACTGATGTTTCACAAGTCAATGAAGCATCAACCCAACCAAATCCTTCCAATTCTTCTATCCCACATTCTTCTATTCCATCATCTAGTCCATCTCCCTCCCAAGTCAAGGTCCATCTCACTGATGCAGGTATTGGTGAGTATGCCATCCAAGATGTCCACATCACACCGTTCAATGTGCAAATAGTTAAAGATTTTGGTCGTCCACATGACCAACATTTATCCATTGGATCGGTTTATAACATGGGTTCTATGCCAAATTCCATTAATTTTGTATATGGGGGAATAGAGTCATCTTCTAGTCCTACCACCATACTAGAACCCAAGCATCCAAGTCCTCGCCAATATCGAAAGGATGGAGGGTTTTCCCTCTCGCTATTTCCACGGACATAATTGGCGGCAATTTGGCCTAGGTCGATACGAGCAAGGGGTAACCGAACGCATCGATATGCCATACCGGAGACCCACCGAGCGTTTTGGTCCGGGCTACCAACCACTTCCATCCCTTTCTTCTTTTGAACAAGCTTTTCAAAGCATTAATCTTAATTCGGAAGAATAAATCCTCCACCCCGACGAATCCGAAGATGAAGCCTATGAAGAATTTGACGTCATGTCAAATGGTGATGAATCTGAAGAAGAGTCGGCGCCCATTGTTCCCCTCACTGAACAAGACGAGTTTTATCTCCAATTGTTCCCTCTCCAAGAGGCCATCTTTCGCTTGCTTCTTCCACAAGAACGAGGTGAACCACCCCCTCCGCCACATCCATAAGCCATAATCCAAACCTGTATTATATGTATATACTAAAATAGTGGTTTTCACCACTACCAAAAAAAAAAAAATCAGAAAATTCCCAAAAAAAAAAAAAAAAAAAATCAAAATATATAAAAATACTTTATTGCTTTATGTATGTGTGTAATAGTGGTTTTCACCACTACAAAAAAAAAAAAAAAAACTCAAACTACAAAAAAAAAAAAAAAACTGAAAAACTATGTTGTTTTGCATTTCAGGTCTTCCGAGGTCTTCACCGGTTTTCCCTTCCATTCCGCCCATCCTTTCTTCCATAAGTCGACAATGAATTTTGAAGACTTATTCACCCCGCTCCATAATCCATATGATCCGGATAAGCCAATCCCGATCAACCCAAGCTTGATTGACATGGATCGGATTTCATCCCCTCCATCTATTTCAGAGTTCATCCTTTTCGAGGAATTGTTAAGGGCTTCCGCCAACTACATTCCTCCTTCACCTCCACATTCACCTTCATCTTCTAAGCCGGAGGTCTTCCGAGCGGACATAGACGAGAGCAAGGCACGGGAGCTTGATGACATTTTAGATGACATAAATCCGATCCCTACTCCCCATCGGCTTGAGGAAGGTTCCCACATGTCTATTGAAGAAACTATCGATGTAGACCTTAGTCCGGACCAAGATGGCACCCAAATTGTGAAAATGGCTAAAAGTCTATCATCAGAGGAACAAGAGCAAATGATTGCTCTACTCAAGCGGAAGAAGGAGATATTTGCATGGTCTTACAAAGACATGCCGACCTAGACCCTAATTTGGTTGTCCATAACCTCACCTTACAAAAAGATGCTAAACCTCTCAAACAGAAACTTAGGAAAATGCATCCTACCGTGGCCCTCATAGTTAAATCGGAGATTCAAAAACTTTTGGATGTTAAATTTGTCGTCCCGATTGATTATCCTGAGTGGCTTTCTAACATGGTACCCGTTCGCAAGCCTAACGGGGGGATACGTGTTTGCACCGATTTTTGAGATCTAAATAAAGCGTGTCCTAAGGATGACTTTCCTCTTCCAAACATTGATACTCTTGTCGATACCTGCGCTGGTCATGAAATGCTTTCGTTCATGGATGGATTTTCAGGATACAACCGGATTCGAATAAACCCTGAAGATCAACACAAAACAGCATTTACCACACCTTGGGGAACTTTTTGTTACCGGGTGATGCCCTTTGGCCTTAAGAACGCAGGTGCAACCTATCAACGAGCCATGACTTATATTTTCCATGATTATATGCATAAGATTATCGAAGATTATGTGGATGATTTATTGGCAAAATCTAAAACTCGACAAGAGCATTTTGATGTATTGGAAAAAGTTTTTGATAGACTTCTAGAGCATAAAGTAAGGTTGAACCCTAAGAAATGTGTCTTTGGTGTTACCTCAGGCAAACTCCTAGGTTTTATTATCTCTAAACGAGGTATTGAGGTGGACCCAAACAAGGTCAAAGCCATTATGGAAATGTGTCCCCCAACTAATTTGAAGGAGTTGCGTAGTTTGCAAGGAAATATTAATTCAATCCGTCGCTTTATTGCACAACTTTCTGATAAATGTAGGCCATTTTGCCACCTACTACAAAAGGGGGTACAATTTTCATGGACGAGATGAGTGTCGGAAAGCCTTTGATGACATCAAGCGATACTTAGCATCTCCGCTGATCTTAGCTCCGCCTCGTCCAGGGGTCCCTTTCAATCTTTATATCTCAGAAATGGACTTTGCCTTAGGGACAATGCTTGCACAAAAGAATGAACAAAATCGTGAGCAAGCTGTCTATTATATTAGTCGAACATTGGTAAGCTATGAAACCCGATATGCTTATGTGGAAAAGTTGTGCTTAGCAGTGGTTTTTGCCACTAAGAAACTTCGTCATTATATGCTTAGCCATACAACATATGTCATAGCTAGAGAAAACCCTCTGCGTTATATGATGTCTCGCACTTATAATAACACTCGTACCGCTAAATGGATAATGTTGCTTACCGAATTCGATCTTGAATTCATTAGCCAAAAATCTGTTAAAGGTCAAGTTATAGCCGATCAACTTGCGGAAGCTCCACTACCTAGTGATCATCCTTTGATTATTGAGCTCCTAGATGATTCGGTATTTGCTATCACTGAACAAGAAGAGGACATCATTCCGGAGGAAGATGTTGACATCACGCTATTCTTTGATGGCTCTAAGTGCGCGAAAGGTCAAGGCGCTGGAGTTGTGTTTCATACACCTCAAGGGATTCCCATCCCTTTATCATTCAAACTAGACTTCCAATGCACCAATAATACAGCAGAGTATGAAGCCTTAATTTTAGGTCTTCAATCAGCCATAGCTATGAGCATTAAGCGTATTCGGATATTTGGGGATTCTCAACTCGTGGTTAAACAAATTACAGGAGAATACCAAGCCAAAGAACCTACCATTAAGCTTTATCATGATGTAGCAATGAAGTTGCTCTCTAAGTTTGATTGGTATGAGATCACTAGTTTGCCTCGTTCGACTAATAGATTTGCGGATGCCATGGCCTCTCTTGGATCATTGATTCCAAAGGACTCCCTTGGAGAGGTACAACCCCTAATCATTTCCACAATCTCTAAGTCTGCAATTGTCCGTGCTGAGTCTAAGGATGAAAAAGATGTTTGCTTTATCCATTCGGATCCATATGAGCCTTGGTCTAGTGAGATAGTAGCCTTCCTCAATTTGGAACACTCCCATCTATTTGTCTCCACCCTCTAATCTTGTTCATGATGTCTCCTTCCTTGCAAATTGCGTTTGTTTATCTAAGAGAATTTCAAGTAGGGGATCTTGTCCTTAAAGAGAATCAACAAAACACACAATGCATTTCCGCATCTTCGAGATAAATTCGCGGCTAATTGGTTAGGTCCATATATGGTCACTGAAAGAGTGGGTAATGGAACTTATAGACTTGCCAGTTTAGAGGGAGAGGAAGAACCCGAACCACTTAATGTTATACACTTGAGGGCATTCTACGCATAGTTTGAATTTTATATGTACGTATATACATGGCTTGTACAACAAAAAAAAAAAAACAAAAAAAAAAAATAAAAACAAATAAAATAAAAAGAATTTGCATTTCATTGTTAGTTGCATACATCTCATTCAAAAACATTGCATTTCATGTGCATACATCTCATTGAAAACCATAACATTTCATTTTCAGCCATAGTTGCATATCATGTTAGAGACCATTCTATCTTTTGGATATAAAATTTGGTCAAGCAAAAGTCATGTTGCCTTAATCAGGGGCACCTTCATAAAATCCATCAAACCGAATTGTCATTCGTACACCCATTTTCCATTTGCACATATTTACATTGCCAAAATGTTTTCAGACACTCAGCCATTCCTAGTGTTTTAAGCAAACTTCGAAATGCATGTCAAAGTTCTCTAGGGCCATATCACAAATTACACTAAATAAAATCTTGAGTATTGGGAAATGATTTCAAAAGCGGTCTTGAACCTATCACATTTTCACATCTTAAAAACATCTTGTGTCAAAGAGAGATAACACCATCCTTGGGTTGTGCCTTGAAGTGAAAAGGGTAATCCTCGTTTGTCCTATCATGCAAACATAGTCCATAAAACAGTGGTTCTTACCACTATCACAAGCAATCACAAAATATAAATATAAACAGAGTAGTAAGGATAGGGTAAAATTCTCATCATACTTCGGTTGAGAATCCGATTCCCCAAAGCTCTAAGGAAATGAACATTTTTCACACACCACTCATCCCAAATAAGTTGTAAGGATCGTACTAATTGTCACACATCGGACGGATAGGTAGTCATCCCCAAGGCTTACAAAGGTCAAAAACAACATGGACTATGGAGTTAACCTTCACCGGGGCTATAGACGCTTGACTGGCAGTGGAGTATACTCATTGCGTGGCGACATGTCTCTCCTCAAAAAGAGACCTCCGAATGCTCATACGGACAAACTAGCTTCGGGGTCTTCTCCATAACAGGGGTACCTAATTTATGCAAGATGAGGTTAATGAACACACTTGCACACACACGGGTTTTTGATTGCCTAGAGTCACTACCATGCTTCCGATTTGGTTAATGAACTCGCATGCACACACATTTGGTCCTAGTTGAATTAGGCAGTGTTAGTAAGTTTGTTTGATACCACTAGCATGTTTGAGTCTTTGTAAAACAGTCTTCCATATCAACCTCCATATCTTCTTCCATATCACCCTCCATATCTTCTTCCATATTCATGTCATTCCATACGTCATCCATTCACAAGCCACCAAGTTCGGTGCCCCTGATTAAACAATTATGATAACAGTTGGCTAAATCTAACTATCTAAAAGTATGAGTGCTTCTTAGTGCATATTTCATTTACTTAGTCTTGCATTAATCATCCATCGATTTACTACATCATATACTTAGTCTCGCATTAATCATCTATAAGTTTGCATTCCATTCCATCACATATGCATCAAAAACATTAAAACATATAAAAACATGCATCACAAAAACATAGGCATTCACACAAAAGAGAGTAAAACACCAAATAAATAAAAGCCATGTTATATATATATGTATAAAGGTCAAACCGTACAATGAATGCCAAAAGGCTACAATATACAATAGAGCACCAAGGCTCATAAAGAGTGCATCTAAGCACTAAGCTAACCATCAAAAGAGGACCCCTGAGACCTAGTAGGAGCCCTAGACCTAGTGGTGTGCCTAGACTCACTACGCCTAGAGACAGAGGAGGATGGAGGATCGGCAACACAATGTGATTAAAAAGCCATACCTAACCTACATTCCATCCGGCTGCCTCCGCTAGTCCCACTGCCTCCAATATCTCCCGTATGTCGGGACAATGACCTCCTCATCCCCGGAATGATAGGGGAGAATCGGTGTCGTGCCTCTAACACCCTAAGTCGCAAAACAACAAAACAAAAATTTGTTACAAATTTTTCATAAAAAAAAAAAAAAACACATAATAAGTACTTGCTTAAATGAACAAATACCTCAGCTGGCTGCACTGGCGCGTCCGCTCCCATCTCCGCCATAGCTCCCGCGTGCTTCACTCTCCCACACAACCTTTCACTCCACTTCACTCCACTCCCTCAGACGCACTTCTCTTAAGCTCGAACGCACAAATGAGCGAAATTCTCGCTGAAACTGTTTAAATAGCTGATTTTGGCACCCTGAAACGCAGTAGGGCATTTCATGGCGGATTCAGACGCAGTCCTGCGTCTGCAGAGCGCCTAAACACCGACGGGCATCTCTGCCAACCACAAACGCAGACCGGCGTTTGGTGTCAGTATTGAATAAAGGAACAAAACTTACAAAATTGAAGCTTACCTCCTCCAAATTTCATCAAATTGCATTCATCCATTCTTCTTATCATAATAAAACATTTTGTGAAGGTTACAACAGCTTTTGGACACAAATTTTGTCATTTCTCTCAAAAAGCGCATCATTCATCATTGTTTTACAAATTGGGTTAAAAATATTCAAAACCTTCACAAAATTAACCACATTCATCAATTCTTCCGATCTATCGTCAATTTCATTCATTCTTCTTTCATCATGCATATTTTTGCCAAATCAAATTAAAGTAAACCTCGTATCTAGTGGTATATTCTATCACCTTGGCGATTGCAAGCGATTTGAATCCATGCAATTCGGTAAGAGGATTAAACCACCATAAGGACACTTACCATTTATCATCATCAATTATTTCACTGTTTGAAAATTGGAAATCAATTTTGGGTATTCTACTTTTCAAGTGACCTCATACCAAGATTAATTTGCTCAACAGTTGTCATTGATGGCCTAGTTCATGGGGCCTTAAACATGGACAATCTTTCATATCGTCATTATTTTAAGTCTTGCTAGAGATTGTGGCTACCTAGGTTGATTGGTTCCGACCCGAGGAATTATCCATACAGTCACTAGGAGCATCTCTGAGTTCTGGACTCTTTCATGCATCTTTCATCTCTCCATATCAATGGTGCCAACAAGGCAATTTCATCAACAGTATGGATTCACACACAGGAGTTGGGGCATCCGTTATCAATTTCTAATTTTCCTATAGTGGAATTCATCTTACATGATCATGGAATTTACAATTTGGCAAAAATCCCTTTATAACCGTTGGGGCAGAAAACGGTCCATCTTTCACATCACTCATATCGTCTTCAATCATATTCTTTTCTCGGTTTGTACACCAACCCCTTTTCTGTTGGGACATAAACAGATGGTGCATGCACCAACCCTTTTTTTTCACCGTTGGGGCAAAAACGGTTCATTATCTTCCGAATTTCTTCCAATTGGCTTGTGAGAACCATTCTCGCTCGCCAATTGAGGGGGTAAGCTGAAAAATTTTAAATATTCTTTTATTCTTTGGTCTTCAAAGTTGTGCTTTAGTCTTGAGAGAGAGTTGCGTCTGATCCAGCTTTTCAGTGTCTTAAGTTTTTGTGCTACATTGTGTCTTCACACAAAGCAGCTCAAAAAGGGGCATCTAGTAGACACCAAAATCCAGCCACTTGTAAAGTCATTCCCTATACCTTCCTCGCCAGCCACGTGTCGGTCATCCATCCTTCCCGCCATTATTTGGCCCAAATCCACACTTTCCCACCATTATTTGGCCCAATTTCACTTTTCCCGCCATTTTTCATCCCCAAATTTATTTAAATTAATATTTATATATATATTTTAATATTTTAATATATTTTAATATATATATAAATAAAGTTTAAGTGATTTAATCCGAGCCGTCCATCCTTCATTTAATCTCATCCGTCCATCCATCTTAATCCGTTTCACAACCTAGATTTATTCTCTACCCTTGGATCCACTTTAATCTTAGCCACACGTTCAAAGTGTCGTTAAAACCCTAAAGTGTGCCCTAAGAGTAGATTATAAATTGAGTCACCTTGATGGCTCAAACCCTATCTATCTCTTCGGCTAAACCTACCTATCTTCCCTATCTAAGTTTGGAGTTGGCTATTGCTGTTAATCCTGAGTCTTCTGAGTCTTCTACGGCCCTAAGTCTGAACTAAACCCTTTCGCCGCATCCATCGCCGCCGCCTGGTCTCGCCGCGTTAACAAGAAAAGGTATAGATTCGTCTAAAGCAAGTAATCTTTCTTTATGTATTAATCTGTTGTTGAATTCTGCATTCTGTTTATTTTTATTTCATAAATCTAGGGTTTTAGACTGTTTCTGAGGGCTCACACAGTGGAGCCCTCTTATTAGTTTCTAACTCTTTGATAATTTTAATGTGTGCAGGATTCTAGTGGTAGATCTGATTTGTTGATAGCAGCTGCTTAAGCTGGAGTGGTCCGAGCCAAAGGATACAACGAAGCCCACTCATTCTGTTGAGGTTAAGGATACATTCTTCGGAGACGCCACCACATTGTGCCAGCTAGGGTTTCGGAGAACCCTAGCACAAATTGTAACTTTGTATCACGAAAAGGGTTACAGGCCCTGTTGTACTTAAAAGGAGTTTCTAAACTCCATTGATTAATAAAAATCATTCATTTTGTACAACTGTTTTGCATTCCTTTATTGTGATTTCTTTATTTCTGTTTGGCGTTGTATCTTTAATCTACATCAACCATCCATGAAATTATTGCATGCAGAGGCCATGTGTCACCCATCCATGAGCTGATTGCATATAGAAAAGTCTATATAAAGGAATAAACAATTATTTTTTCACCTTTTCTATCGCAGTTTAACCATTTTCCTCTCGTTTTAATGATTCTTAACTCTTTTCCTCCTGTTTTAATGCATTCTTAACCCTCTTCCTCTAGTTTTATCTTGATTTTTAACCTTTTACCTTAATTTTAAAGTGATTTTTAACCCTTTTCCTTTGTATCTTTTGATCCATACTCGTACACAACAAAATAACCCTATGGCGTCCCCTGTAAGAATTTACAGTTTGGAAAAAATCCCTTTATAACCGTTGGGACAGAAAACGGTCCATCTTTCACATCACTCATATCGTCTTCAATCATATTCTTTTCTGGTTTGTACACCAACCCCTTTTCTGTTGGGACATAAACAGATGGTGCATGCACCAACCCTTTTTTTCATCGTTGGGGCAAAAACGGTTCATTATCTTCCGAATTTCTTCCAATTGGCTTGTGAGAACCATTCTCGCTCGCCAATTGAGGGGGTAAGCTAAATTTTTTTAAATATTCTTTTATTCTTTGGTCTTCAAAGTTGTGCTTTAGTCTTGAGAGAGAGTTGCGTCTGATCCGGCTTTTCAGGTGTCTTAAGTTTTTGTGCTACATTGTGTCTTCACACAAAGCAACTCAAAAAGGGGCATCTGTAGACACAAAAATCCAGCCACTTGTAAGTCATCTATACCTTCCTGCCAGCCACTTGTAAGTCATCTATACCTTCCTGCCAGCCACGTGTCAGTCATCCATCCTTTCCGCCATTATTTGGCCCAAATCCACACTTTCCCACCATTATTTGGCCCAATTTCACTTTTTTCGCCATTTTTCATCCCCAAATTTATTTAAATTAATATTTATATATATATTTTAGTATATATATAAATAAAGTTTAAGTGATTTAATCTGAGCCATCCATCCTTCATTTAATCTCATCCGTCCATCCATCTTAATCCGTTTCACAACCTAGATTTATTCTCTACCCTTGGATCCACTTTAATCTTAGCCACACGTTCAAAGTGTCGTTAAAACCCTAAAGTGTGCCCTAAGAGTAGATTATAAATTGAGTCACCTTGATGGCTCAAACCCTATCTATCTCTTCGGCTAAACCTACCTATCTTTCCAATCTAAGTCTGGAGTTGGCTATTGCTGTTAATCCTGAGTCTTCTACGGCCCTAAGTCTAAACTAAACCCTTTCGCCGCATCCATCGCCGTCGCCTGGTCTCGTCGCGTTAACAGGAAAAGGTATAGATTTGTCTAAAGCAAGTAATCTTTCTTTATGTATTAATCTGCTGTTGAATTTTGCATTCTGTTTATTTTTATTTCATAAATCTAGGTTTTTAGACTATTTCTGAGGGCTCACACAGTGGAGCCCTCTTATTAGTTTCTAACTCTTTGATAATTTTAAATGTGTGCAGGATTCTAGTGGTAGATTTGATTTGCTGATAGCAGCTGCTTAAGCTGGAGTGGTCCGAGCCAAAGGATACAATGAAGCCCACTCATTCTGTTGAGGTTAAGGATACATTCTTCAGAGACGCCACCACATTGTGCCGCCTAGGGTTTCGGAGAACCCTAGCACAAATTGTAACTTTGTATCACGAAAAGGGTTACGGGCCCTGTTGTACTTAAAAGGAGTTTCTAAACTCCATTGATTAATAAAAATCATTCATTTTGTACAACTGTTCTGCATTCCTTTATTGTGATTTCTTTATTTCTGTTTGACGTTGTATCTTTAATCTACATCAACCATCCGTGAAATTATTGCATGCAGAGGCCATGTGTCACCCATCCATGAGCTGATTGCATATAGAAAAGTCTATATAAAGGAATAAACAATTATTTTTTCACCTTTTCTATCGCAGTTTAACCATTTTCCTCTCGTTTTAATGATTCTTAACTCTTTTCCTCCTGTTTTAATGCATTCTTAACCCTCTTCCTCTAGTTTTATCTTGATTTTTAACCTTTTACCTTAATTTTAAAGCGATTTTTAACCCTTTTCCTTTGTATCTTTTGATCCATACTCGTACACAACAAAATAACCCTATGGCGTCCCCTGTAAGAATTTACAGTTTGGCAAAAATCCCTTTATAACCGTTGGGACAGAAAACGGTCCATCTTTCACATCACTCATATCGTCTTCAATCATATTCTTTCTGGTTTGTACACCAACCCCTTTTCTGTTGGGACATAAACAAATGGTGCATGCACCAACCCTTTTTTTCATCGTTGGGGCAAAAACGGTTCATTATCTTCCGAATTTCTTCCAATTGGCTTGTGAGAACCATTATCGCTCGCCAATTGAGGGGGTAAGCTAAATTTTTTTAAATATTCTTTTATTCTTTGGTCTTCAAAGTTGTGCTTTAGTATTGAGAGAGAGTTGCGTCTGATCCAACTTTTCAGGTGTCTTAAGTTTTTGTGCTACATTGTGTCTTCACACAAAGCAGCTCAAAAAGGGGCATCTGTAGACACCAAAATCCAGCCACTTGTAAGTCATCTATACCTTCCTGCCAGCCACTTGTAAGTCATCTATACCTTCCTGCCAGCCACGTGTCAGTCATCCATCCTTCCTGCCATTATTTGGCCCAAATCCACACTTTCCCACCATTATTTGGCCCAATTTCACTTTTTCCGTCATTTTTCATCCCCAAATTTATTTAAATTAATATTTATATATATTTTTTAATATATTTTAGTATATATATAAATAAAGTTTAAGTGATTTAATCTGAGCCATCCATCCTTCATTTAATCTCATCCGTCCATCCATCTTAATCCGTTTCACAACCTAGATTTATTCTCTACCCTTGGATCCACTTTAATCTTAGCCACACATTCAAAGTGTCGTTAAAACCCTAAAGTGTGCCCTAAGAGTAGATTATAAATTGAGTCACCTTGATGGCTCAAACCCTATCTATCTCTTCGGCTAAACCTACCTATCTTTCCAATCTAAGTCTGGAGTTGGCTATTGCTGTTAATCCCGAGTCTTCTGAGTCTTCTACGGCCCTAAGTCTGAACTAAACCCTTTCGCCGCATCCATCGCCGCCGCCTGGTCTCGCCGCGTTAACAGGAAAAGGTATAGATTTGTCTAAAGCAAGTAATCTTTCTTTATGTATTAATCTGTTGTTGAATTATGCATTCCGTTTATTTTTATTTCATAAATCTAGGTTTTTAGATTGTTTTTGAGGGCTCACACAGTGGAGCCCTCTTATTAGTTTCTAACTCTTTGATAATTTTAAATGTGTGCAGGATTCTAGTGGTAGATCTGATTTGCTGATAGCAGATGCTTAAGCTGGAGTGGTCCGAGCCAAAGGATACAATGAAGCCCACTCATTTTGTTGAGGTTAAGGATACATTCTTCGAAGACGCCACCACATTGTGCCAGCTAGGGTTTCGGAGAACCCTAGCACAAATTGTAACTTTGTATCACGAAAAGGGTTACAGGCCCTGTTGTACTTAAAAGGAGTTTCTAAACTCCATTGATTAATAAAAATCATTCATT
Organism: Wollemia nobilis; assembly: GCA_028583015.1. NCBI lineage: Eukaryota > Viridiplantae > Streptophyta > Pinopsida > Araucariales > Araucariaceae > Wollemia > Wollemia nobilis. The sequence goes on from JAQPPZ010005606.1 coordinate 3,641,557, forward strand.
TTGTACAACTGTTCTGCATTCCTTTATTGTGATTTATTTATTTCTGTTTGGCGTTGTATCTTTAATCTACATCAACCATCCGTGAAATTATTGCATGCAGAGGCCATGTGTCACCCATCCATGAGCTGATTGCATATAGAAAAGTCTATATAAAGGAATAAACAATTATTTTTTCACCTTTTCTATCGCAGTTTAACCATTTTCCTCTCGTTTTAATGATTCTTAACTCTTTTCCTCCTGTTTTAATGCATTCTTAACCCTCTTCCTCTAGTTTTATCTTGATTTTTAACCTTTTACCTTAATTTTAAAGTGATTTTTAACCCTTTTCCTTTGTATCTTTTGATCCATACTCGTACACAACAAAATAACCCTATGGCGTCCCCTGTAACTCCCCTAGAATTTTTAAAATTAATTTAAAAAACTTGGTTTACCCCATAATTTCTAAAATTTTATCAACATCGGGTTACGACATGTCATGGGTCATGAACTCTGGTCTTCGGGGTCTAGTTTCAATGACGCAGTTCAACACGAACACAAAACTGCTGGAGAAGATCATTGCAAGTTATAATATTAATTTGGGTAAGGTAAATCTTGTCATCGATAACAAAAACATCGTTCTTTCTTTCACAGCCCATGATGTCGTCAGATTGACAACATTTCCCCACGTTGGTTGTGAGCCTATCACTTCAAAATACCAATTAAATGATGATGATAAACTCTACTTTGAGACCAACTTCCATTTGCAGTTAGATTCTTTTCAATGTATAACTATTTTTTTATTTAATTGAATTTAAATTCTAGTCACTAGTGTACAATTACTGATTTTTTTTTTATAGTTACATCCACCAAGTCCAGAAGGGGTTTGACTGTACCAGCGATTGAAAATAAATTTCTTTGAACATGTTGTGAATTCTTCCTTGCCATACTTGTTATTCAAGGAAGGCCGACATAAATTTTGATGTGGGCCTTAGCGTATTTGGTTTGTTGTGTTGCACACTAGCAATTTGATTGGTCCAACTATGTCTCACATCGAATTAGATTAGAAATCGAGAATGTGAAAATCCACACTTCACCCTCGTCGACAGTTAGCACATGCAATTATATTATTGTTCTTTTATGAATATTTTTATCATTTGTAAAACACTCAAAGTACCAACATCTTGGCACTCAACCCTAGCCAATGCAGCCATGAAAAAATAACAGGTAATTTTTCATTAATATTTAAGTAAATTTTTTTATTTTTCATATGTTTGTATTTTTATAATTTCAAAATTTTATACCAAACACAGAAAAGGGCATCCTCTTTCTCTTCAAAGCAAGATGATGTTGTCAGAGGTTATAATCTAGAGGAATCAGGAGACTCTGAAACACCTGCGGAGGAAACAACACCACCGCTAAGGAGAAGATCAACAAGGAAACATAGAAGATCTAGTTCTCCTGATTGTCGATAACCTCCACCTGTGGTTGCACGTCCACTACCATCGGGCGTAGTTGCGCAAGAGGTTTCATCTTCGGGGAGTAAGTTTTAATGACTGTCGAAGAAATTTTTTTACAAAATTTTTACTGTTTTTAATTATTATTTTTTTATATGTACAACATGCCCACATTCCATTTGCAACACCAATTTTCATAATGTAATTTTATAACTAGTTTTTATTTTCTACCTTCACAAATTTTATAACTAATTTTTATTTTTATGTTTTAAGTTCTCATACAACAATATCGTCAAAAAAATCAAAAGGCGATGCCGCCCCCTCATCCACCATGCCAACCTCAAATGTGAGGTCAATGCTTCCTAGTTGGAAAATACATTCTTCCATCTAGGCCACAAAGAGAAGCAACACAACAAATTTCAGAGAAAGAAGCATCAAAGATATTTTCAGGATTTGGCCATATTTCTCTTGCTAATTTTAATTTTAAGGATATATTGAAAGCTTCTAGTGTTGGGTTGGATGAGGTTCCACTTGATAAAGATTTCTTTTTGCAAGAGAACACACCCACTACTTTTCAAGTATCATATTTGCTTCAAGATAAAGGAAATGAAGGAGCATAATGTTCAAGCAAATCTCCTCCAATGGAAACAAACACCCGTCAGGCTCCTCCTCGACTAGAGGATGAAGGATTAAATATTTCAAAAAAATATTTGGTTTTTGATAATGTTGAATCTACCATTAAAGATTTACTACTTCCAGATATAATAGAAATGAAAAAATGGGAGTATCGGGCGAAAGTGTTGATAAAGGAAATTAATGCCCAATACAATAATTTTTCAAAAAGAGAAAAAAAAATATGTTGTTGAAAATGAACCTGAAAATATGGAGGCTCTGCTACAACAAGTAAAATATAGCATTGTGAAGATGAATACATCTTACATAGATGAAATTTTAAAGTTTATGATGAACAAATTGGAGAACATAAACGGTGAGGCCCAAGCTTATTACAATGAATGGGCAAGTGATAAGAAAAAGGTTACTATTGTTGTAGCTACAACGAATGTTGTTGAGGTTTGAATTTATCACTTTTGTGCTCAAAAATTTATTGTTCACTTTTTTAAAATATAATTATCAGTTGATTAACTATTTTTCCTTTTTGCAGGTAAAGTATGATAATCTCAAGAAGCAGGTTCAAAAACTGCAAGACTATCTCAAGATGGAAAATGAGTTTTTAAACGCTTCCACTACAATGAAAAAAGAGAACATGAAGCAGTTTGAAAAAACAACATTTTATGAAAAATCATTATCCACAATGGATTGGATCCTGATGTTCTACTAAAGGAGAAGGGTAAAGAAGTTCAAGGACCAACATTTGAAGATGTTGGTAAAGAAGAAAACACCCTTCTCGATGAATTACAAAATGTTGAGAAGATCCTTGTCAATTCTAGAGCAATTGATAGTACTATTACCCAACCCGAGGGAAGAGTCGTTGGAATGCAGAATGTGGAAATCGTGGAAGTAGTGGATGAGGAAAAAGGAGCTGAACATGGGAAAGATGAGGGAGGAGTCATTGCTATGGAGACTGTGGAAGTCATTGAAAAGGCAAAAGGAGTGGTGGAAGGGGGAAAATATTTTGAAGCATGAAATTGAATTTCAAAATTTGATATTTCGAAAAGACTATTTTATGACATTTCATATGTTTTCATTTGAAAACAAGATACTTGCTTTTATGATTTTACTATTACACTATTTACTATTTATAATTGTGTGTTATTTTCATCTCTTAAGTATTATGGTGTTTCAAATATGTTTGAGTTTACGTAGAATATATGTATGCATACGTTTAGATTTACATGTTATTCAAAGTTATTCATGTTGTGATATAAAATGAGTATTGTTTTGTGTATTCTGCTATGTTGTTTCTATATTTCAATTTTCAAATGAGTTTACGAAGGATATATCTATGCATGGGTTTAAATTTTTAGTTTATTCAAATTCATTCTTGTTGTTGTATAGAAAAGTGTTTTGTCTTTTTTATTATGCTATATTGTTTTCATATTCAATGTTAGTTTACGATGGAGATATTTATGAAGGGGTTAAATTTCAATTTCCATATATTATGATATGTTGTTTTTATATTTCAATTTTCAAATGAGTTTACGAATGATATATCTATGCATGGGTTTAAATTTCAGTTTATTCATAGTCATTCTTGTTGTAGTATAAAAGTGAGTATTGTCATTTGTATTATGTTATATTATTTTTATATTTCAAGTGAGTTTACGAAGGATATATCTATGCATGGGTTTCAAATGTTACGAGCATTCATAGTCATTCTAGTTGTATAAAAATGTGTATGGTTTTTTGTATTATGCTATAGTTTTTATATTTCAAAGGATATATCTATGCATGGGTCACAATTTTCAATGCATTCATAGTCATTATAGTTGTTGTATAAAAACGAATATGGCCATTTATTTATTTTTATTTTTTTATTTGTGGAAAACATCCCAAAAGGGATGCCACTTTCGGGTAAGACCCAAGGAGGCAGGGGTATCCATTCCGCCAAAAACGCCCAGGACTCGGACCTGGCCTACCACCTTTGACATACTCAAGGAGCAAACAAACACACAAACCCAATTAAAAATAAGTAAATAACAACAAAAATAATAAAATAAAATAAAAAACATGCTCCTTGAGTGTGTCAAAAACAAAAGCACAACCAAACACGCACAATAAGATAAAAGAAACCACAACACAAACCACATAGAAAAACACAAGAACCACATAACAAAACACAAACAAGACAAAAACAATAGAACACTACAAAGACATAACCCAAAAAAAACATGAAAAATAAACACAACCAAAACCTAAAAAATTAAAAAATAAAAATAAAAAACAACCAACAACAGACAATAAACAAAAACAAAAAACATAGAAAACACTCACCCATAAAAACACGAAATAACACAAACAAAGAGAAACCCAAGAACAAGAACGAAAAAAAACACAAGAACAATAACAAAAAACATAAAAAAAAACAAAACAACAAAAACACAAGAACAACAAAAAACAACACAAAGAACACAAAAACAAAACAAAATAAAAAACCCACCCACCTTAAAAAACTAAACAAAAAAAAAAAAAGAAAAAAGAAATAAAAAATGAACAAAACAATGACCTATCTAGACCAGAAGACTATTAAGGCAAGAATCAACAGAGGAAACAAAATAAAGAATAGAATGAGCTAGGGAACTAAAAAAAACTGAATGAACCAAAGAGAAGCAAAAAAAAAAACAAGAAGAAACTAGGTACCTTCAAAACTGGAGCCATCCAAAGAAATGATAGAAAGAAGAGCTTCCCTAATTTGAGAAGCCCACCATATAGGAGGGTGGCCATAACAAGTAAGATCACCTTTGTCCAAAGCCCAATTAGCTAAAGCATCAACACTCTTGTTTTGATCTCTGACCACATGATTGTAATCAACTTTCAAAAATCCCATCCGGATTAACTGAATCTTCTCAATAATTCTTTTTATTCTCCAATCCACCTTATGATTCTTAGAAGGATTCTTCAAGAGATTAATCATAAGTTGAGAGTCAAACTCAACTAACACATTTTCCCATCCAACCTTAGTAGCCTCCTGAAGGCCTCTGAGGATACCATACCCCTCAACAAGGTTATTGGAAAGAATACCCAAATTCTCAGCAAAAGTAAAAACCAGGGAGCCATCTGAAAGTCTACCAATTCCTCCCACACTGGCTTTTCCGGGGTTCCCTCTAGAGGCTCCATCAGTATTGACTTTTCCAAAATCCTTAGGAGGAGGTTGCCAATTTCTATTCCTATCCATCTTACTAATACTCACATTCCCTTTAAGTTGGTTGCCCTTAGAAGGTTTAATATTCAATATTTGCATCACTTGATCCCATCTTTGGTGGGAGTTTTGGGGGTGATTAAGGAGATGATGGACTGATTCAACTAAGTTGGCTATGGTATTTTGCCAAATATAGTGAATATCCTTCCTATCTTGATTAAAAATTTGGCTGTTCCTTTCATTCCAAATATTCCAAAGAAGAATGGTAGAACCCATCCAAACTAACTGCCTAATAAAATGATCAACACCCTCTTGATTAGGCCAATCCCTCCAAAGCTGTTCAAAAGTAAAAAAATTGGACCATTGTAAGCCAAGTAAAGTGGCCATTCTCCTCCATAGCTCAGAGGCTAAAGTACACTCAATAAAAATATGGTTGATATTTTCTACATTCTCTTCACACATTTCACATCTAAAAGGGCCATGAAAACCACGCTTCATAAGTTGCTCACCAGTAAGCACCCTACGATGCAATAAAAGCCAATTAAAGAACCTCACCTTAGGCTAGAGCTTTTGAGCCCACAATCGAGAAAATATGTCAGAAGAATGGTTGGGATTATTATGGCATAAGGTCAAATAACCTTGAGCAACTGAATACTCACCCTTAGTAGTGTTGTTCCATCCAAAACAATCTTTTTCATGGGACCAAGAGAGGGATCTCATATGAAGGATGCCTTGGATATCTTGTCTTTGCCTTTCCGGGATTTGAATAGGCTAGTCCTCAATAGGGATCCAATATCTACCAACCTTTGAATTACCAGGTATGGTACCGACAATAATTAGCCACCTTTATCCAATTAGCTCGGTGAAGCTCCTCCATCCAAGGCCTCCAATCGGGAAATTGAGTTATCAAAGGCTTGTGACCATCCCAAGAATCTGTCCAAAAATTTGCATGTTGACCATTATGAATGATCCAAAATAATTTTTTCTTTATCAAATCCTCACCAGTCTTAAGAACTGCTAAAATGGGAGAACCTTTGGTAGGAAGTTGATAGTGAACAAGGTCTTCAGGACTTTTGTTCTCAGCATATTTAGCACGGAGATTATTGGCCCAAAGAGCATTGGGGTTATGCAACATCCTCCAATATAATTTAGCAGCTAAATCTTTGTTGTTATTAATTGAAGACCGTAATCCTAACCCCCCTTCACTCTTAGGAAGACATAAAGTATCCCATTTCACCAAGGCCCATTTTCTTTTCTCCTTAGTACCACTCCAAAGGAAACGATGACTGATTTGATCCAATTCTCGAAGAACATCCTTTGGGATATTCAAAACGGAAGAAACATAAATAGGAATAGCTTGAAGGACTGATTTTACCAAGGTGATTCTACCCCCATAAGAAAGCCACTTGTTGGTCCACTTTCCAATTTTCTTCTTGACTTTGTCCAACAACCAATTCCAATATTTATTTTTCTGCCTTTGAATATTTATGGGAATACCTAAATAAGTGATTGGAAGAGAGGTCTTCTTATATCTTAATTTATCCAAGACCATGGATTCTTGTCTAGCAGAGTAGTGAAAGAAAATAACTTTAGATTTGTCTTCATTGATCAACTTCCTAGTAGCCTTAGAAAAATAGCTAATGATTTGCTTAATATTAGAAGCTTCCTTAACTGTAGCTTTACCTAAAAGAGTAGAGTCATCCACAAATTGAAGATGAGAGATAGGTCTAGCTCCATGAGCAATGGTAACTCCCTCAAGGGTTTTTTTTCCTTCTTTTTGGTTATAGTCCTACCCAAGCATTCAACAAGAATGATGAATAAATAAGGGGATAGCGGGTCACCTTGCCTAATACCTCTAGAAGCTGGGAAAGACTGAGAAGGCCTGCCATTGATAAGAACTAAGTAGGAAACTGAAGAGATACATCCCATAATCCAATCCATCCAATCCTTAGAGAAACCAAATTGCCTCAAAACTTTGATAAGGAAGTGCCAATCCACTCTGTCATAAGCTTTGGATAAGTCTAACCGAATGAACATGGAAGGAGAATTTTGCATATCCATGGAATGGATGGCTTCCTGAGCAAGAACTATCTCATCTACTATTTGATGTCCTTCCACATAACCCCATTGCTCTGGGGAAATAATCTTATGCAAAAGAGGCTTCAACCTTTCTGCCATGATTTTAGTAATGATTTTGAGAAGAACATTACATAAAGCAATAGGTCTAAAAGTTGAGATATGATCAACCTCTTGAGCTTTTGGAACAAGAGTAATATAAGTTTTATTGATAACCTTCAAAATTTCTTTGGCTTTCCTGGCTTCTTCCACCACCTCTAATAAATCAACATGAAGGATATCCCAGAACTCTTGGTAGAACTCAATGGGAAAACCATCGGGACCTAGGGTTTTCCCTTTTTGCATTTTAAAAACTACTTGTTGAAGCTCATTGATAGTAATAGGAGCAGTCAAAATAGAGTTCTCCTTAGAAGTGATAAGAGAAGGGATTGCTTGAAGAACATTATATTGTGAAGCTGAGTCAAGAGGAGTAGCAGCAAAAATATTGGAAAAGTAATCAACAACAATAGAGTTCATGCCATCCCAAGTATAAACAACATCTCCAGAATATGATTTTAAGGAAGAAATAAAGTTGTGAGATCTTCGAGCTAGAAGAGATTTGTGGAAGAAATTTGTGTTTCGATCTCCTTCTTTGAGCCATTGAATTCTAGATTTTTGCTTCCATAATATTTCTTCTCTTTTTTCCCATTCCTCTAACTGAGTTGTGAGTTTAATTTCATCTGCACTTCTCTTCTCTGTGAGGCCATCTAAACGGATTTTCTTATTCAAATTTTCAAGATGAGCAATAACTTCATGTTTTTTTTTATGAACATCCCCAAACTCTTTCCAGTTCCAAGTCTTGATTTTGGATTTAATGTATTGTAGTCTTTTGGCAAAACAGAACATCTTAGTCCCATGCCTAGGTTTACCTTCCTTCCACCATTGTTGCACATGAGGTCTGAAGGAAATGTCTCTAAGCCACATTAATTGAAAACGAAAAGGAGAGAAACTCACATTGGTTTTCCACATTTCCACCATGACTGGCCAATGATCCGAACCAACATTATTAAGAGTCTTCACTTTAGGAATGTGACCATGGATTAAGAAATTTTTAGAGAGCAAAAACCTATCCAATCTCTCCATTATACAAGCTAAGCCTTGCCTTCTGTTAGACCAAGTCATAAGGCCATTATCTGGTTGGATATCCACAAGATGGAGGTTTGCAATATATTCGCTCATGAGGTCAGTGCTTTTGTCCAAATTTCTATTTCCCCCCCTTTTCTCATCTAGAGAGAGGATGGTATTGAAATCTCCTCCGATCAAGATCCAAGCTTTAGGAAAATGAGAGATAATATGAGTAATATCCTTCCACTTGTCTTCTTTTTTCCTCCAAAGAAGTCGAAGCATAAATAGTAATGTAGAGCATAATCTGGTTGGAATGTCTACTTTGAATAGCTATAGCCAACAAACCCCAACTGCCAACCATATGGTGAATAACTACCTCTTTTGGGTCCCAAAGACAAGCAATGCCACCCGAAGTCCCTTGGGAACTGAGGGAAACCACTTTTCCAGTTGGCCAAATTTTACTGGCAATTAAGTCCATATCCTCCATTGACATCTTTGTTTCTTGAAGGAAAACAAGATGTGGATGATTTATCTGAATCATTCTTCTAATTTCATTTTGTTTTGAAAGACTCCCTTTGAGTCCTCTAATATTCCAAGTGATGATCTTCATTAATACCAGGGCTAAAAAGTTTGGGAAGGGCATTAATCTTACCTTCCTCTACAAGCTTTTCACCTTCTTTTACCATATGATATTGATTGGTCTTGCGACCTACTTTTTGATTAGAATCCATCTTCAAATTTTTTTCCCTGTTTCTTGACTTATTCCAATTGAATATGAGATGGCTTCTAACCTTGAAGAATGCTCGTACACAACCAAAATTTTACTAGATGGTTCAATAGAGTCTATATTGGGACCTGCATTATTTGAAGTTTTGACATTTGAAATATTGTTTTTCTTGTGTAAATTTTCTCCTTTTTTTTCTGTTGAAAACCTTTGATTTGTTGGTTTGTCTCCGAGTTCTTCCCTTCATATTTAAATTGTGTTTCTAAGATTTTAGTTTCCATTATTTCCTCTTCCTCACTTGGGACATCATTTGTGGAAAGGATTTCAAACATATTAGCAGATGACTTTGATTGATCCTTCATAACTGGTTTTTTCTGAGTGTTCTTCTTCTTAGGTATTTGGAAACCTACTGAGTTTATATCTTCTTTCTTTTGATCAGGAATTTTATTTGGGCAAGCAATGGCCAAATGACCATATTCATGGCAAATTCTACAACGAAAAGGAATGTTCTCATAGTCCACTACTTGCTCCCAAGTGTCTTCCCCAAATTGTAATGTGATCTTTTTAGGTAGGGGTTTGTCAAAATCCATTAAAACACAAATTCGAGCATAAATAATATGTTCAAAATTTTGAGTACAATCAGTGGTCATCATAAAAGTTCCTAAAGAGTTTCCAATTGAAGAAAAAATAGTAGGATTCCAAAATTCAATAGGGAGGCCAAAGAGTCTAACCCACACGGGAGCTATAGAAGGCATCTCTTCTTCGGCTTTAAATTTAGTATGCCAGGGCTTCATGAAAAGCCCTGCCCTTCCAAAAAACCAAGGACCCCCTTGAAAAGTTTTCTCTCTATCTTCATTATTAGCAAATAAAACAAGAAAATAACCATTTGGATAAATAGAGATTTGTAACTCACCTTTAGTTTTCCAGCTTTTTGCAGCCCAGACTTTGAAAGCAGATAGACTCGGATGAAAACCCACGAACCGACAAATTAGTCCTCTTTTTTCCAAATCTTCAATGCCAGTCTAAATGTTACCCATATCAAGCTTAACAATAGGAGTTCCATCAGCTGATTTAAGACATCCTGACTTCGTTTTCTTGGGATCAATATTAGGCATTCTTAGAGGTTTATGGGAAGCCCTAATATTGATATTAGCATTGGGCTGAGGCTGTCCACCATGAAGGGCATCCCTAAAATTCATTTTTGGGACTGAGTCTTCAAAATTCTTACCCTTGACAGGGGTTTTCACAGTAGAATTATTTTGTGGGTGCACCTTAGCACCAGATTCACCCACTCAACCCAGATGAAACCCTTGCATAGCCGCTTGCCAAATATATCGTTCACACATAGGGATGCGCTAGGATTTGTGTTGTTCCAAATGATATTAAAATTGGTGGAGACGTTCTAGGGTTTTTCAGGCATCTACCCTCAAAATGTTAGCTCAATCCGAGTCCGGATGAGTGAGATATGACCAAAACGAGTTCGACAGTTTGGGCAGTCCTGCGAAAAATGTTTCCCTTCATCAATCTACCTTCAGTCAAATATGGCCATTTATATTATGCTATATTATTTTTATATTTTAAAGTGAGTTTACGATGGATATATCTATGAATGAGTTTAAATTTTCATTTTCCATATCTAGAGTAATATACTACATGCATTTTTCATACATATGTAGATAAATTTTTACTAGTTATGTATGCATACAAGGTTTACTCAATGACAAAGCATAAATCATAAAAAATCACTATATTTTGTCATACCATACAAATAATGATACTAATTATACATACAAACATACATTTAAAGTCAAAGCAAAAATCACTATATTTTGTCAACATATACAATTAGTTCAATAACATAGCATTGTTACATATACATGGTTTTCAAATTTTTAGCTTACTCAAAGCTATATCATAAATCATAAATTTTGAAAACATAGACAGTCCATATCATTAAAAAGCAAACATGCATAGTCATTGAGAATAGAATGATTATATGATTTTTCAAATCACCTCAAAATTTTACAACAAATCAAATATGATAAATCATTGATAATATGAAATTATTCAAATCATTGACATTTATAAATGATATCAAATATGGAAAGTCATTGATAATATGAATTTATTCAAATCACTAAAATTTTACAAAATGATTTCAAATTCGAAAAATCATAGATTATATGAATTTGTCATATAATCATTGCAATTTTTACATTTCTAGAAGCTGATACAAAGCTTTATCGACTTCTCCAAAAGAACCGAGAATCATTTGTGAATTTTGCGTTTCCATAATCTCATCATCACTCCAAGTTGGATCATTTTCGTCATTATCAACATTATTAGTGAGACCTCTTCTTTCTGCTAGGGACTTCCAATATGTCAACGCTCTATCATAGGGAAACTTACCCACCTCGTACGATGACACATACATTCTCAAACAATTTTCCAAATTTTTGTCCAACTTATTACGAACTTTTGATTTAACAAAAGTTAATGCACTAAAAACCCTTTCATCTTCAACAGATCCCAAAATCATTGTCTGACATAATTCATATAAAATAAAGTATTCACTCATAGTATCTTGTAAGACACTACTTCGATACAATTTTTTCCAGAAACGCGTGATTGAACCAGTCTCATGTGGATTTTTGAATTGTGCAATTTGATTATCCATTGTTATTCCAAAATTGGTTGATTGTTGTCTCAAAAGATCTTTGTTTAGAATACCATTGATTTCAATGCCATTTATTTCCACACTTTTAGAGAAATATGTCATAAGATTACCCATATATTTTACAAACAACTCACTTCTACTACTATGGTCACCACAAGGATTCCAGAATATGGGATTAACAACAACCATGGCCTCAAGTGTCTCATCTCTCTTAAAACGATCTCTTATTTCACTTGTTAATGCATTTGCAATTATTTTCAATTTATTCTTAGTGTTATCCAAAACCTCATCGAATCCAAAATGTGTAACGGGCACTTGTTCAACATCATCTATTAGTGTATCTAATCACTTTTCAAAATGATATACAGGAATCAACTTTCCATGGATAGCAATACAAAGATTATCGTTGATGTTGAACTTTAAAAAGTTGTTCGGATCATTGACATTAACTAACGTATTCCAACTATCAAACTTGGGATCCTCAAAATGTTTTTCGAATAAATAAATCTTGTCAATAATCATACATATTTGTTTTCTCATCCTCATGAAATCAACAATATAAATTGCCCTTTCCTATGCAAGTTTAATCATAGAATTCATTTCTTGTAACATTGGTAGAATACCACATAATGTGAGAAGAGTTTCCAAGTCAGTCATACAAAAAAGCAAATATTTTGCCTTGTCAACATCCCTACGATGTGCATACATAAACCCAACCAAGGATTGATATTATGAAAATACCCTTTTTGCAGGAAGAAACAGTGAAATCCACCTGGTTTCCACATCTTTTAACATTTTTCTGCCTTCGATTACACCTAGAGAAAATTGTTGAAACTCTGCAAACCTTTTTGGACTGCATGAAAAGTATGAGTGTATTTCATGGATGAGTTCTTCCACTCTGGCTACATTATCAAAATTTCTCACAATTTTGTATGCAAGATTCATTCGATGAGCCATGCAATGAATATGAATCACATATGGGGAAATTGATGTTTGAAGCCTAACACAAAGACCATTCCTTTGTCCTTGTATTGTAGTCGCACCATTAGCTCCAACACAAATTAAATTTGTGGCAATTTCCTTTTCATCCATTCCGACAATATCCTTTAAATTGGTTACAACAATATTATAAATGTTTTCCGCATTACAATTTTCAATCATCTTATGTAGTGCTAGTAAATGAGGTTGTCTCAAATGATTTTTGAATGTGTAAACATGTATGCAAATCCAAGATGTGTTGTCAACAGTTGTTACCTCATCAATGGAAAGTGAAATAAATTTGGCTTGTTTCACATTCTCTCTCATGTCTTCCTTATCAACCAGTGATAGAAATTTTGTCATTTCCCAACCACTTCGATCTGACCAATGTGAACTTGTAAGGTTTTGTACATCGTCTAGTTGAAGTATTTCCTTAAAATCAGCAAAATCAGACATGGGTCGACCTTTTTTTAGAATACTATATACAATAGCAAACTACAATTTATTTGAGGCTAATACATTCTTATTAATTTTTTGAAATTGTGCCTCGATTGTTCCACCCTTCTCAATGAGAGTTTGTTTTTGTTTCATTGCTTTTTCATATTCAAGTGCATATCTCACATGCACACATTCTGATGCATCCTTCCACCTATGAAATCTGTTAATTTTTCCATCACTTTGTATTTATTTGATGTAAAATTTCCCACAATATTTTTCTATTGTGTCTTTCTTATTTTGCAATAAATGATCCTTTCCAAGCTTCCATGTACAAATAATGCATTTACACACATTCAGTTTCTCATCTCACTCAATAAAGGGGTATAACCGTACCCATTCATTTTTAAAATCCCTTCCAATTTTCCATTCGCTTATCTTTTGACATTTAGATTTTTGACTACAAGATTCCCCAGAGGTCTGCAATTTTAATTGTACTATCATTTTCGATTGATGTGTCTGAATTTAAAATCTCCTGAAGTGGTTGTTGAATGTCGTTATTAGGAAAATTATCATGTGGTCCCATCTCATCTGTTGGAATATCTTCGAGTGAATGCACATCAGGGTCGACAATGTTTACTGCATTCAATGTTTGGTGTTCTCTATCATTTTTTAAAGTAAAAAAGGCACTATTTTAAAGAATTAACAGAATACAATTTTACAAAGCATTTAAAAAGAGGTAGATAAGCAGACAACCATTTATCTATTAATAAAGAAAGGTTTTATATTTAAGAACAACATAAATATTAAAAATTTGGTGGTAAAAGGTGTTTGTACTTGCATGTGTAGAATTTGTAGAGATTGATGCCTAATTGTATTTTGATATTTATGTAAAATATTTCAGAATTATATTTTTGCAAGAAGATTGGCCTCCCTTCTTTCCATATTCAGTGGGTGACATTGTATCTATAAATAAAAAACCTTCAGATGTTAGGAAATGTATATGAAATTGAAGTAAAATAGTAGACATCCCTCAAGACAAACCTACGCTGCCCTGTAGAATGACATGTGAAAGACAAGAAGCAGTCTGACAAGAAAATACACCTAACACACAACATGACATGGATACTTATTGACCACAGTTGCAGATAGTGCTTCTACACTGCCTATGAAACATACTCTAAGAGACAAGAAGTAGTCTCTAACAAGAGAAATGCTCCTAACACACAACCAGATGACATTGATAGTTGTCTACCATAGTTGCATATAGTTCACCTACAATGCCTATGAAACTAAATAAAAAGAGCTTTAAACAAAAGAACAATGGAAGAAGAGTACTCTACCGATTTTTAGTCATAATCCTCTGTAATCGATTGGCTTAGGTTGATTAACGAGTCTCTGCAACCTTGTACCGATAGACACTACTCTACAACTGATCGAATTATGTCAATTAATACATCTTTACAACCTTGTACCAACATACACTACTCTACAACCGATCAGCTTATGTCGACCGACACCTCTGCAATCGATAGACTAATGTTGATCGACACTTCCCTATAACCGATAGACTAATATCGATCAACATGTCCCTATAAATGATAGACTAATACCTATCGACACCTCTACAATCGATAGACAAATGCCAATTGATAGCCCCTACAATCGATAGGTCGATGTCGATCGACATCTCTACAACCGATCGACATCTCTGCAACTGATCGACACCCCTACAATCGATAGACACCTCTGTAATCGATCGACACCTCTACAACCGATCGACACCTCTGCAATCGATTGACACCTCTACAATCGATCGACACCTCTGATCGACACCTTTGCAATCGATCGACACCTTTGCAATCGATCGACACCTCTACAATCGATAGACGAATACTGATTGACACCTCTGCAATCGATCGACTAATATCGATAGACACGTCCTTGCAACCGATAGTGTAATATCCATTGACACCTCTACAACCGATAAACACTACTCTACAATCGATCATTTTATATCGATAGACATGCCTTTGCAACTGATCGGCTTATGTCGACAGACACTACTCTGCAATCGGTCATCTTATACCGACAAACAATACCGACAAACAATGCTTTGCAATAGATCGGCTTATACTGACATACACGAATCTACAACCGATTGGCCTATATCGACAGACACGACTTTGCAACTGATCAGCTTATGTCGATCGTCTTGCATCGATTGACACTCCTCTACAACCATTCGGTTTATTTTGACAGACACTCCTCTACAACATTGTCAAGTATTTCGTTGTTTTGGAGCTATTTTCGAGTTAGAGTATTTTAGATGTATGTTTATCGGTACCCACTACAGTATATATACGAGTAGTATATGAGGCGATTTGGGCGAGGAAAAATAAAATCATTTATAATTTGAAGGCGAATTGAGCGAGAAAATCAAAATCATTTATAATTTGAGGTCAACGAATTAAAATAAAAATATTTTAATTATTATCAACGTCGAGCGAATTTATCCCAAAAAAATTCCACCTCGTAAATTGCGGGTGAATGGCCCCAGTGAAAGGATCCAAAATTAGTCAATTTACGATATTTCGTGCTTATGCATAACCCTGGAACTAACAACCAGAATAACCCTTACACGACACATAACTCCAACAGATAAAAGGAAAAACAATATAAGAATCATCTATCAAAGAGGAAATCAGTTCAATAATTTTTCTTCTACAGCAAAGGTTCTTCCTTCTTTAGAATGGCAAGATCTAAGAATGCATTTTTGCACTTCAATCTCCCAAGGTAATATCTAATTGTAAAACATTTTGTAGGATATTCATTTTAAAAAAATTGACCATCATTAATTGTTTCATAATTAGCTTCAAGAATACCACCTGAGGTGCTAATATTTTCAATGGAACCGTCTAGATGGTCTTTAGTAACCATTTGGATTTTATCAATAATATGATTCAAATTCTTCCTTTTGGGGTTGAGTCTTATGTTGCTGGCATGATTCCTATTGGGTAATTGGTACATTTGGAGGATGAGTTTCTTTCATTTGAACTGAGATATTTAAAGGTTTTGAATCATTCACATGCAAGGACTTCTCCTCCACTAAGGAGAAATTAGAACATGATTGGATGACCGAACATCTCTTCTTCATGTGGCCATATTGTTGACAAATATAACATCTTAGGGATAAGTTTTTATATTCAATATTTTGGATCCATTCCCCTTTGCTTGAGGAGATAGTAATGGATTGAGGCCCTGAAACATCCATCCAAACAACCAATATTGCTTTACTCATATTAATTTTCTTGGACAAATTTTTCTTTGTTTGGGCATCCATATACTGGAATGCACCAATGGCATTACCGATTTAGTGAATATCTTCTCTCCCCAAAACTCCACAGGAAGAGCATAAATATTCGCTTAGATTGGGAAGCCATTAACTTCTTTTGTAAAGGGGTTGAAACTAGGAGTCCAAGGTCTTATATAGACACCCCTTTGTCAAAAAAACCAATTATATCTATAATCCATTACCTTATCTTTATCGACTAAATTAGAAAAAAGAAATAGAAAATAACAATTTTGGGTGGGAAAGTTACTTGGAATTTTGTATTGGTCCACCAATCTTTAATATAACCTTTGAGCTCCTCCAAGCCTAGTCTTTTGCCCTTGAGTTTGTAGATAATTATTTGAGCTTCATGATCAATCCAACCCAAATTCATTCTCCGAAATCTTGATAGAGGGAAGAGGTTCATCCACCCGCGAACCCAAAGATCCCTAAGAGATATTTCTTGTGACAGAAAAAGTTTTTTCACAGACTAAAGAAACAGTATGCGAACAACCTTCTTCCTTCAACACTTGATTGCCACTAAGGTTTGCATCCTTGTCGTGAAAACTGTAACCAAATTTGTTACTTTGTTCCATCACTTAATTACAACTATAATTTACACATACACAACAAAAATTTAAAATATATATTTATTAATATTTTATTGGAACCAACAATTATATTCAATAAAAAATTATTTTTATTTTTAAAATCCAATTAAAATCATTTTGTTTTACCCAGTCAAATAATAACCCACATTATGATGTTTGATAAAATATAACTTAAATTTCTTAAAGTTTACTTTACATTATCTATTATAACCCTGTACATAAATAAAAATAAATAAAAATACTATTATTTTTAAAAATCGTTAATGATTATTTACTTAAACCTATAAAGAGACTTTCATGACTATATGATGGACAAATATACATAGAATTATTTTAATTAGGTGGTATGTTATGTGAAATTAAAAAATATTTTTTAACCTTTATGTTACTTGTGTCCCAAAGCTAAGAATGGTGGTATGTGTGAAATTAAAAAATATATTTCAACCTTTCTGTTATTTGTGCCCCAAAGCTAAGAATGGTGGTATGTCATGTGAAATTAAAAAATATTTTTTTACCTTTCTGTTACTTGTGTCTCAAAGCTAAGAATGTTGACTAAGAATATTGTATATAACCTGTTTTAATAATTAAAATTTTGATTTTTTTTTATTTTAATTTAAATTTTAATTATAAATAAATAAATATATAAAAATAAATGAACTTATAAAAAGTAAGTATTATATATGTATCTATCAAGGAGTACAAATATTTTTCCACTGGTCACATTCAAAAATTTCCATGTTCGCTTTTAACAATTTTTACATGTTTGTTTTTTTTTTACATGCTTTTTTTTTTCTTTTTTCTAATCTTTTATAACTAGAACTTGCCCTAATATGTAAAGTTGCCCGTATAATTTAAAAATTATTTTTTAATTTGAAAAGTAAAGTAGTTTTTAACATTTATATGATTATATAGAATATTTAATTATTATTTTTTAATAAGTTTACACATGTTTTTATGAGGGGTCATGGTTCCTTCATATTAAGTGAAGTTTGAACCTTGGATCTCTCAAAGATAAGCCAAAAGCCCTTACCACTTTAATAAGCTTACAATTATTAATATTTAATTATTTTTAATCAGTAGATTATTATTATTATTTTTTGATTGGTGAGAAACCCCTACATTCAACGGTTTAGGACTAAGCATTCCTATCTCAGCCATGACCCTTCGTAAGGTTGAGAGCTAAGCTTATCAACAAGGGAATTTTGATGTGTCTGTACAGGGATTCGAACTCGGAACCTCTCAAATGAAAGAAGTTGTTCACAATCACCATTGCACCATCCTTGCGGGTTAAAACTTTCTTTGTTAGAAAGAAACCTTTTCGTATCCCTTGGAGGCCAAACACCTATCCCATATGGGTATACCCCTCGTGTTCTCTGAGAGGTTTTTTGGTATTTGATGGACGCTGTCAACCTCCAGGCTCGAACCTTGGACCTCGAACCTTCTTTCTAGAATTGAGGGATCTTACCGGTTGGTACCTGGTGAGGATCATTGGATTGTTATTAGACCCATTCAAATTGTATCTAATATTGAAATCAAGGATAATTCTAACATGCATGATGGTTTATATGGGTCTAATGTACAACATGAACGAGTCTAATTATAAGACTTTGAAACTTCGAATATGAAGTCTAAGGTTCAAATCCAATGAGAATAGAGTTATACACCACCCATTAGGTTGAATAAACATATATTAGGTAAATAACATTATTTTTAAAGATAATTTATTATTTATCATCTCAAAAGTCCTTGCGACCCATGTTTATTATTCTTCCTATTGGGTCCTGTCCAAAAACTACTATAAGAATCTTGATAAGCTTTTGCATGCTTTTTTATGGTCCTCTTCTAGTAATGGTTTGGGATTCCATCGTGTTGCCTGGGAGTATTGTTGTCTCCCCATAAGCTATGGTGGGCTTGGAATTCTCAATACTCAGCGTCAAGGTTAGGCCCTCTGTGTTAAGTGGGTCATCAGAGCCCTTGTAGGTAATGAGGCCTGGAAGATTCTCATCTGTCACTATATTTACGAAGGTTCCTCTTTTGGTCATAAGAGTTGAAGGGGCATGGGTTTACCTTCCCTCATTATTGCTCTTGTGTCTATCAAAGTGACAGAATCCTTCGTCATCAAGAACATTTGAAAAACTTGGGAGAGTGTTAAGCCTTGGCTGAGATGGAATGGTCAGAGATTTTGGCATGGCCTCTCCATCAACCAGATGAATGTTTGGTCGTCACCTATCATCACCTACCAGGATTCTCCGTTTGCACAGGTTCCCTAGGTTCATGATCTTAGATTTTTTGCAAAGGTGTGTTGTGCATCACCAATTTCTTTTTTTGTCCTACCAGGGATAGTATCCCTTGGGATGACTTTAGAGTCAAATTTGGGCTCAAGCACTTTGACAAGGACATATTTGAGGTCGTCAAGGTTGCTCTTCCTGACTCCATGTTTCACAAAATTTTATGTTTTCACAATGACCTTGTTGGAAGGACTGGAAGTGGTATCTAGACACTGCTTTTAAAATTATAAGGCCCGTTTGGGGTATGGATGGCTCTCTCCTTGCCTTCCCATGATTGATAAGCTCAATCAACGATGGAATGTCTCTTCCCCTCGGTCTGTTTGGATGCACAAGTTCCAGACCACTTGGGCTCCTTTCTTGGAGCCCAAGCTTTCTTGTTTTGCATGGAGTCTTCTTCACCAAGGGCTTCCTTTTGGGGAGCGTCTCCTACATTTAGGCATCCCCGATCCTTCTTGCCCTTTCTGTTTTCAATCTGAGGGCTTTATCCATCTTTTTTGGTTATGTGCTCGTGCTCATTCTCTTTGGGAGTGGCTTTTTTTCTTTTTTTGATCCTATTCCTACACCATGCTTAATTGGAAGCATATCAATCTGGGAGACCCTCTACCCTTGCCAACTATTTTCTTTGAATTGTGGCACTTGTTTCGTATGGTGTGTACAATATATGGAAAGCTAGAAATGACAGTGTCTTTGGTAAGTGTTTTTCCTCTCTTCACATCTCTGCTTTTGAGGAATCTAATATTATTTCATCTATGTATTTTCAGATTGTTGTTCAAGCCAATAATATGACTATGGAGCTCTCTCATCTTCGAGAGCTTATTGATCATTCGGGGAACACTTTGTGCATAGTCAATCAGGTTCCTCTTGAGTAGGATTATCCTTGAAGTTAGTCTAGGTCCAGGCAACATCGTCACTTGACCCTAAATCGCACTGCCCAGCTCAAGGTCACCCTCCTTACAGAGCTTGCCATGCTCCTCTCTCTCCTCTTGGTTGATATCGTTAACCACGTAACGTGTTTATTCGTCTATTTTTTTTATTTAAATGTATTATATTACTTCTTTAATATAATGCTTTTTACATATAAAAAAAAATTATAATTTAAAAAATTAATTAAGTATATTATTATTTCTTATATTATCTTTTTTTAGCAACATTTAGCTCGTGATATAATTTATTTTACTTCTAACTATATTTTAAAATAAATATAAATATAAACTAATTAAAAAATAATTATACATTTAAAATATTTAATGACTATTAATTATATATATATGATTGAAAAATAAATTTAATGAACTTTTCTTGAATAAATAAATACATTTTTTTCAATGGGTTATATGAGATTGAAACTGGCCCCACTCGTATTACATCATCACCACTGTAATATCACAAGAAAGCTTGGATATTGTCCATGTATCACCACATAGTGGTATTACAACTAAGCTTGGATATTGTCCATGTATTGTGTAACGTGGGTCTCCTCCTTAAAATATTGAAGATTTTTACCGGTTGAGCTAATGTCGCTTGATAAATTAAAATATTGAAGATTTTTACCGGTTGAGCTAATGTCACTTGATAAATTAATAAATACATTATTTTTTTTTTATTGAACATCGTTTACAAATATTAGTGCTCTTTTCGAGCAAACACAGGAGGAATCGACCTCACAACCACATGGATGATAATAACCAGGCAACTGTCATTACACCAAATGCCGTTCGACATAAATACATTAATTATTTTTATACATTATATTTTATAATAATTATTAATTATTTTTATTTTTAAAGTATATATTTTTTAATATATAAGGTAGTTGGTTGGTTACAACTACACTATTTTTAGTAACTGACATGCTCAAGGGTTGCTCTCAACAAACCTATTCTATCTCGTTGTTATTTCATCTTGTTGTTGTTGATCTGAAGTGAGAGGGAGACCACCGGTCGCTCGGATTCATATTATCGTTGTTAGTCTGGCGCCCAACAAGCCTATTCCATTTCATTGTTGTTTTTATTTCATCTCGTTGTTGTTACCAAAGTGAGAGGGAGACCACCGGTCGCTCGAGATTCATATTATCATGAGATTCATATTATCATTATCAGTCTGGCGCCCAACAAGCCTATTCCATCTCATTGTTGCTTTTATTTCATCTCGTTGTTGTTACTCAAAAGATTCAAAGCAGACTACTACCTTTACAAATTGGCACCCCCAAAATTTGATCCCACATTTCTTCTTAGTAAGTGCCTAACTAAACTAACAATTATCAATCCACCTAACCCTTAAATCAATTTTTAAGTAAGTTTTAATATCTATAAAAATCATAAATCTTATAAAACAATTTTAATAAAAATATTACTTATCTAATATATATTTATCCAACCAAATATAATATACAACTCTACCTTCCATTAAATTCTCACATTAAACGTTCAGTTATAAGCTCTTCAAGTCTTTCACAACCATCTAACGATTCTCACATAAGTTATAAAGTCTACAAATCTTTCTAAACCATCTATTCATTTAAATTTCGTTGTGAAATGCTGTTTAATATTATAAAATCTCCAAACCAATCATTATGAGGAAGACAGCATTAGATGTGACTTACCAAAAGTTTTGTTTAACATCACCATGATTACTGGCTTTATGCTTATATTAAGTATTGGCAAAATGTCACATAAACTCCACCTATATTAGGGTGGCACATCATGTATCAATCATACAACTTTGGCTTTATAAGTTTTGTTTAATTTGACCATGATAATGGCTTTATACGCTACTGTAACTGCTAAGTATTGCTAAAATGTCACATAAGCTGAGCTGTATTAGGGTGGCGCATCACACAACTTTGGAGGTTGCCGTACAAAAGTTTGTTCTAATAAGGACACAATACATTTGTTTAATAAGATATATGTTATAATAATATCATATTCTCATGGAGATTGACGGATGACATAGTTTTCAACACCATGCAGAACATGGCTGTCAACTAACTTGTGTTCCTCTTATATTCGCGACAAGGATTACATACACTAGTGGATTATCAAAAAGACTTGATAGTTGGCTTGCTTTTTTTTTTTTCTTTTTAATAATATATTAAAAAAACTTGATGGTTGGCTTGCTTAAAATTTACATTATTATCTCTAAAAAAATTAAAGCGTAAATGGTTATAAAATTTTATTTTTAAAATAAAACAATTAATATAAATTTATAAATTTTTAATTAAATATATTTAAAAAATAATAATTTTTTTTTCCCATAATATAATAAATTAAAAAATTTATATATATATATATATATATATATATATATATATATATATATAATAAAATATACTCTATAAAGGACCTAGATAATTAAAGATTTTTCTTAAGAGAGTTTATATGGTTTATCTCTTGTTATTAAACTTAAAGTATTTAACCTTTTTAAAAAGTTTTTTTCAATAATATATAATAAATTAAAAAATTATATATATATATATATATATATATATATATATATATATATATATATATATATATATACTATATAAAGGACCTGGATAATTAAAGATTTTTTTTAAGAGAGTTTATATGGTTTATCTCTTGTTATTAAACTTAAAGTATGTAACCTTATTATTTATAAAAAAGAAATGGTTAAAAATTAATAATAATTTGAGGTAAGATAGGAGTCATTTATCCGGGTGCTGTAGTTTATTGGCAAGGATGCCATTTGCATTATTGGTGATGTGACCCTGGTTCAACTCCACAACGGATATGTATATGTATAAGAAGTATTTATTCAATAAAAAAAAAAAGATAGGGGTCATTTTAGGCCGTGTTTACCGAGACGAGATAAGGGTTATAATGGTAGCACCGATTTGAGGCAATGTGACTTGATACTATGATTAATAATTCAAAAAGAAAAGGTAGGTGACATACTATGATTAATTATTCAAAAAGAAAAGGTAAGTGAGTTGGAGAGGGTAGGGTAATCTTCCAAGGGAGATTTTTGGTTCGAATCTCCACCCTACCAAACCATCCTACCAAACGCACATAGGGTACCCAAAATCTAGTTGATTATCTTTGGTGCAGTCAGGGTCGAGCGGTCCCGCAACAAAATAAATTATATATATAATTGTTAGAGGAGAGGGGGGACAACGTAACTTTTTAGACTTTGGCTCTTTTTTGGGAGTATAATTGTACATAACAAAAAAATATATATAAGTGAATTGTAAGCTTACTATAACACTAAAAGTTTGACTTCTCTTTAAAAAATCTAAAGGATTTTTCCCTGAATTCATATATAAATATATAAATATAAATATAAATATAAATATAAATATAAATATAAATAAAGTTGTCAGATGGGAACAATGTTATATATATATAAAGTTGTTAGAGGGGGACAATATAACGGTTTGGGCTTTGGCTTTTTTTTGGGAGGTCCAAGGTTCAAACCACAACGTGGGTGAATGTGTGAGGGGATGGGTGTGTGTGAGGGGATGGGTGTGTATAATGATACATAGCAATAAATTATATATAGGTTGATTGTAAGCTTACTATAACACTACTCCTTTAACTAAATTCAATAAATAAATAAATAAATATATATAAAGTTGTCAAAGGGGACAATATAACGGTCTGGGCTTTGGCTTTTTTTTGGAGGTCCAATATAACTGTTTGGGCTTTGGCTTTTTTTGGGAGGTCCAATGGAAGGTCCAAGGTTCAAACCATAGCGTGGGTGAATGTGTGAGGGGATGAGTATATATAAATAAAGTTGTTAGAGGGGGACAATATAATGGTTTGGGCTTTGGATTTTTTTTGGAGGTCCAATATAACGGTTTGGGCTTTGGCTTTTTTTTGGGAGGTCCAAGGTTCAAACCACAACGTGGGTGAATGTGAGGTTCAAACCATAGCATGGGTGAATGTGTGAGGGGATGAGTATATATAAATAAAGTTGTTAGAGGGGGGGAATATAACAGTTTGGGCTTTGGCTTTTTTTGGAGGTCCAATATAACGGTTTGGGCTTTCGATTTTTTTTTGGGAGGTCCAAGGTTCAAACCACGGCGTAGGTGAATGTGTGAGGGGATGGGTGTGTATAATGATACATAACAATAATATATATATAAGTTGATTGTAAGCTTACTATAACACCACTCCTTTAACTAAATTCAATAAATAAATAAATAAATAAATATAAATATAAATATAAATATATATATATATATATATATATATATATATATATATATATATATATATATAAAGTTGTGAGAGGAGGACAATATAACGGTCTGGGCTTTGGCTTTTTTGGGAGGTCCAATGAGAGGTCCAATATAATGGTTTGGGCTTTGACCTTTTTTGGGAGGTCCAAGGTTCAAACCATAGCGTGGGTGAATGTGTGAGGGGATGAGTGTGTATAATGATACATAACAATAAAATATATATAAGTTGATTGTAAGCTTACTATAACACTAAAAGTTTGACTTCTCTTTAAAATTTAAAATTCAAATCCCATTCATTATAAAAAAATTTAAAACTCTTTATAATAATAATTATATAAATAAATATTTATAATAATAATATTTATTTTTAATTATTTATAAAATCAAAATAAATTACATTATTATTATTTTTAAATTATTATATATATATATATATATATATTATATATATGATTTATCAAGATTTAGGTCATATTGTTTTATATTGAAAGTTTACCTTATTAACCATGTATGCCATTTAATACAAAAGCAATAACAACTTTGGTTAATTATAAATAATTAATAAAAATATAAACTTATTAAATATAATAAAACTATAGTTCAATGATTTGAACATAGATATGTTAGACAAAGCTTTGCTGCACTACAGTGTACTTTTTAATAATATAATCAGTTTTGGTGGTACGTCCATGCCAAATCAACAAATATCTTTTAATCTGCACGTACCTTTGTTTTTAAAGAAAATTTCACAATTAACTTAAAGTTAAGGAGAAGTAGAAAGCTATGCTTACTAATAGGAAATTTAACATACATCCATTACACATTCATCCTTTCACACAATTACCCACGTCAGAGTTTAAACCTAGGATCTCAAAGAAGAGCCAAAACCCAAACTATTAATTAATTGTTAGTTATATGGTCCCCGTGGTACATCCATGTGGTTAAGGCTTTCTTTCCGGAGACCCAAATTCAAACCATCGTAAAAATGTATGCCTGTGTATAAATGAACTTGTATACAAAAAAACAATAAAAAATTATTAATTATACCAGCATTATTATTTTCCTCCAATACTATCCACCACTCAAATGTGGCCATACTTCAAAATTCTTAACAGTTTTAAATATTTTGGTCGTTTTTTTAACCATCTTTAATTATTTATTTTTAATTTAATTAAATGTTATTTAAAAATTCAAGAAGATGGTCCGTGGGTCTAGGTGGATTGGTAAGTTGGGGCGCTTACCTAGAGGAGACCTAGGTTCCAATCCCATGGGCTTGCCCATGCACAGACAGTAGCCCGATCCAATTCCTTTGAGTGGTGCGCCAGATTGATGACGACGGTGCAACCCCTGTGCGTCCGACGGTCCCCATCTCACGCCGGGTTACCATGTACCGAGACGGTGGAAGTCCTGGGAGCCTTCGTAGATAGTTTGAACCCTACCAGTTGTTTTGGTAGTTACTAAAAATCGTGATTGTAACCATTGCTTCTATATACCAAAAAAAAAAAAAAAATTCAAGAAGATAATTATAACGTAGGATACATTTAATGCATATGGTGGTTTTAGGTGAAAGGAGTGAAGGCCGAACAAGAGATCTCTATTAACTTTTATTATAATTTTTATGTTTTGATTTGGTGGTACGAAAAATTTCTGCTACCAACAACGTATAAGATTGAGCAGTGTCTTTTTAACTGACTCTTGTAAAACCTAGAGCTATGCTTATAAATAAGGAATTTAACACACAACCACCACACAACCATCCGAGCAGTCTCCTTCTAACTATAATCCTTCGTAAAACCCAGAGCTATGCTTATCAATAGGAAATTTAACACAACCACCCATCACACTGACCTAGGTCCTGTTTTTTCTTTTAAGTGGTTATATGGGATTGAAACGATCCCATCCTTATATTATATTATGTGGTATTACAACAAAGTTTTGATATTTTTCTTTTATCGTCACTAGTTGACAAGATTTGAACCTAAGTCTATTCTTTTAATGTTGAGGAATCTAAACAGTTGAGCTAAGATTTGTTTATAATTTTTTTTTCAATTTGTTATATGGGATTGGTATGGGTTTTATTATTATTATTATGTTTAAATATATTAATTTATTAACTCTAACATTACAATATTATGGTGCTAACATTATCCACAAGCTAAAAAACAAAATGAGGTGGATAAGGAGTAAAACATCCATAACTTAATATACATAAGAATATAATATTTTAGCAACAAAAAGACTATAGATAAATCTTGATGCAGTACACCAGATATCATCATTCATATGTGGGAGAGTCTGTTAAATAAAGAAATTTTGGGAGTGTCTTCCATGATATCTTCAGAAGTCTTCCGTGATATCTTTAGGAGTCTTCAAAGAAGAAATAGAAGTAATCAAAACTTGAACCTGCTCGTCATTGTTAGTTGTCTTATTTTTAGTTTCTTGTTGGACCTTCTAAAGATATTGAACTATATGAGAAAGTTGATGAAGTATGTCAATAACATCTTGTGGTGTGCTAGAAGTTCCATAGACTTGGGAATGAATGCGTCCCACATATAACAAAAGATCAAAGGTCAAGTCTGCTAAAACTATATTCCATGGAGGAGCAGATCCAATAAACACATTTTTGCATCTGCACTTCCAAATGTGCTTGAGAAGGATGAGTCTACAAACATCCCAAAGTTTGGGGCACTAATCCAACTGAGAAAAACCAAGCAAAGAGAGCTTCCAAGATCTAGTGAAAGAGGGAAAATAAAAGAGTAGAAGACATCCCAAAACTGTTTAGCCATGTCACAAAACCAAAACAAGTGAATTAGAGTTTCTAAAGCATTACAAAAATTGCATTGAGGGGGAATGTGTAAAATTGTTGCCATTTCAGAAGTTGGAAGTATTTTGATGCAAAAGCCACCATCCAAGAAGTTGAGTTTTGGATTCAAAAGGAAATTTCCAAATCTAAGTAGCAAGAAACTACCATTGGGCATTGGTAAAATTCACTTACCACTTGACATTGAGCTTATAGTATAAATAAGGACACAATTTTTTTTTGCATATCTAACTAGAAGTAATGAAGAGATTCTATGACCATTAAACCATCTCCAATCATTCCAAATATTATGGGCAGTTGTTCCCAACTTTATAAGGACCTTACAAGGAATGGAAACTACAACTAGGCCATAAGACTCTTTGAACCTAGAGAGAAGGGAACAATAATTGTATATTTAGTTCCAAGTAAGAATAGAGCAACTACCTAGATCCCAGATATCTCTAATCCTATTAGTACCTTTCTTCAAAAAAGCTAGACCTTAAAAAGCATTGCATAAAGCTAAAGGTTTATCATTATGGAGGATAAGTTTATTCCACCAAAGACTATTTAGACCGATGCTTAGACCATGTCTCAAGGAGTCGGACTTCTAAACCAATAAATGAGAAACCGATTGCCAAGATTTCCAATTTTGGGTAATTGGAATAGATCCTTTAACCATAAAGTAATGCGCATTAAGGACCTTATCCTACGAAGGGTTTTCTTTCCATTTACCTTTGTGAGTAGCTAACGAGTTTTTGTAATGAAATAAGTATTTTCAATTTTCATCACCAGTGATGGATCTAGGAACCCATTTTACAACCTAACTTTTGCTTTGGGTAAGAGGATCAATTATGCCTAGACCTCCTAAAACCTTAGGTTCAGTAGAAAGCTTATGTAAGATGGCAGTCATTCCCACCTCCCCATCCCATTTGGTCCATATAAATTTATGAATGACCTGAGTTAAATTGTTATAGACTACCTTGGGGGCCATCCAGCAAGAGAAGTAATAAACATAACATGCTGCCATTATTTTATTCACAACTTGAATTCTTCTTGCTAAGGAAAGAAATCAAGCTGGCCAAGCATTAATTTTTTTTGAAGTCTTTTCATAACCTGGTTCCACATATCCTTAAGAGAGATATTAATTCTAAAGATAATTCTCAAATAACGCACAATCATACCATGAGGGATGATCTTCCACTCAATCGAGGAGTTGCAACTACGAGGAGAGGAAGATGTTGCATCATTATTATTAAGTAGTGGTATTATAAAAGTTTGGATATTGTTTATGTATGGCTTAACAATATTCAAACTTAGGTCTCCTTCAATGCCAAGGAACACAGGGTGAACTAATATCATTTGATATTAACTTTATTATTATTTATATTCTTTTTATGAATAATTTTCAAAGACGTCAATGGTTTTCAAAGATTTAAAGTATGTGAATAACAAAATATTATATAAAAAATTTAATTTTTCAAACTGAGTCTCCTCCTTCAAAGTTGAGGAATCTAATATCATTTGATATTAACTAAATTATTATTGTTTATATTTTCTTAGAAATAGTTTTCAAACATATAAAGTATGCGATATCAAGATATTATATATAAAATTTGAACCTAACAATGCCAAGGAACCTAACAGGGTGAACTAATATCATTTGATATTAATTTTATTATTATTATTATTATTATATATATATATTATGAACAATTTTCAAAGATGTCAATGGTTTTCAAAGATTTAAAGTATGTGAATATCAAAATATTATATATAAAATATAATTTTCAAACTGTCTCCTCTTTCAATGTTGAGGAATCTAATATTATTTGATATTAACTTAATTATTATTGTTTATATTCTCTTAGAAATAGTTTTTAAACATATAAAGTATGGGATATCAAGATATTATATAGAAAATTTGAAAAGTAATTTAAAGATTTACTTTGTTGCATATATAAGTATTTTCAATTGATTATGCGGGATTGAAACATGCCCTATTAATATTACATCACCACCAAATAGTGGTATTACAACAAGATTTGAAACCTTGGTATCCTTCTTGAATGTTGAGGAATTTAATTAGTTATACTAATGCCACTACATAGTGGTATTACAACGAAGCTTGGATATATGCATTGGGCAAGATTTGAAACCTTGGTCTCCTCCTTGAATGTTGAGGAATTTAACTAGTTGAACTAATGCCACTTGATTTTGTTATATATAAGTTACTTTTATTTTATAAAATAAATATAATTAAATTTAAATTTAAATTAATTTATATTTTTGTTTTTGTAACATGCTCCGTCGTAAAGGTATCCCACCATGGTTTGAACTTGGCTCTAAAGAGCCCAAATCCCAAAGCACTACAATGTTTCACAAAGACTTAATTTATATTTTTTGAAATTGGTTATATGAGATTGAAATGAGTTTTAATATAGGAATATTATTGGTTTGGTTTATATATATATGTTTTTTGAATAATACTTCTTATACACTTCCACCATGGGGATTGACATCACCAATAATGCAAGTAGTTTTTATATTTGATAGTATTCAAACATAGGTTTCTCTTTGAAAGTTAAAGAATTTAATTTGATAAAGTTAATTTATATTTTAAATAAAAATAAAAATAATTTTTTATAAATTTTTTATTTTTTATTTGGTTAGTGTGAGAAACCCCTTCGACCAACACACAACCATCACACACCCATCAACCATGACCCCTCCTAAAGTCGAGAGCTGTGCTTATCAATAGAGAATTCAACACACAACCACCACACACCCACCAACCATGACCCTTCCTAAAATCGAGAGCTATGCTTATCAATAGGGAATTCAACACACAACCATCACACACCCATCAACCATGACCCCTCCTAAAGTCGAGAGCTATGCTTATCAATAGAGAATTCAACACACAACCACCACACACCCACCAACCATGACCCCTGCTAAATTTGAGAGCTATGCTTATCAATAGGGAATTCAACACACAACCATCACACGCCCATCCCTTCATACACTCACCCACACCACTGTTTGAACTTTAGACCTCTCGAAGAAGAGCCAAAGTCCAAACCGTTGTGCAGTCCCCTTGGACATTTTATAATTTTATACAAAATATTATAATTAAAAAACATAATTTTTTTATAAAATTTATTATAAGTTATAAAAAATATGCCAAACAATGAATTAATAAAGTCATTTTTTTTGCTTAAGTCATTAAATTTTGAAAAAACTTTATTACTTATTTGATTGATGTTTGACATGTATATTATATTATTATAGTTTAGTATTTTTTAATTATAAATTAAATGTTGATTAAATTTTGTTTTTTTATTTTTATTGTACAATGTCTTTTTGAATTAGTACTAATGATTTTTTATGCAACATTCATTTTTCTTAAAGTTCAATTACTTGAAAATGATTACAATGGAAATTGAAAAAAAATATCTAACTTAATATCATATCAATGGGGTTAAAAGAGTCTACCGAATAGAATTAACCATGCAATTTATTATTTTCTACCAAATAAAATGAACCATGCAATTAATAATTTTTTATATGCACTTGTTAAGTTAAATCAAGTATAGAAAGAGTTGCAACATGAGGTTGAGATGTTGGGTGGAAGGTTAGGGCTGAAGAAGCCATAACATGAGGTTGAGATGTTGGGTGGAAGGTTGGGGCTGAAGAAGCCATAACATGAGGCTGAGATGTTGGGTGGAAGGTTGGGACTGAAAGAGTCGCAACATGAGGCTGAGACGCTGGGTGAAAGGCTTGTGTTGAAGGAGTCATAGCATGAGGCTGAGATGATGGGTGGAAGGCTTAGGCTGAAAGAGTTGTAGCATGAGATTGAGATATTGGGTGGAGGGCTTGGGTTGAAGGAGCCACAACATGAGGTTGAGATGTTGGGTGGAAGGTTGGGGCTGAAGGAGTGACATCATGAGGTTGTGATGTTGGGTGAAGGGTTGGGGCTGAATGAGCCATAATATGAGGCTGAGATGTTGGGTGGAAGGCTTGGGTTAAAGGAGTTGTCACATGAGGTTGAGATGCTAGGTGGAAGACTGGGGATGAAGAAACCATAGCATGAGGCTGAGATGCTGGCTGGAAGGCTAAGATTGAAGGAGTTGCAACATGAGGTTGAGATGCTAGGTGGAAGGCTAGGTTTGAAAGAGTCGCATCATGAGGTTGAGATGCGGGTCATATACAAAGTTTATTTGGCTCTGTTTTCTTCTTTTGTGTGGTTGTGGGATTAGAACCGAGAATTGGTGGTATTCTCATCCTTTTTTTGGGGATTTCAAGATTTTTCTCCTTGGAACTTTGGTAAGTGAGGATTACCCTTGAGATTTCTATAGCAGTACCCATAGTTTCTAGGGCTAAAATTTTAGTTTCTAACTTGTTGGGCTTTGATGGTTCACACCAGCTTCGATTAATGCTAGTGATCTTTTTGGTGGTCAAGGTGCTAATATGGTGGATTGTTGCTTTGCCTTGCCTTGGGGGTTCTATTGTAGATCCAGGGCTTATCTAGATCTTGCAGGTGTGGGATCCTTTAATGGGTCCTAAGCAAAATCTAGTATTGGATTTTATTTTTTCTTGGGATAGGGAGGGTTGGAGTCTCCTCTTTTATTTCAAGTTTTGAATTGTTTTGGGAGAAGGTTCTGTGGGCCTTCTCTCAAAATATCTTCACTGGGTTGTTGAAGTCTTATGGATGGTGCAGTGAAGGATTATCTTGCCAGTTTTATTTGAGTCCCAAATCCCTAGCTCCTGGTGGTTTCTTGCTACAATTTTGGTGTTTAGTAGACAAGTTTTAGGATTTTAGTTTTCAAATTGGTCCCAGTTCTTTGTTCTTAAATTTAGGTATTTGGAATTCAATATTGTTTCTTGCTAGTTCTAGTTGCAGGATTTGTGTACCTACTACTACAAGTTATAGTTTCCAAAGTCAGGGTTCCTGATTTGGGTGCGAAGATTTTTAATATGATTTATTATTCAAGTTTGAGGGCCTTTGGTTCCAGATCTCTACTTTTCATTTTGGGCAGGAATATTTTAAATTGGATTACCTGTTGTAGGTTGTGTGTATACTACCAGAGGTTTACATTTGTGGATGTAGGGTTCCTAATGGATGGGAAGTTCTTTAATTTTCCTTTTGATTCAAATTTGAGCATTCTTGGTTCCAGATCATTGCTTCCTATTTTAGGTGAGAAATATTTGATTTTGAATTCCAATTGCAAGTTAGTTGCACATTGTAGGATGTTAGAGTTTCATGAAATAAGGTTCATTTGGTACGAATATCTTTATTTTGACTTTTAATTCAAATTTAAGCACTATTATTTAGGTAGGATATTTTTTAATTTTGATTTTTGGATCAAATATTAGCGTTATTGTTTGGGCGGGATATTTTTTAATTTTATTTTTGAATCAAATCTTTTTTATTCATAGGGAAATCGGTAACTCCATGAATGGGTTACCTCTATAAACCCTAAGCCCGTTGGGTAAAGCACAATCAATGGGACCCCCGATCCTCCAAGATATCAAACTGGGGTAGCCAACCGACAGTCACTCAGCTGCTACCATCCACTCTATCCCATTTTGGGTATGCAGACGTTTGAACCTTGGACCTCCCTAAATAGAGGCCAAAGTCCTAACTGCTACACCATCCTTGTGGACATAAATATTTTAGAGGTAAACACAATTTTTTTAGAGGGGCCTGAACCCCTATAAACAAGGTGGGTGTAGGAGGAATGGAGCCCTGTCGAGCTCTACCAGCACATAGAATATTCCCAGCTATGTTGTATATATGTAGGATGGAAGTAGGGAGAATGGAACTTGGCAACCTCTACCAACACCCAAGACTATCACAAACTACGCTACACAAGAAGATAAAATGTTTAGGGTAGACACAAGATTTTTAGAGGGGCCTAGACCCCTATCAAAAATATGGGTGTAGGAGGAATGGATCCTTGTCGACCTCTACCAGCACATAGGAAATTCCCAGCTACGCCATATATTTGCAGTATGGAGACAAGGAGAATGGAACCTGGGTTGGCCTCTACCAACACCCAAGACTTTCACCAACTATGCTACACAAGCAAATAAAATGTTTAGGATAAACACAAGATTTTTAGAGGGGCTTGGACCCCTATCAACAAGGTGGGTGTAGGAGGAATGGAGCCCTGTCGGCCTCTACCAACACATAGGACATTTCCAGCTATGCCATATATCTGTAGTATGGAGGCAGGGAGAATGGAACCTAGGTCAACATATATCAAATCTTAGCGCTCTTGGTTCTATTTGGGTGGGAACTGAATTTTCCCACCTCTCTGCTTTGTTTATCCTTGTGTTTGGTAGGATCTAGGTCTCTAGATCTCTTGGTTTTCTTGGATCCCTTAGATCCTAATTTTTCTTGGGATTTGACATTGTTTTCCCTTGGGAGTTCTATCCCTTTTATGATCCACTTTGGTGCTCATTGAATACTTTTGTGGCTTTGTAAAGGTTTGGGGACCTTTCCAAAACCCCTTTGTAAAAGGTTTGGGGACCCTTTCAAAACCTCTTCTTAATACCTTATAAAAAAACTAGTTTAAAATGAATTGTAGATCATACAAGTAGTGCTAAAACTTTATGAATGTGTCAGGTATTGTTTCTAAAAATTAAAAGAAAAATAAGTTCTTAAATTCTTTTTTCATTCTTTCACTTTCATTTTATACAAGCCATTGTTTGTATGGTAAATTATAACCTTGTTCTTCTCATACTCTCCTTCTTATTATCTATCATTGTATTAATAATTAAAACCTATCAAATCTAAAAAAAAAAATTAAAACCTTATCATTTAATGGTGTTGCATGATGACACTTCTTTAATAATTTTATTTACGAGTCTTCTTTCTAGTGATGTAAAACCCACTACAACAATCATAACAATAATAATTATAGCCTTAGGTATTCTTCAATAACTAAAGCAACATTTCAAGGATGAGCATTGGTGGTAAATGAGAAAAAAATATGATAAATGTATAATACATTGATGGAAGGAAGCTTACCTTCACAAAAACGTCTAGGAATTTGTTAAAAAATATTGACATGTAGGTGCTCTACTCCTATAGCATCAATTTTAATACTTTATGCTTTGCTATTATGATGTGAATGAGTTATAAACATAAATTAAGAAGCAATAAGTATTAGATGTATTCTAAGTAAATAAATTTGTAGTATTCAAGGATTGGGTGGATTGGTAAGTTCTATCGTTTTCCAAGTAGAGGCCTAGGTTCAAACATTGAAGGCATGCTTGTTGTGCAGAATAAACTCAAGAAAAATAAATGGTAGCAATTCTTAGATAAAACCATAAGTAACAAATAATACAATACAATTAATAGAATACAAGTGATAGACAAGAACAAATCCAAGAACATGATAGATAAGAAGAAGTTATATGCATGTTAAGCACAACTAAAAGAGTTTATAAAATCCAGCAAAATCAATCTCATCTTAATGAAGTTTAAAGAATCTTCCAAATAGAAAGAACCATTTTATATGTTAACATCTATGTGGACCATGTCAAGTTAAAACAAGTATAAGTTTTCTTCAAGATGATAGGTAGAGTGCTCTAAATTGGCTTGTAGAGCATACAAGTAACATTAAGACTTTGGGGAGGATGAATCTGGTCCTAACCATGGCTGGTAGAAGGGAGAAGATTGGGAAACTGGGGGTTTTCTGCTAGAGATCGAAGTTGTATTGCGGTAGAAGGGAGAAAACCGACTTGTTTTTTCTGGTATGGTCTGTTTTACTGTATTTTGTTGAAACTCATGTTTCTGAAGTTTTAATCTGGCTTTAGAGTTTGTTTTTGCCTTATTTTGTGTAATTTAAGGGTTACAATAGAAAACCCTAATAGAAGGCTTGAAAAAATAGAGAACGCTTGAAATTGAAAAATTAGGGTTTACAAGGGGGAGAATTCAATGGGAGAATCCTCGGTAGGAGGGTTCACACAGGGGACTTCTGAGGGAAGGATTCAGAGTCCCAAGGGACCTAATACACAATCCTTTATGGAAGTGGTCAGAGGCAGTAATGGAAAGAGAGATGATACAAGAGAACAGGCCCAAAAAATCCTACAAGTTACGGGTAAAATAAAGGAGACTGAAGTTGAACAAGCCAAAAGAAATGGATGTTTACCTCAGACAGAAATAATTCCAGTGCTAGAAATTGTAGAAGAACTCATAGCAGATGAGATTGTGTATAAATCCAAGCATGCCTTAATATGCAAGTTTGTGGGACTCCGACCTTCTGCAAGGTTCTTGTACTCCTGGGCCAGAAAGCATTGGGCACCACAAGGGGAATTGGATATCTTCACATTATCGAATGGATACTTCGTAGTTGAATTCACAATGATATCTGACAAGGACAGAGCTTTTGAGGGAGGTCCGTATAACATAGGCCCTGTAGGTCTATTCATGCAACCATGGTGACCCACTTTTGATCCTAGAACTGAACCCTCGATAGCTCCAATTTGGCTAAAATTATTTGCACTTCCTTTAGAATACTGGAAAGAGGAAATTTTGGAGTTGATAGGTAATATCTTGGGCAAATACATAGGCAGATCAAGAGAATCAACGGAAGGAGGATCAACAACGTATGCCAGAATTTGTGTGGAGATGGACTTGGGAAAACCATTGCCAATGAAAATTGACCTCAAAGTCGGAAGGAATATATGGAGACAACAAATAGACTATGAATCTGTGCCTTTCAGATGTAGAGCATGTCATGAATACGAATATTTGGTGAGAGGTTACCCCAAACTAGCCAAAGGAGAGATAAATCCAATGAATCCAAACCCAGGAAACCAACCTCAACAAAAAGAAAATGAACAAGGATTTCAGACGGTTATGAGAAAAGGAACAAAAAATAATAACCAGGAAAGAGGAAGAAATCAATAGAAGGGAGGAAATACAAATCAACGCCAAGAAGGAAGGGCTCCATCCAACAAATATGAGATCCTCAGGCTAGATGATCCAATGGAAGGAGAGGAACTACCACACTCAAATCAAACAAAAAATCTAGAGAAACCGATAGCAGAAGAGGTTCATCATCCACAACATACAGATACAAAAAAACAACAATACCTAAAAGTAATGAGAGGGGTAGAAGAAGGACAATCCATACAGGTACAATTTGCATCAACCAAAGAACAACAGATAGAATATAAAGAGCAACCACAACCAGATACAGAAGGAGCTCTAGTACTATTTAATAAAGAGCCACATACATCTAAGGAGGTAATTATGGGAATAGCAGAGAAAAATAGAGAAAATCCAACCCTTGGGATAAGCCAAATGGAGAAAAGGCTAAAAAATGCAAACTCTCAAGGAGTAGGTAGAAAGACAAACAAAGAAAAAATACAACAAGGAGAACAATTGAGAGAGGCAGGCATGGTTAAACCCATAGCCAACTTCTACAACATGGGTTCCCAATGATTATACACACATGGAATGTAAGGGGATTAAATGATCACCCCAGACAATTGGTTGTTAAACGTATGATAGAAGATAACCACCCAGATGTGGTTTTATTACAAGAAACTAGAGCATCACTGGAAGCAATGCAAACAATATCCAAGAGATGTTGGAGGAATGGAGACTATGAGGCCCAAGCTTCCCATGGTTTCTCTGAGGGAATGGCCACTTTGTGGAATAGAGACACTTTTCAGCAGGTAGGAGCAACATCAACTAGAGGGATCTTGATGACCAGATTGAGAGATAGAGAATCAGACTCAGTCTGGCTGATTATTAACTTTTATGGGATGAAGGAAGTGCAGGAACAAAAAACCCAATGGAAGTCAATCCAGGCTATTAGAGAAGCTTACCTAGAAGATAGGTTCCTGGTGGGTGGAGACTTCAATGCCAAGATGTCAGTGAATGACCAAGAGGGAGGCCTAAATCATCTCAGTGAGAAGGACAAACTCCTGATTGTCCAAGCTAATAATCTAAATCTGATTGACATTCCACCTCCAAGATGTGGTACTACTTGGACCAATAAAAGGAAAGGAGACCAAGCAATAAAATCAAGATTAGATAGGATATTGATAGAGGAAGAAATTCACCAATTATGGAGTTATCATTCAAAAATCATAAACCTGTTATCTTTCGACCATTTCTTGGTACGTCTAAATATCACAAATAGAATACCCCAGTCCAAAAACTACCCCTTCATATTTGAGAACTTTTGGCTTCTAAACCAGGAATTACCATAGTTAGTTCAACAATGGTGGCAACAAGGAAAACCAACATTTGGAAAGGCACAATTTCAGCTACACTCCAGATTGAAATATATCAAATATAAATTGAAAAATTGGAGCAAATTCCAAAGATCAGATTTTTAGCAACAAAGAGCAGAGCTAGTTGAGAGAATGCAAGGAGTTGCAGAAAGAATTCATTCGAAACCCCTTTCAGAGGAATTACTCTCCCATGAAAATATCTTAATGCAGGAGGAAGAGGAGCTAGATAAGAAAGAAGAAACCTATTGGAAGCAGAGATCTAGAATTACTTGGCTTCAAGAAGGAGATAGGAATACAAAGTTCTTTCACTAGTCAACCACAACTAGGAAACACTATAACCGGATTGATGCTTTAACAAATGCAGGACTCCTTGAAACCACCACTTTAGGTATGCAAAAAGTAGCTAATGAGTATTTCTCCACTTTGTTTACTGCAGATTCACATCTATCAAAACAATCCCAGGAGGAAATCTTGGGAAGTATCCCTAGATTAGTCTCTCAAGAGCAGAATGAGGAGCTTATGAAAGAGATCAAAGAAGAAGAGGTGAAAGAAATAATCTTCTCCATGCAATCAGGAAAGGCCCCAAGTCCTGATGGATTACCAATAGAATTCTATAAAGCTTTTTGGGATATTATAGGAGAAGATATAACTAGAGTAGTAGAAGAAGCCAGATCCAGTGGTAGGATTCTCAAATCCCTCAACCATACTTTTCTAGCTTTGATTCCAAAGGGAGGAGAGATGGAGAATCTAACCAATTACAGACCAATAGCCCTCTGCAATGTGATCTACAAGATCATCACCAAGGTAATAGCCAACAGACTAAAAGCTATATTACCAAATATCATATCTCCTGAACAAGGGGGATTTGTGTAGGGTAGACAAATATTAGATGGGATTGTAATAGCACAAGAAACTATACATCATATGGGCCAAAGAAAGAACAAAGGAATGTTCCTAAAGTTAGATCTATCCAAGGCCTATGACAGAGTGAGTTGGGAATTTTTGGATCAAATTTTGCAAAGATTTGGATTCCAGAAATATTGGATCAATTGGATACTTGAATGCATCTCCATAGTCTCCTTTTTAGTGCTCATCAATGGAACCCCCTCCCCACTGTTCAAGGCTAGTAGAGGAATTAGACAAGGAGATCCTCTCTCTCCATATTTGTTCATTATTTTTGTAGAAGGATTGGGAAGACTCATACAGAAGAAAAAAGTAGAGAACAACATTACAGGAATTCAAATAAATAGAGATATAGCTATCACTCATCTACAATTCGTAGATGATACAAGATTATGGGGGGAAGCAACAATAAAAGAAGCAACCAATATCAGAGAAATATTAGATTGCTACACTGCAACCATTGGCCAACTTCTAAATGAAGAAAAATCTAAAGTTGTCTTCTTTAATGTTCATAAGAGAATCAGAGATCGGATAGCAAACATTCTTAGGTTCTCAATGGCCTCGTGTCCATTAGATTACTTGGGAATTCCCTTAACAGAAAAAATCCTAAAAAAGAAAGATTGGAAATCCATAAAAGATAAAATTTTCTCAAAGTTGTCACATTGGTCTCATAGATGGTTAAGCTTTGGAGGCAGAGTCACACTTTTGAAGTCAGTGTTACAAGCAATGCCAGTTTACAAATTTTCCATTTTAGCAACCCCAAAGAGCATACTCAAATATTTGGATAAACTGATGAGAAAATTCTTATGGTTAGGAGCACAAGAAAATCAAAAAAATGCTTTGGTAAGCTGGGAGAAAGTCTGTCAACCAAAGGAAGAGGGAGGTCTTGGAATCAGAGTTGCATCAACAAACAACCTAGCACTAATAGGGAAGTTATACTGGCGATGGATCACAAACCCAGATCAGTTATGGAGTCAAGTTCTAAAAGCTAAATATTACCCTACACATGAAATGGAGGATGTCCCATGGTTTCCAGTTACAGGTGTGGGATCAGAGATATGGAAAACACTCAAAAGAGGGGCCTCACTGATTAAGGAAGACTTACATTGGAAAGTAGGTGATGGGAGAAAAGTCAGATTATGGGATGATTCTTGGGAATTCCCTCCCTCCATTATCA
The DNA here is from genome assembly GCA_028583015.1 of Wollemia nobilis. Classification (NCBI taxonomy): domain Eukaryota; kingdom Viridiplantae; phylum Streptophyta; class Pinopsida; order Araucariales; family Araucariaceae; genus Wollemia; species Wollemia nobilis. The sequence goes on from JAQPPZ010005606.1 coordinate 3,681,371, forward strand.
AACAATACCCTCATCTTAGTGGCATCAGAGAGACTCTTCATAATCATGGCCAAACTCTTATATCTCAGTATCTCATCCCCCCAAGCCAACAACTAGCAGCTTCAGGAAGATGGCAAAATTTGGACCAGTGGTTAGGTGAAGAATGGGAAGCTAAAAAACATGAACTGAAAGAAATTCTAGAAAAAAGAACATGGCTATGGAAATATGGACCTGACCAACTAGCATGGGGATATGGGAAACAAGGCACTTACACAGTGAAAGCAGGCTACCGAAAGGCTCACCAAAGTAGCAAGAACCAACCCCAACAACAACATCCCTAGAAAGAAATATGGCAACCAAAAGGTTGGCCGAAGGTTAATTGTTTTATATGGTAGGTTGCTCACAAAAGCATTATGACTCAGGATAATATGAGGAGAAAGGGGTTCATTGGACCCAATAGATGTGTAATGTGCTTCCAAGAGGTAGAAACTATAAACCACCTCCTTTTTTATTGCTCCTATGCTTACACAATCTGGAATTGGTGGTACTCCATATTTAGCCAAACAGAATGGTATCCTCCTAATGGTAGTAATTTTTGGGACTATTGGTCACATAACACCTTCAAATCCAAAACACTAAGCACAACTTGGAATTTAGGGATTGGCTTCATCTGCTGGCAAATATGGTTGGAACGGAACAACAAAATTTTTAAAGAGGAATTCGGCTCAGAAGAGAGGACCCGAGGGATTATGTTAAGGAAGTTATTAGAAACAGTGCAGACCAAAGTACAGGAAGAATCTCCGATGACAGAGGTAGAACAAGACATTTGGGCACAACTATGGAATCAAATGCAACATGAAAGCTATCAGGAATAGAAAAAAGAACAAAGAGGGCTTCAATAATATTTGTTGGAAGAGGACATATACAGTTAAGAAGGAGGTAAAGTTTAAAGAACAGGGGATTCAGAGATCCTGAGCAGATAAAAGAAAATAGAAAAACTGCATTTTGAGCCTTGCCAAGAAAGGCAGGATATCAAAATGGATTTGTATAAGCTGATCAATTTTTTTTGAATAAAATTTTTACCTTTTACTCAAAAAAAGATTAAGACTTTGGGAATGTGTTAGGTATTGTTTCTAGAAATGTAAAATAAAAAACCTTAAATTCTTCTTATGTTCTTTCTCTTGTAGCTTCCACCATTGATACAAGTCATCATTTGTATGTCAATCAATAACCTTGCTTTCCTCATACTTCCCTCCTTGTCATCTATCATTAGATTGCTACACTGTAGCCATTGGCAAACTTCTAAATGAAGAAAAAATTAAAGTTATCTTATTTAATGTTCATAAGATAATTAGAGATCAGGTAGCAAATATTCTTAGGTTCTCAATGGCCTCGTGTCTATTAGATTACTTGGAAATTCCTTTAACAGAAAAAAGCCTAGAAAAGAAAGATTGGAAATCCATAAAAGATAATTTTTTTTCAAATTTGTCACACTGGTCTCATAGATGGTTAAGCTTTGGAGGCAGAGTCACACTTTTGAAGTCAGTGTTACAAGAAATGCCAGTTTACAAATTTTTCATTTTAGCAGCCTCAAAGAGCATACTCAAATATTTGGATAAACTGATGATAAAATTCTTATGGTTAGGAGCACAAGAAAATCAGAAAATGCTTTGGTAAGCTAGGAGAATTCTGTCAACCAAATGAAGAGGGAGGTCTTGGAATCAGAGCTGCATCAACAAACAACCTAACACTAATAGGGAAGTTATATTGGCGATGGATCACAAACCCAGATCAGTTATAGAATCAAGTTCTAAAAGCTAAATATTACCCTGCACATGAAATGGAGGATGTCCCACGGTTACCAGTTACATGTGTGGTATCAGAGATATGGAAAACACTCAAAAGAGGGGCCTCACTGATTAAGGAAGACTTACATTGGAAAGTAGGTGATGGGAGAAAAGTCAGATTGTGGGATGATTCTTGGGAATTCCCCCCCTTCCATTATCAAACAATACCCTCATCTTAGTGGCATCAAAGAGACTCTTCATAATCATGGCCAAACTCTTATATCTCAGTATCTCATCCCCCAAGCCAATAAATAGCAGCTTCAGGAAGATGGCAAAATTTGGACTAGTGGTTAGGTGAAGAATGGGAAGCTAAAAAACATGAACTGAAAGAAGTTCTAGAAAAAGAACATGGCTATGGAAATATGGACCTGACCAACTAGCATGGGGATATGGGAAACAAGGCACTTACACAGTGAAAGCAGGCTACCAAAAGGCTCACCAAAGTAGCAAGAACCAACCCCAACAACAACATCCCTAGAAAGAAATATGGCAACCAAAAGGTTGGTTGAAGGTTAATTGTTTTATATGGTAGGTTGCTCACAAAAGCATTACAACTCAGGATAATATGAGGAGAAGGAGTTCATTGGACCCAGTAGATGTGTAATGTGCTTCCAAGAGGTAGAAACTATAAAACACCTCCTTTTTGATTGCTCCTATGCTTACACAATATGAAATTGGTGGTACTTCATATTTAGCCAAACATAATGGTATCCTCATAACGGTAGTAATTTTTGGGACTATTGGTCACATAACACCTTCAAATCCAAAACACTAAGCACAACTTGGAATGTAGGGATTGGCTTCATCTGCTGGCAAATATGGTTGGAACAGAACAACAAAATTTTTAAAGAGGAATTCAGCTCAGAAGAGAGGACCTGGGGGAGAAAAATCTCTGATGACATAGGTAGAACAAGACATTTGGGCATAACTATGGAATCAAATGCAACGTGAAAGCTATTAGGAATAGAAAAAATAACAAAGAGGACTTCAGTAATATTTATTGGAAGAGGACATATACAGTTAATAAGGAGGTAAAGTTTAAAGAACAGGTGATTCAAAGATCTTGAGCAGATAAAAGAAAATAGAAAAGCTGCATTTTGAGCCTTGCCAAGAAAGGCAGGATATCAAAATGGATTTGTATAAGCTGATCAATTTTTTTGAATAAAATTTTGACCTTTTACTCAAAAAAAATATTAAGACTTTGGGATTGTGTTAGATATTGTTTCTAGAAATGTAAAATAAAAAACCTTAAATTCTTCTTATGTTCTTTCTCTTCTAGCTTCCACCATTGATACAAGTCATCATTTGTATGTCAATCAATAACCTTGCTTTCCTCATACTTCTCATCTATCATTACCTTCACAATTAAAGCCTTCTCATCTAGTGGTGGTGCTTGGTAGCACTTCATGAATAATTTCAAATGCTGCTTATTGTCCCAATCATGTAAAATCCATTGCAATAATCACAACAATATCATGTTTTCATCGACAACCATCAATATTTCAAAGATAAATATTTATTTAATATTGGTGGTAAATGAAGAAAACCATAATAAATAAATAAAAAATTGATAGAAGGAAGCTTACCTTTAAGGAAACAACTTCTATAATAAAACATTTCCTGAAATATATTATACTGTAGTATCCTGCTCTTTTAACATTAATAGTTTATAAACTTAAAATTCAAAAAAACAATAAGTATTAAACCTATTAAAACTTGGTATAGGTGAAACATGAAACAAATCAAAATTTTAATTAAAAAATTAACTCCTCAACTTTGATATCCATTGTCGGTCCATACTGAAATAATAAATACATTTTTAACCTTAAATGTTATATATATTTTTATGTACTATTTCTTATAAAGATACAATGATATAAACGTTATATTTTACAGTTATTATTAGATTTCTTCTGTAATGGTGTCTTGAACTTTCAAGAAGAAATGAAATCTTAAATATTTAAAATAACGTGACGTAATTAATTTATTACGTCATTTCAATTATTCATTATTTTTTAAAATATTATTTAAAATTATAAAATCTTAGAACCAATCATGTGGTTTTAAGTACGTTGCTTTGAACTTACGGGGATGACATTAGGTGTTATTAACATTTTTATTTAATATTTTTTTGCTTGATAAAAAAGTTGGTTATAATTACACTATTTTTTAGTAGTTGATAAGCAAGATTTACACTACAAGAGTTGTATCCATCAAATCTATTCCACTTCTTTGTTATTGCCCAATGTGAAATGGACCAAAGGGTGTTCAAGATTCGTACAAACATCGTTTAAACACGTACTCAGAGGATTTGAATTAGATTACTATCTTTACAATAAATTTTTCTCTAAGTTTGAACCTAGGTCTCTTCTTGGTAAATGCCCAGCCAAACTAACACTTACCAATATACTAACCTTTAAGAGCTAATTTTTTGTTTATATGTATTAAATAGTGTGTCAATCTCACAAATTTCATCAAGATTGTACACTAGACATGGTAAATATTTGGTAGAATGTCACATCACACATCAATCTCACAACTATGGAAGTAGTTGTATAAAAGTTTGTCCTTATTTAGCTTTAAGATGTTTAATAATAAGACTAAGACAATACATTGCTTTAATAAGATATATTCTAATAAAATTGGTGAGTATGACGTATGAGTGTGTTAAATTCTCTATTAATAAGTATAGTTCTCACCTTTATAGGATCATGGTTGGAGAAAAACTAATCAACTTTATTAATAGAAAGATTTCTCAAACTAATTAAATTATATATATAGTATAGTATGAGATTCTCCTAAAAATTGACGAATGTTTCTACAGCATGGAGAACATGGATCTCAACAAACTCATGTTCCTGATAGTGAAAGATTACATAAAATAGTGGAGGAAGTGAAGTAAGAATTTGTGATAATGGAATCAAAAGAATATGTGATAATATCTCCGGCGTGATGTGGTTTACCGGTGATGTGACCCGGGTTCAATCCAGTAATTACTCAATTTAAAAAAAAAATTATGATAATAATAATAGTTATTTTTAATTATTTATATAAGATGAAAATAAATTTTATTTATGTTATATTATTATTTTATTATAATATTTAAATTAATTATATAATTTTTATTTTTGGTAATTATTATGTATATTTCGTCTAAACGTTATTATTAAAATCAAGCATAACTACATCAACTAACTTATGTTAAGGTGAAGGATTTCATATAATAGTGGAGGAAGTGAAGTAAGAATTTGTGATAATAATAATAATTATTTTAAATTATTTATAGGCGATGAAGATGGATTTTATTTGTGTTATATTATTATTTTATTATAATATTTAAAGTAGTTATATAATTTTTATTTTTAGTAATTATTATGTATATGTCGTCTATTAAGATGTTAGAAACCTTATTATTAAAATCAAGCATAACCACAAAACAATGCAAAAATTAATGAAAATGCAAAAATGAAATAATATAAGTGTTTATAAAAATAACTTAAAGGAAATATAACAAACTTATATTAATCAGACATTGTGGGCCTCTGCAAAGGGACAACTTTCTTGAAAGCAAAGCTTCCATATAAATTAAAAAAAATGAGATGACACATTCTTTTCCACCCTTACCTTTATATAGGCTCGTATTCTAAAAGGATATCCTACTTACAATAAAGTGACAATTACATCACTACTAACTCCTGTTTATGATAAAAGCAATGGTTACATCATAACAAGCCCATATGTACTACGCGTTCAAGGTGTAACATACATCAACACTAGACAATTACATAATGATGGTTATGTTAAGATAGGGTCCTAACATGCCCTCTTCCTTCAAGAAGCTTTGTTCTCAAAGCTTAAGGTGAGGAAATTGCTACAATAGTTTATGGAGCAGCTTCCAAGGGGCATATTTTGGCTATAATCCTTACCATTGCACTAAAACATTAGTGAGTGTACGGTTGCAAAGTGTGCACGTTGGTCCAAAATACTCTCGGGTTCCAAGATGACTATACCTTCTTCACCAACCGAGGTAAATGTTGATTGAACCTATGTAAGGTTGCTAATGACCTTGTTTAAAGAGGAGACATAAGAAACAAGATGTATAGAGGAGGAGGTCAATATTTCAAGCTTATAAGCTATGGGACCAATCTAGTATAGCACCTTATATGGTCCATAGAATTTGGCTGCTAGCTTTTGACGACCACTGAGTTTCAATGATAACTATTTGTATGGTTGCAAACATAGGATACCATATTCCCACCATTAAAACTATGCTTTGAGTGGTGTTGATCAACTTCTTATTGCATATGATTTTGTGCCATAACCAAACTATCCTTGAGATGTTGGAGTTGTGCATCCTATCTGAGAGTGGAGTCCACTACATGAACCTTGGAACTATCAAGGTCATATGATAGAAGTGATGGAAGAGGATTTTCATAAACTACTTTAAATAGTGTCATATGAGTGGCTAGAGTTATATGTAGTATTATACCACCATTGAGTCAACAAAATCCATTTGACCCGCTAAGTTAGTTGCTCAGATGTTAAGCAACAAAGATACGTTTCTAAGCACTTGTTAGTAATTTTCATTTGTCCATTTGTTTGAGGATGGTATACCAAGCTTATCTTGAGTTGTATGCCATACATATTGGACAAATCCTACCAAAAATGACTAGTGAAGGTGGGATCACGATAAATTACAATGGATTGGGGTATACCATAAAGGCAGAAAATGTAGTCAAAGAATATTTGGGTGACAATTGAGGTCTTGTAAGGGTGGGCTAGAGGAAATAAGTGAGTATACTTAGAGATATGATCGAACACAACGAGAATGATTGTTTTACCTCTAAATCTTGGGAGCCCTTCAATAAAGTCCATGGAAATGTCTATCTAAATGGTCTTCAGAATGGGTAGCAGCTAAAGTGTGCCTAGTGTACAAATAACTTCCTCCTTCACACGTCGACAAGTATCATATTCTACCACAAAGGTTTGAATATCCCTTTTTATCCTTACCTCAAAAAATATATGCGTAGATTACTCATATTTATTTAAGAATCCAAAATACCTTATAACTGGAAAAACATGCATTTTTTGTAGTATAGCTTCACAGAGTGGCGAATTGTTATAATAACATGGTAACCTTGGTACCTGAAATATTTACCATCCCATGGATAATTGGACTAAGAGTCATGATAATTTTGAAGTTGTTGAGTCAAGGATTACAAGGCGGGATCTTGGGTCACCTCTTATTGAAGTTGATGGATGTATTAAGGAAGTGGAGTAGAGATGATGCATAACATACCTTGGTCCTCATATTGGTGAGATAGTGCATCAACAACTACATTTTCCTTACCCTTGTTATACAAAATTTCATAGTTGTATCCAAGCAATTTGGTGACCCATTTTTGCTTTTCTAACATGAAGACATGTTGCTTAAAAAAGTATTTAAGACTATGGTGATATATTTTGATAGGAAAATATTGCCCAATAAGATAAGGATTCTATTGATTTACAACATGTAAGATTACCATCATCTCCTTCTCATAGATCGATTTGCCCAGGTTTTTACCTAATAAGGCCTTACTAGTGAAAGCCAATGGTATTTCTCCTTGCATAGGCATTACATCAATTCCACTTCCTTATGCATCACTTTCAACCATAAAAAGGCTTGGAGAAATTGAACATTACTAGCATAGGAGTAGAGAGCATAACTTCTTTGAGTTGCAAGAAGACATGTCCAGTTGAATATGACCATAGAAATGAATTATATATAACATAATTGTCAAGGGATATACAATCTTCATTATTATGGATAAATTTCTTATGATAGTTGTTGAGACATAAAAAACCTTGAAGGATTTTGATTGTGTATTTTTTATCATCCTTGACCCTTTCCTCTAAAACTATGTTATCTAGGTATTCCACTTCCTACATTCTAAAAAAGCATCTAAAACCATATTGCACATAGTTTATTATCATCCAGGAGTTGTAGAGTATTTCCACTCGTTGCAAATATTCCATCCATGTACGACTCTATATTAGAATGTTGTACAAGACCAAAATTAATTTGTGCAAGAATGACCAAAAGATTAAACTCATGAGACTTGGAAAGTTGGAAGGCACATTGGTAAGACTAAAAGGAATGACAAGGAATTCATAATGACCTTAATGAATTTGGAATGTTGGCTTTGGAATATATTCTTCTCTCAATCCGATTTGATGATATTTTGAGCATAGATCTAGTTTAGAGAAGAAGCAAGCACCATGGAGTTCATCCAATACCTCATCAATGATGAGAATTAAAAAATTATCCGTGATAACAAAATTTTCAAGCTCTCAAAAGTTAATGCATAGCTGCCAAACTTGTCTTTATTACAAACTAGTAGTATTAGAGAGGAATATGGGTTGACACTTGGCTCAATGACCACTGCTGCTAATAACTCCTACACCTTCTTTCAATATTAGTATTTTGCACATATAGGTACCTGCAAGGATGAATTTTGGGTGGTAAAATTCTTGTGATAATATGGATGACATGATCATGGGTGTGTCATGGTAGTAAACCATGGGTTTCTACAAAAATAGATGCATGCTTATCCATAATTTTCTATAATTTAGTTGGCTAAATTGTATTATTGGTAGTAGAGGTTTCTAGTCTAAACAATTGTGCCACCACTCCTTGAGATCATTTCTTAAATATTTTTTTTATTCCATGGGAGGTGATGAGTTGGGTAGGTCTTATGGTTATTCTATAAAGTGTGTATTGCTTCCCATACTTAGTGAATTGCATTCAAAGCTCAAAAAAATTCCCATACTATTAGGTCTAGTGTACGAAGCCATTGAGTTTCCAACATAATGTAACATCCCCCAATGGAAGGGTAAACATGTCTTTCCTATGAGTGTAGTCACCCATCCACACCTTAATATTTCTATATTTTTCTTTGTATGGCAGGGTTTTCCCATTAGCCAACATGACTTCAAATTAATTACACAAGTATATGTAACAATCTACTTTTTTGGCTACTTACAGATCAATAAAAGTATGGGTACTGCCTAAATAAATGAGGATGATGAGTCATTATCCCTTGAAATGCCCTACCACTTTCATGGTTTGGGGAGTAGAAATCCTATCTAAGGAATATACTAATATTGTAGGTGGTTTTTCCTTTGTTAGTCCTGACTCTTTAGGTTCTTCTTCTCTATGTGCCTCCTTTTTCTTGTGATTCCTTGGTGGAAGGTTCATCCACATCTAATAAATATAGTTTATGTTGTATTCACTTGTGGCTTAGAGAATATTTATCATCATAACCATAGCATAGTCCATGTACCATTTCTGTGTCCATTTCTTCTCAAATAAGGTATTTGATCAAGGGTGGTTTGTTATCTGGGTTTGATAAAGTTCAAGATGAAAGTGGTGTTCGAGCTTATGGAGGTTTGAAGGTATACCTTTGTGCCATGAATTTATCTTTATCTAGTCTGGCTAAACCTACTATTGTCTTCATGTTCGTTGGCTTGAATTTTTTTACTTTGACATGGATATCTTCCTTTAATCTACTAATGAAACATCTTTTGAAAAACTCTACACTAAATCCCTTTGTGCAGTTTGCCAAGTTTACAAATTATGTTTGGTATTCATGGGTAGTTGTTGTCTGCTTTAGCTTGGTGACGCTCCAATGAAATCCTTATACTCGATGGGTCCAAATAGGAATAGTAATTATATTTCAAATTTAGCCCAAATAAGATGCAGATGCATGTTCTTCAACCCTTGTTACCATTGAATTGCTTCATTCTCAACGTTGAAGGATGTTATTGCGAGATTTTGACTATGGGAATTCACATGAAGAGCAAAATATTTTTTGATCATGTACAACCAACTAGTTGGATCCTCACTATTAAATTTGAGGAAGTCTAGCTTAGGCATTCTATGATTTGTGTTACTGGGTAATGTATTTTATGCTCTTCCCTCGAAAATGCCTTCTTGACTTTTTGTTGGCCTGTCTAATATGTAGTATTTGGCATCTAGGCCAACTATATGACTCTCAATATCATCTGATCTATACAGTTTGTCTAATTTAGATATTATCAAATAAAATTCTTGTTGTTGATCTTCCAAATGTTTCAATTGTTCACCCAGTCTCTCTCTCTTAGGTAACCCTAGTTCCTTAGAAATTTTTAAGCACTTTGGGGTTTCCAAAAAAGGTATGGGTGTTATATATCAAATTGGTCAACTCAAAGAGATGATTGGAATGGACTATACCACAAAATGATGAATTTGGGATCTTTGAAAAAAATTATGGGTGTTATATATCAAAACGATGAGGTCATAAAGAGGATAAGAATAGACTATACTACACTGACAAATTTTAACTATTTTAGGACTTTTTGAGAATTATTACTAGCCAACTACTTTGATTGTTAGACTAGCTATTCTTTGCACTTATCACACAAACAACTAACAACTAATTGTTCTTTGAATAATCTCTATTTCCTCATTTCTTTCCTTGATCTTTGAATAATTTGCAATCAACCTTTGCTAGTGAGGACATAATTGTAAGTCTTAAATTCCTCAAGCATGTCCCTCTAATATTATTTTCTTTGCAAACCCTATCTCACATAAAAAGAGGAAATTTAATTTTTGTCATATCCTTTCCAAAGAAATCTCCTTGAATTTTATAAAATTAGGATGTTTTACCTACTAGCAATCTTGAAAGTGACATCATATACATAGGGATGGATTACAATGTAGTCCTTATACATTAGAGCCTTCTAGGTATGGTTAAGAACTTAAATTTTTAACCTACCAAACAATATTTCATTCTACCCAAAATTAATTATGAAAGTTCCTTTTTATTTTTTTTATGAGACAAAGAACACCCTCATATATTGATGGAATTTTCATTTTTAAATCTTAAAATATCCATTATAATTTATTGTAAATCTAGTAAAACATAAATGAAAAAGATCCTAGATTTTGTAGAGTTAATCAACTGTCAAACAACCTTCATATAACAAATAATAATGATTTAAACTTTATGACCTCACTGATTGAGATATGATTCAAAAGAAAAGTATCAACTACATATTAGAGATGAGATTTAGAGAGACCATTTGTTGTAACCTAAATATCTTTGACTTATCCTTCCTTTTTTGTTTATAAGAAAGCTCTCCCTAATACCTCCACAAGAATATTAAATAAATAATGAGATAGTAGATCACCCTAGTAGAGTCCATGAGATGACTCAAAGTATTGAGTACGGGATCCATTGATCAAAATATAATATTTTAGAGTTCTCTCCTTCCTTTTTTGTTTATAAGAAAGCTCTCCCTAATACCTCCATAATAATATTAAATAAATAATGAGATAGTAGATCACCCTAGTAGAGTCCATGAGATGGCTCAAAGTATTGAGTAGGGGATCCATTGATCAAAATATAATATTTTAGAGTGCTACAACAACATCTAATCCAATTATGCCAACATTGATTAAAACCAAACTTTTTGATAATATCATGTAGAAAACTCTAACAAACTCTATCATATGCTTTGTTCATATCTAATTTCATAATCATACTTGGCCATTTCAAGATAATGAAAAGAATTTTTGGTCTCTTATGAAATTATTACAATTTTGTTTACCATTAACAAAATCATCTTGTTCCTTTATGGTAACATAGTCTAGAATGCTTTTCAACCTATATGACATAATTTTTAAGATAATTTTATAAATCATCTTAGAAAGGCTTTTTGGATAAGATTTATCAAAATATTTTGTCTCACCTATCTTGGCAACCAATGTAGTAAATTTGGTATTAATATCATTTATTGTAGCCTTCTTTTATGACCTTTGTTTTACTACAACTACCATAACACTTTTTAATCCCAACTTTTTTCAAACACAATTACAAGAAATCCATCGAGACCAAGTGCCTTATTAGGATGGAAAAAGAAAACTACCTCATATAGTGCCTCCATATATATCTTCATAAAACTTTCATTTCATTCTTTTGTGATAATTGATGGAATATTTAAAAGCCACCTTAATTAATCCAACATCTGACAAAATATCTTTGAAATAATTAATTTCTTCCGTCTCAATATCTTCTTCTTCCAAAATATTTCTTCCATCTAGAGTGAAAATCTTTTTGATATATTAAAAAGCAGAAATTAATTTGCATGTAGCCTGAAAAAACTTAGTATTTCTATCTCCTACATTAAGCCATCTCTCCCTAGATTTTTTTAACCAATATGACTCCTTTTTCAATAGATTAGGATAGTAAAAAAGTAATTGATTTTCTTGCACAAAAGTCATCATTGATTTTATTGCACATAAGTATCCTTTTCCACCAATTGATTTCTAGTATCTCTTGTAATTTTTTGAGCTTGAAGTCAATTTATTTATTTTCTTCAAATATGCTATGAAAATATTTGGCATTAAAAGTCTTTACTTTTTTCTTTAGATATCTCATTTTTTAATAGACCAAATCATAGACAATTTATAATTATTTTAAAATCAAAATTTATAACTTTACTAGAAAATATGAAATAATATAAGTTTAGTAGAATATAATTAGGCCAATGAGTCCTTGGTTCAATGGTTGAGATAAATGGATGATATAGTCCACACCAAGGTTCAAATATCGATGGCACCAAATAGAATATATAGCTCAATGTGACTAAGTTGATGTAAAAGGGAAAAACAATATATATATATATATATATATATATATATATATATATATATATATCAATGTGACATTTATGTAAATTAATCATGTCGTTATGTCTTAAACAAATACTATTTGAAAAATTTATTAAACTTTTTTAATGGGTTATCATTATAATTTATTTTATTTTTCCAAATTATATTGAAAATATGCAAGAACAAGTGCACATAACATTTTCAAATGTCATGAGACCATTTGGTAAAATACATCAATTTTTAAGGCAAAAAATTCCAATCTTGCTAACGGTAATTGTCAAAATGTTCTTATAATTGATAACTAGGTTTCATGTATGTGTGTGGAATCTTGTTTATTGAGTAAATAATATAATAAAATAAATAAATGAATGCTATTACAATATTAATTTGTGGTTTATGAAATACCATAATGACATAGATCATATAATCTATGATTTATTTCATTACCATTTGACTCAACTTATGAGCGACACATTGTTTTAGCACCTTGTAACTCAAGACAAAGTTAAAATAGAAAAAGAAGATACTTTGAAAAAATCGAGAAAAGACTAGAAAGATAAATTTACTTTGTAATGGTAGGTTTACGATGTGCTAGTGTAGGTACAAGTACAGTTAATGGGAAACATCAACACTAGGGTTTGCAATGAGGTGTAGGTTGCGATAGATTTTGATCTTCTACAACAAGGTATAGATTCAAATCAGCTCATGGGATAGTGATTTTTTAATTTACTATTGCAAATCATATTATTTTAGAGTGAAGATTGGGACAATCATCGCCATCCAATGACAAGCCCAATTTTGAGTTGGAGAAGCATTTGGGTACATGTAACCAATCATTGAAAAGTTTGCATGGGATGTGAGGTTCCAATGATGGACAAAACTCCATCCCTCGATGTTCTTCAATCTTAGGTTTCCCAAACTCCCTTTGGGAACCTTGCAAGCAGTCCTATGGAGCGTGCAAATCCTGAGAGTGAGAGGAGGGTACTAGAGGGTTTCACTATTGACTCATCAATCCCTGATCCAACAAAATCTCAACCAAATACAGAGCAAGGTAAGCCCCTTTCAGTGACTCTTCCTGATTCCTTTGTTGAAGTAGCCAATGACTTGTCAAAATGCACTATTATTTTATTTTTTTATGAGGGATTCCCCTTGAGTCTAAACTTCTTAAATGGGTTAGAGGGGTTTGGAAAAATACCAGAGGATGGATAGTTGAGGCTATTTGAGGACTGGGAAGGGGGTACATAGTTGTCTCCTTTGCAAATCCTGAACATGCCCAAAAATCTCTCCAATACGAAACATGGGTTATCTATGGGAAAACTAGCTATCTTCAAGGTTGGTCTTTGGATTTTCATCCAGAGGGTCCCTCTAGGGAAAATACCCTCTTTGGATTGAACTTCCCTTTTTATCTCTTTCATGTCACCCCTTTCTTGATAAAATTGCTTCTCTCCTTGGTAGGGTTTTGTGGTCTCACCCTATTTCAAAAAATTATCTAATTATAGAATTCACCCTTGTATTTGTGTGGAAATGGACATATCCAAGTCATTGCCCCCTTCCTCAACCTCAATGGGTCAAGTTTCCATGTTAATCAACCTCTCATCTATATAACCTTACAAAATTCCTGTTTTTACTATAGAGAGGTTGGACACTTGATCAGGAATTACCCAAAAAAATAGCAAAAAAATAGATGGAAGCCACCACTCAAAAAATAGCTAAAAAAATCCTTGCAAATGGCCCTCATTCAGAAGTTATTGCTCAGAATCTAGCTAAAAAATTCCTTGTCGATGGCCCTCAACACCCCCTAGCTTCCAAAAACCCTTCTCCTCTTCCTCAAGCCATGCCCCCTAAGAATCCCCTTGCCTCTTCCTCATCTCAGACTCAATCCTCAGATATTCTTGTTAATCCCCAAGCCCCGTTGGATTCAGTTGTGGACCTTGAGTTAGCTCTCATTCCTTCACCAACCCCCATCAAAGACAACCCTATGACAGATGGGTGGAGAATGGTAGGTAAGCGACAATGATCATCAACCCCCCCAAAATCCCTCCTTCCAACAAGAGGAAAAAAAACCTTGTCAAAGATCTTGCTAGATCCTTCTCTCAAGTTGCCCAAAATATGGTTCCAGCTCAACATACCTACAATACTCAATTGTTGCCCTTCAATGAAAATAAATTTTAGTCTTTAATTCATGAGGTCGAGCAACCTCCAAATCAACCCTCATGAAGTTAAATCTTCTTTCTTGGAATGTTAGGGGACTCTCCCTCCCTTATCGTAAGTTTCAAGTTCGAAAGGTTGCAGTAGAGAATCATATTTCTGTTCTTTTTCTTCAAGAACTGAAAGTCTCTAGTCAGGATCTCTCCCATTGTATGGATGTTATTGGTTGGGGATATGCATCCATATTTACTACATCTCATACCAATGGTAAAGGAGGTGTTGCCCTCTCCATATCCAAGTCTCTTTGTTATGCTATTCTAGACCATTATGAAGATCCTGCTCATCATTGTGTCTAGGTTAGATTGGCTCTCAACTCTCTAGTTCTTGGATTTTGCTCTATCTATGCTCCTAATGACCCTCCTAGTCATATAGCCCTCTGGGAATGGTTAGTTGTTTCTCTCCCTCCTGCAGAATGGATCATAGGAGGTGACTTTAATATGATTGAAAATCCTAGTGACAAAAGTTGGACTCGTAGCAAACCCTTTTCAATAGTTGAATTTGGTAGTTGGTTGTTTTGTCACAATCATTTAGGTGTGCATGACCCTCTCTTTGGTAAATCCTCCTCTCATAGAGATAATTGGTTTACATGGTCCAATTGTCATCAAGGTTTCTCCAAGAAGCTTGTTTATCTGGACCAATTTTATTTTAGTAATTATTTTCTGGATAAATTCTCCATCCATGAGCAAGTCCACATTCTTTCATACACAACTCTGTTTGATCACCTCCCTATATTTTCTTCTATCCAAACTTCCTCAATCTCCCTTGATTCCATGCAACTTCCTTTCAAATTAAATGTTTCCCACCTTGACAACCTTGCCTACTGCCACCTTGTAGAGCATGTTTAGAATAAATTTCCTAGACCAATTGGTAATATTAGCTAGATCAAATGGTTTGAAATAACTATTTCCAATATTGTTTCTTCCCTTAGATGGTATGGGTGCTCTATTTCTAGGAGGAAGAAGATTCAAGAGAGTCACTTTCATAAAGAGATCTCTCATCTCTATTCCATGCTTATGAAAGATCCCACTAATGTTGCTATTCAATGTGACCTAGCTAATG
Organism: Wollemia nobilis; assembly: GCA_028583015.1. NCBI lineage: Eukaryota > Viridiplantae > Streptophyta > Pinopsida > Araucariales > Araucariaceae > Wollemia > Wollemia nobilis. Next base: position 3,697,160 of record JAQPPZ010005606.1, read on the forward strand.
CTAAAAATTAGGCGAGAGGTTATGAGTCATACCATGCTAGAGGGGCACAAATTAGATCTCGCCTCAATTGGATCTCCTAGGGTGACAAGGGAACTAAATTTTTCTTTAACTACCTTAGGCATAAGAATATTTTAGAAAGGATTACTAAGTTGGAGGACCCTTCAGGTCATTCCCTTTTTGACACCAATGAGATCATGAATCTTTTTGTAACCCACTTCTCTCAACTTTTTATAGTGGAGCCAAGGGATGACATCCATCTTCTCTTAATGGAATATGTGTAGGAATAAATTCCCTCCCTAGTAGACCCCATTATTTAGGATCAACTTGAATGTCCTCTTTCTATGAATGATCTACATAATGCTCTCTTTTCTATGAAGAATGACAAAGCTCCTAGTATGGATGGTCTTCCAGTGGAGTTTTATAAAAAATTGGCATATCCTTTCCTCAGATCTTCATCATGTTTACCTAGAAGCTCTCCAAAATAATTCTCTTGGAGCTTATATCAATGTAGGGTTAATAAAACTTATTTCTAAAGGAATGACTCATAATCAAATCTCCAATTGGAGACCTATTACCCTCCTCAATGTTTCATACAAGATCATAGCTAAAGCTATAGCTTTAAAAATCAAACCTATTGCACAAGCTATTGTTTGCCCAGAACAATCTAGTTTTCTTAAGGGTTGTTATATCTTAGATAATCTTATGATGGCCTGGGAAACAATGCAATGGGCTATCGACTCCAATCAAGATGCCCTCTTGGTTAAGTTAGATTTTGACAAAGCATATGATAGAATCATATGGGATTTTATTCTTCGTATGCTTTCTTGGCTTGGTTTTGGTCCAAAATTTTATAATCAAATTGGTATGCTCTTTGGTGATGCTTCAACTTGTGTTCAGGTTAATGGAGCTCTATCCCCTTCCTTCCCTCTACAATGGTCTATTAGACAAGGTTGCCCTCTTGCTCCTTTTTTGTATGTTTTGGTTGTCGATGCTCTTGGTTATCTTCTTCATAAGGCTCAATCTGATGGCCTCATTCAAGGTATTAAGCTTCCTGGGGATAAACATGCTCTTAACTCATATTTTGTTGATGATTCCCTTATTTTTCTTCAAAATACCCAACAAGAGGTGGAAATGGTTAAAGAGATTGTACAATTATTTTGTGATGTTTTTGGCTCTCGTATCAACCACTCTAAAATAAAAGTCTTCTATACTTCTTCCAATCCTAATGGTTGCAACTCCTTGATTGAGTGGAAGATCATCCCTCATGGAATGATTATTCATTACTTGGGAATCCCCTTTGGGATTAATATTTCTCCTAAAGATATGTGGAACTGGGTTATGGAAAGACTTCAAAAGAAGTTCAATGCATGGTCGACTTGGTTTCTCTCCTTAGTAGGAAGAATTCAAGTTGTGAATAAAGTTATGGCAACCTCTCATGTTTACTACTCCTCTTGTTGGATGGCCTCAAAGGATGCCTATAACAAATTTACTTAAGTCATTCATAAATTTTTATGGACCAAATGGGATGGGGAGGTAGGCATGACAACCATCTCATGGAAACTTTGTACTCAACCAAAGGCTTTAGGAGGTCTAGGTATTATTGATCCTCTTACCCAGAGTAAAAGTTTAGTTGTGAAATGGGTTGCTAGAGCCATTACTGGAGATGAAAATTGGAAACACTTGTTCCAATATAGAATCTCCCAAGCTACTCACAAAGGTAAATGGAAAGAAACCCCATGGGAGGATAAGGTCCTTAATGCACCATACTTTATGGTTAAAGGATCTATTCCTCTTACCCATAACTAGAAAGCTTGGCAATTAGTTTCTCATTTATTGGCTTGGAAGTCTGACTCCTTATGTCATGGTTTAAGCATCGGTTTGAATAGTCTTTGGTGGAGTAAACTTATCCTCCATAATGATAAACCTTTAGCTTTGTGTAATGCTCTTCGAGGACTAGCATTTTTGAAGAAAGGTATAAATAGAATAAGAGATATTTGGGATTCAAACAACTACTCAATTCTCACCTAGACCTAGATCCACAATTATTGTTCCCTTCCCTCTTTATTCAAGGAGTCTTATGGCCTTGTTGTGGCTTCCATTCCATGTGAGGTCCTTATAAAGTTGGGAACAACTGCCTACAATATATGGATTGACTGGAGATGGCTTAATGACCATAGAATCTCTTCCATTAAATCTAGTTGGATCTACAAAAATATTTTGTGTCCTTTACCATTGGACTCTAAGCTCAATGTCAAGTGGCAAGTCAATTTTACCAATGCCCAGTGGAAGTCTCTTACTGCTCAAATTTGGAAAGTTCATGTTGAATCCAAAACTCAGCTTCTTGGATGGTGGGTTCTGCATCAAAAACTTCCAACTTCTGAAAGTTTGGCTCTAATTTTACATATTTCCCCTCAATGCAAATTTTGTAATGCTTCAGAAGCTCTTATTCACTTGTTTTGGTTCTATGACATGGCTAAATAGTTTTGGGATGTTTTCTACACTTTTTTATTCCCCTCCTTCACTAGATCTTGGAAGCTTGCTCTGCTTGGTTTTTCCTAGCAGGATCATTGTCCCAAACTCTGGGATGTTTGTAGACTCATTCTTCTCAAACATATTTGGAAGTTCAGATGCAGAAAGGTGTTTATCGGTTCCACTCCTCCATGGGGTATTGTTTTAGCAGACTTGACCTTTGATCTTTTGTTACATTTGGGATGCATTCATTCCCATGTTGTTGGAGCTTCCAACACACTAGGAGATGTTACCGATAGGCTTCATCAGATATTTCACATGATCCAAGATCTTCAAAAGTTCCAATAGGAAACAAAAAAGAAGGCAATAAACAATGATGAACCAGTTCAAGAACTCATTACTTCTATTTCTTCCTTGAAGACTTCAAAAGATATAATGGAGGACATGCTCAAAACTTCTCCACATGACAGGCTCTCCCACGGATGAGTGATGATATCAGGCATATTGCAACAGGATACAACTATAGTCTCTTTGTTGCTATTAGCTTCTATTCTTATGTGTACTCAGTTATGGATGCTTTACTCTTTATCCACCTCATTTTATTTTTTGCTGGTGGACGATGCTAACACCATATTATTGTAATGTTCTGATTGATGACATAATATAATTCAAATTTTACTCAAAAAACAAAAAAGTACTTATAATTACAAAAATATTTAAAATATATATATTTGAAATATACAACAAAAATTTAAAATATATATTTATTATTATTTAATAAATAATATTAATATTATAAATTATTTCATTTTAAAAATATAATTAAAATCATTTTATTTTACCAAGTCAAATAATAACACCACATTATGATGTTTGATAAAATATATCTTAAATTTTATAAAGTTTACTTTGCATTATCTATTGTAACCTTGTAAATAAATAAAATAATAAAAATATTATTATTTTTAAAAATCATTAATGATTATTCACTTATTATTTTGATATTATATTAAACCTATAAAAAGATTTTTTAATTTGGTTAGTGTGAGAAAACCCTACGACCAACTCACGGGTTGAGCGGTCTCCTCCCAGCTATGATCCCTCATAATACTGAGAAATATACTTATCAATAGGGAATTTAATACACAACCACTACACACCCACCCCCTCACCCACTCACCCATATCGTGGTTAGAACTTTGAACCTCCTGAAGAAAAGTCGTGGTTTAAACCTTGAACCTCCCAAAGAAAAACCAAATCCCAAACAATTACGCTATCTCCCTGGGACTATAAAAATAATTTCATAAGTATATCATGTACAAAGATACATAGAATTATCTTAATTAGGTAGTATGTCATGTCACGTGAAATTAAAAAATTATTTTTTAACCTTTCTCTAACTTGCGTCATCCAAAACTAAGAATGTTGACTAAAAATATTGCATGTAATATGTTTTAATAGTTAAAGTTTTACATTCTCTCTTGAATAAGATTCCTCCTGGCAACAGAGCACCCATACCATCTAAGGGATGAAACCATATTGGAATTTTTTGTTTCAAACCATTTGATCCAGCCAGTATTACCAGTTGGTCTAGGAAATCTATTTCTCATCTTCGTTCCATGCTTATGAAAGACCCTACTAACTCTGTTATTCAATGTGATCTAGCTAATGTTGAAAATCAAGATAGATTTTACAAGTCTTACCATGCTAGAGGGGCACATGGTAGGTCTCACATCAATTGGATCTCCCAAGGAGACAAGATAACTCATTTTTTTTAACTATCTCAAGCATAAAAATATTTTGGAAAGGATCACTGAGCTGGAGGACCCTTTAGGTCATTTTCTTTATGACTCTAAAGAGATCATGAATCTTTTTGTAGCTCATTTCTCTTAACTTTTTATAGTGGAGGCTAGGGATAAATACAATGTATCTTAATGGAATACATGCAGGAACATATTTCCACCCTAATAGACCCCATTATTTGAGATCAATTTGAATATCCTTTCTGTGAATGATCTGCAAAGTGCTATCTTTTCTATGAAGAATGACAAATGTCCTAGCTTGGATGGGCTTCCAGCAGAGTTTTATAAAATGTTTTTGCATATTCTTTCCTCTGATCTTCATCACGTTTACTTGGAAGCTCTTCATAACAATTCCCTTAGAGCTTATATCAATGCAGGGCTTATCAAGCTTATTTCTAAAGGTAGGAATCATAACCAAATCCTCAATTGGAGACCTATTACCCTCCTCAATGTTTCTTACAAGATCATAGCTAAAGCTATAAATTTAAAAATTAAAACTATTGCTCAAGTGATTGTTCGCCTTGAATAATTTGCTTTCCTTAAAGGTCATTATATTTTAGATAATATTATGATGGCCTGGTAAACTTCGCAATGGGCTATTGATTCTAATCAAGATGCCCTATTGGTTAAGTTAGATTTTGACAAAGCTTATGATAGAATCAGATGGGATTTTATTTCGAGTTTTCTTTCTTGGCTTGGTTTTGGTCCAATTTTTTTTAATAAAATTGGTATGCTCTTTGGTGATGCTTCAACTTGTGTTCAGGTTAATGGAGCTCTGTCCCCCTCCTTCTCTCTTCAACGGTCTATCAGACAAGGTTGCACCCTTGCTCCTTTTTTGTATGTCTTAGCTGTCGATGCTCTTGGTTATATTCTTCATAAGGCTCATTCTGATGGCCTCCTTTAGGGTATTAAGATTCCTAGGGATAAGAATGCTCTTAACTCTCATTTTGTTGATGATTCCCTTATTTTTATTTAAAATACCCAACAAGAGGTGGAAACGACTAAAGAGATTGTTCAATTATTTTGTGATATCTCTAGTTCTTGTATTAACAGCTCTAAAACTGAAGTCTTTTATACCTCTTCCTCTCGTCGTGGATGCAACTCCTTAATTGAGTGGAATATCATCCCTCATGGTATGATTGTACGTTATTTAAGAATTCTATTTGGGATTAATATCTCTCCTAAGGATATGTGGAACTGGGTTATGGAAAGACTTCACAAAAATTTAACAACATATGGATTTAAAGATTCTTTTTTGACCAACTTGGGTAATTGAACATAAAAATATCTTAAACTAAAAATAAAATAACTCTAATTTATTTTCATTATCTTAAGTCATATTAACAAAGATAATAATAACATAACCAATGTTGGTCTTATTAGGAATATTCTTGATTTCTTGAGTAGTCATAGTATAAATTATTTGGTTATACTAGTTATATAACAAGCTTTGGATGTCAACCACCCATATAAGGTCATGTGCATACTTGCACCAAATGGGGAGTACATCATGGTGGACTAGTGGGAGTCATAAGGAGTAAAAATATTATCCCTCATATACCAATCCTAACCATGTATTTAAAAGATCACTTTCATGCATTATTGGAGTTCCATGTTTTAGCTATGCTCTCACATACTATTAAGTATATTAAGAAGAGTCAAGTATATAGGGATGCCTAGGTATATAGAGGAAAGGTGATATAAAAACTTCTTCTTCTTCTTCTAAAAAATGCTCAACATTTATAAAATATTAAATAATTATTTTCTCACCAATCCCTAAAACCATGATCAAGAGCTGCTATCTAAACTATAGTGTCACTCAATAAATGACCAATGACCTTGAAACTCCAAAAGAGAACTAGGATTATTACCTTATCCATGAAAAACTAACTTTTAATCAAGGAAAAGAGGTCTCATATCCTCAAGATTCCTTAAGCCCAACCTAAGAAGAGAATGGAAGAATAATTTTTCAATCTGCAACTCATATGGTCCACTTCCTACAAAATAACAAGGAATCTATAGAGACCTTCTTCAAAGAGGTCAGTGAAGACCAAGAAACCTCTAAAATTGTATATTTATTATTGGATCACCCTCAGTAATCCAATTTTAGCTCCTAATTAAATTATATTGGCAAATATTTTCATCCATTAATGTTACTATGTCAACAAATCTCAATGCATCAACCCCTTGTTAATCCCAACCCACATTTTTGCACAAAATGAATGGATAGTGGGAAACAATTTCTTTTCCAAATACCATGAGTATGACACCCATATCTACCTATCCTTGAAGAGTTTTTATAGGACATATCTCAACAAACAAGGACTAATTACAACCCTAATATAGATGTCTCTTCAAATTTTCAAATAACAACTTCAAATCCTCCCTAACCTTGGTCTATTTTATGTCACCTTAACAACAATCCTAATCCTAATACATCTAATCATATAAATTTTAGATTAGTGATGAGGCTAAGAAATACCTCATTTTTGCTACATTTTTGACATATAAAACTGCTATTTACCAATATTTAATATCATTTTATGCCAAATAGTTGATTAAAGTATGTTAGTTGTTGATGTTTGCATGATTGGATGTTTAGAAATACTGTACCCCTATTTTGACTATTTTTTTGCATTTTATGTTCTATTTTTGCATGATTTTAGTGGAAAATAGCATAGTAAAATTGATAGCAAATAAAAGTGTTGTGACTTGTGATTGGATGAAGTATTTTGAATGTTTTCCCACCTTAAAAATGAGTTGTTGAGGTGACATGGTACCAAATCAGCTACTCTGTTGTAAAACAGGGCACTGATAGCTGCACACAACATACAAAAACCAACCACCTGTAACATTAAAGGAGGGCATGGAAGCAGTCAAAAGCAATGAGTAAAACTAGTTGGAATGTGTTCAAGGAGACAAGGGAAGACCTATGATACACTTGGAAGCATCCCCACATGGTCTAGATTGATAATAAGATATCCCAATAATTCTGCCTGATATTTTGGAGCTCTCTGGAATGAAAGGCAGAAATAGTCCATTCTAACAAAAAAGGCACAGATTGCATCCATTTCATGGGGAATGAAAGAGGATAGCATGAGGATAGGTGTAACAACCATGTCTAACCTATTTTTGACCTATTCCCACTAGTTGGAAGATGCACGGATAATTACTACAACAGATTTTATCCTAAAATAGACCAAGTCTGCTGCAACAAAATAAGCAAATCACGCATGGACACACACAACATTTGATTTTGTAGTTGCCAATTGATACATAGGGAAATAATATAAATAGGACCACTCACCATTGGTTGAGTTAGTCAGAATAGAAGTTAGAAGTCAGAAAGTGAAAGTTGTAACAATCACCTTTTGTAATAATAGTTTTCAATAAAGTGTAGTTTTTATCCAATTGTGTTGATTCATGAGTGTGAGAGTGTTTAGAATTTAAAATTTGGTGTGATTATACCTTCTTCTAGACCAGGGAGCAAGGGCCCACTCTCAGGGCTAGAGGAAGGAGCATTTTTATAGGTTTTTGATAATTTTCTATTTCAGCAATTTTTGTCAACTTTCTTGCTTAAATCTTGTAACAATAGTTTCTTTGTTTTTAGCATATTTCTTATTATGTTTCAAGTGTGATGTGTGTGAGTTTGTTTACAGCTAGCTGACCCCTATTTTGTGTGCTTTTATTTCCCCTATTTTTTGCATTTCAAATTTAACAACTTTTTTGACAAGTTTTTGCAACATTTTTTGACAACTTTTTGCATTTTCAATTTAGCATGGTTGAATTAAGTTGGTTTCAATTTAGCATTTTCCATTGATGTCATTTCAATTAGCAAGCGTAAATTAGTTCTTTCTTCAACAATTTCAATTCTACAATTTAGTTTAATTCAATTCTACAATTTAGAAGTAATTTCAATTCTTACAAATTAAGTTAGTTTCAATTCTACAAATTAGGAGTTAGTGTGACCTTGAAAAGACCAAATGAACCTCTGTTTCACCAAATAAATCTTGTGAACTAATGACTAAACTATAACTTGCCAAAACCTTCTATCATAGACAACCTTGGACACCGCCTTAGATTTGATAAATATTGAAAATTAAATGATGATAATAATGACACTCATCATTTTTGGTATCATTTCTAGGGAACATAGGTGTTTTTAGGAGATAAAATAGTCAAACAATTATTGATTATGCTAAGTTGTGAACTTTAGAGAAAAATCCTGAAATAGAACAACTTGCATGAAACATAGTTGTAAAACTGATAGTTGCAATTCAAAAAATTAGAAACACAAGCAGAATGAATGAATAGGTTAAGGGATGAAAAATGAATATTTCTTAAGACCCCTTTACCTACCACAGGTAGGTGATACTCATACCAAGGTGGTGAATTGCCTACATTTGAGCTTCCTAATAAACTTGAAAGAAAACCAACATCCCCATCATCAGGAAGTATTGAATCTCCTGAGAGAGAAATTGTAGAGGAGAAACTTGCTAGTACCTCCTCACCTACTCTTGACAAATCCTCATCATCAAGATAGTTTAAATGAATTTATAACAATATTTGGGAGGATATCATGGCATATGGGCAAGGAAACCCAGATAGGGGCAGCAATGTCCATACTCAAGTAGATAATCCTACTCCTACTAGGACTTTCGAATATCCTATTCGATTAAATCCTACACAAAAATCTCCCATGAAAATAATTTCACCTTCAATGCTACCAACCTTTAGGGGAGTTGCATCCAAATATCCTGATCAATTCTTGTTTGAATTTAAGGTTGTGTGCCAAACATATGATTACATAAATGATAACCAAAAGTTGAAAGTTTTTCCTTCCACACTCAAAGACTCAGCTTTGCGTTGGTTTATGAGCTTAGAACCTGAATCAATCCGAACTTGGGAAGAAATGGAAGAAGTATTTTTGGATAAATACCAAGAATACTGTAGGGTGAAAAATAGGAAGGATGAATTATTTAGAATCAAACAAGAACAAGATGAAAATCTAGAGGATTACTTGGATAGGTTTGCCTTTGTACAAAAAAGATGTGGGCCTATTGAACCAAAAATGTGTAAGGCCATATTTTTAAGAGGATTACAAGATGATTCTAGAGAAGTGTTGGATTTAATGGGCAAGGGAGATGTAAGCACCCTTGACATTGATGAAATTTTAGAATTATGTAAAAATTACTCATGCACAAGACAAAGAAGATGAAAGCGGAGTAATAATGGTAGTGATTTGAAAGAGCTTATGGAAGAATTTTCCAATCTAAAAACTGACATCTTGGTACATATTAATACCACATTAGGGGAAATGAATGCCAAAACCAAATCTATAGAACCCCTAGCTATTTATTATCCAAGATGCAGAAACAAACATGCTCTTCAAGACTATCCTCTAAAAAAAACCTCTATATCTACTATTTGTAGCATTTGTTCAAAAGGACATATCACTGACCAATACCATCTACTTCTAGGACTCAAAAATATTTTGGAAACACAAATAGAAGAACTCAAATTTATTGGGCAAAGACAAGGGGGAAACTTTTCACAATATCAAAATGCCCCATATTTTCCCACAAATTGGGGATAAAATCATTGGACTATGCCATGGGGTTATTCAGAACCACCACAACAGTCTTGGAATCAACCTCCATGGACATATTCTCAAGATTGGTCACAATATAGGTGGAAAAATCCACAATGGAATCAACCTAATCCACCTTGGATGCAAGCCCAATCTCATGGATAGAATTGGGGATAACAATATCCATCATACCAGGGACAACGAAGATACCAAGGTCAAAACCAAAATTTATTGCCTAGTCCTACTCAAAATTTTCCTCAAGGAAGACCACAACAACAACAATAGGTAAAGCAACCACCACTTTCAGCCCAACCTATGGCCAATCCTAATAATACAAGATAGGCAACCCCTATCTATGTAGTTAAATCTGATGAAAATACCATAATCAATGTAATTGATTGTAGTAATATCCAACTATATTTAGGAAAGATACTTCCTGAGCCTATTATTGAAGAACTAAAAATCAATGAAGAGAAACAAAAATCCTTTAGTCCAAAACCATAAAAATCAACCTTGGATAAAGGAAAAGAAAAAGAAGAAGACTATCCAAAATAATTTACCTTCTTCAGAAAAGATACCATATCCTGAAAGGTTTGAAAATTCTGAAAACACTTCTAAATCAAACCTAGTAAAAGAACTAAAAAGGTTGACCATTTCACTTCCTTTGTTGCAAGAAATCAAGGATGTGCCTTTAATCAACAAAACTATTTAGGACATTTGCATAAAAATATCAGGCAGGAAAAATAAATCCTTTCCTAAAACTATACAGGTAGATGGTAAATTGGCTGATTTACTTTCTGGAAAGCTTATCCCACCAAAGTATAGTGACCCAGGAAGTCCAGTTGTCACAATAACCATTGGGTCAATGTAAATTTCTAATGTTTTGGTTGATCTTGGAGCAGCCATTAACGTTATGACAAAAGAGATAATGCAAAAATTATAATTAACAAATCTGAATCCTACATCTACTATTTTGGAAATGGTTGATAGATCTATTGCAAAACCAGAAGGAATCATAGAAGATATCCCTATGATGGTCTCCTCATGGGAATATCCTATTGAATTTCTGGTATTGTAGCCTCACAATTCTATGAATGGTTATCCAATTATCTTGGGAAGGCCTTGGCTTGCTACTACAACTACTTTCATTGATTGTAGGTCAGGGGAGATGACTATCTCTAATGGCATTGATCTAAAAAATATTTCTTTATACCCTCCTACAAAACCTTCAACCAAATTTTTAGGTCAGTTATGGTTTCCTGATTCTGATGAGGAAAATGAAGAAACTATTTCCACACTAGCTACTATAGTAGTCAAAGAACACATAGAAGAGATAGATTCACATGAGAGAGAGTAATTTGAAGATGAAACCATTCTAATTAATACAATGCATGAAGGACTAGAAGATGAACCAACCATTATTCATCATCTATTATGGAATGATGAAGGTCAAAAATCTGAACACATATCACCCATTCCATTACAAGATAGTCCCTTCACCTTACCACATGGATGGCATCATCATCTTCTTTCATCCTTTCATTATCCCATATCAGATATGATTCCATCAAGAATTACAATTGATACTGAGACATGAATCTTCCACTCTCTTCTACCACACCATTGCCCACTTAACTCCTTAGTAAGCACATATGAAGGAGTTAATTTTGTTCATCCAAGAACCAAACAGATTGAGGTACAACCAAGAAAATTCTTAAACATCAATAGTTGGTTGACCAATGAACAAGAAGCAAAATTATTTGCTATTTTGAAAAGACATGTCAAAGCCTTCACTTGGGAATACAAAGATATGATAGGAATTCATCCTGATGTATGTACCCATAGGATATATACTAAAGATGTTAAACCTGTTCGATAACCACAAAGGTGATTGAATCCTGCTCTAAGAGATATTGTCAAAGAAGAAATCAAAAAACTCTTAGAGGTTGGATTCATATATCCAATTTTTGATAGTCGATGGGTCTCTCCATTGGTTATTGTACCAAAGAAAAATGGGAAATTGAGAGTGTGTGTAGATTATAGAGAACTAAACAAAGTCACACATAAGGACCATTTTCCATTACCATTCATTGATCAAGTGTTAGACACACTCATAGGAAAGAAGTATTTTTGCTTTCTTGATGGTTTTAGTGGTTATAATCAGATACAAGTTGCACCCAAAGACCAAGAGAAAACAACATTTACTTACCCATGGGGAAATTTTTCTTATAGGGTTTTACCCTTTGGCCTTTGTAATACCCCAACCACTTTCAAAGTTTTTCTAGCTATTTTTTATTTGACCACTAAAAGTGTTGAAATTTATATGGATGACTTCATAGTTTGTGGGGAAACCTTTGACAATACCTTGGAACATCTTGACAAGGTCTTAACCCACTATGAAACTTATCATTTATCCTTAAACCCTGACAAGTGCTTCATGATGATGGAAGAGGGAATTGTTCTTGGTCATCACATTTCTTCTGATGGAATCAAGGTTGATCCTAAGAAAGTAGAAATTATTAAGAACCTTCCTTCTCCACAAACCCAAACTGATGTCAAGAGTTTCTTAGGACACATTGGCTTTTATAGATGATTTATTCAAAATTTTAGTACAATAGCAAATCCCATGTTTGCATTGTTAACCAAGGATTCTGAATTTAATTGGACTAAAAAATGCCAAGAATATTTTGATGCTTTAAAAGAGAAATTAACCACTCCACCTATGTTACAAGGTCCTAATTGGGAATTACCATTCCATATCCAAAATGATGCATCCAATACTACAATTGGAGCAGCATTAGGGTAGATAGAAAATGGGGAGCATTATGCTATCTACTACATAAGCAAAAATCTCACTAGAGCAGAAAATAATTATACTACTACTGAAAAGGAATTTTTAGCAGTAGTATATGCCATTAACAAATTTTATCACTACATCACTAGTTATCAAGTATTTATCCATACCGATCATTCAACTATTAAATACTTGATGAACAAACCCATGGTTAGTGCAAGAATAATTCATTGGTTGTTACTATTACAAGAATTTGACATCACAATAGTAAACAAACTAAGAAAAGCTAATGTAGTAGCAAATTTCCTATCAAGACTAAATAACACAGGAGAAGAAGAGTTAGTTGAGGATACTTTTCTAGATGAAAAATTATTTTCTATATCAATACAATCACCATGGTTTGTAGATACAACTAACTATTTGGCTACAAGAAAAATTCCTCCTCATTTCACCTCAAAACAAAAGAAACAATTGGTAAGGCAAAGCTCATCCTTCAAATGGATCAAAGGTCTACTATTCAAGTGTGGACCTAACCATGTGTTACATAGATGCATTCAAAAATATGAAGTGTATGATATCCTCCATGCTTGTCATGATGAACCCTTAAGAGGACATTATTCAATGAAAAGTATAATTCAAAAAATTTTGGGAACTAGTTATTATTGGCCATCCCTTCACAAAGATGTAAAAAAGTACATACGACATTGTGATGCATGTCAAAGAATGGGAAAGCCCACACACACAAATGAAATGCCTTTACAACCTCAAGTGGTTTTAGAACCATTTGAGAAATGGGGGTTAGATTTTGTGGGACCCATTGACCCACCATCTCAAGGAAAGGTACATATCTTGGTATGTACTGATTATGTGACTAAATGGGCTGAGGTACATGCTTTTAAACATGCTCATGAAGAGAAGGTTGTTGATTTCCTTTACACCCAAATTTTTCAAATATTTGGAGCTCCACGATCTATCACCATAGATCATGGACCCCAATTTGCATCAAGATTCATTGAAGCTTTCACTGAACTCTATGAAATCAAACATAGAAAATCATCACCTTATCATCCTCAGGAAAATGGTCAAGTTGAAGTCACCAATAGGGAATTGGAAATAATTTTAACCAAAATAATAGCTTCACATAGGAGAGATTGGTTAAACAAATTACCAGAAGTAGTTTGGGCATACAATACAACATGGAAATCCACCATAGGTTTCACACCTTACGAACTAGTTTATGGTAAGAAACCTCTTTTTCCTATTGAATTTGAGTTACTAACACTTCGCACATCTTTGGAGGTTGGTATTGAATTATCATAGGTACAGATGGATAGGATTATGCAACTCAATGCATTGGATGAACTTCGATTGGAAGCACTACATCACATAGAAGTGATCCAAGAATAATGAAAGATGTGGCATGATAGTCACATTCAACAAAGGAAATTTGAGCAAGGAGATTGGGCTTTATTGTTTGATTCTCATTATGAATATTTTCCTAGCAAATTGTAGACTAGGTGGCTTGGACCATACCTGATTGAAGAAGTGTTTGGAAATGGAGTAGTTCATCTTTCTCCCATTGATGATTCAAGGAGAAAGTTAGTGGTAAATGGACATCACCTTTGGGTATACCATGAACCATTAACTAAGGAAGAGTTTTTGAAGTAGATTGCATAGTTGGAGTTACACATGATGGGGGAGACTTCCTCTCCCATAACAGATTCAGATTGATGTGAAAAGTTAAAAAAAAAAAAAAACCATGAAAACAAAAAGAAGAATAATCTTGATTGTGAAATTCCTTCATGGGCACAATTTTAGGAGATTGTGAAATTCCTTCATGGGCACAATCAAGACAAAAAAAAAGAGATGAAAAAAAAAAAATGAAAAAAATAAAATAATTCAATAGTGAAAACCTTTTTGAAGGTGCTATTGAATTAAAGCTTACATGAAAACTAGTTTTTAGCATGTTTGCCTTCTTAGTACTATCCATCATTGTATAAAAATCACTCACTACACATGTTATATTTTTATTTTTAGATAGCCTGCTAACAATCATCGAAAGCAACAATTTGTAAGATGTATGATAAATTTTTAGGATAGTAAGGTATGTGTTTCTTACATTTAGTCATAGTTAGCATTTAACAAGTAATGTATGATAATTGAGTATTTGGCATAAAATATTTAAAATTGGAAAATAAAAATGGAACACCCTATTCAAAATGTCAAGAAGCACCCTATCCTACCCTTGGTTGTATGAAAAATTAAAATAATAATATAAAATTTAAAAATACACAAAAAAATTTGAATTTCCCACCATCATGTAATTAAAAAAATTCCCATATGATGCACCTCACAAAGCTCCCATGAACTCATGCACAAATCTCTAGGTCCACATGGTAGTCATCAACTCATATCCTCCAACATGTCCCAACATGATTAGTGTACCTAGTTTTCATAGACCGATTTCAGTCCCATGTGGTTGCCATACTTCGACATGCGAGATCATGTAGATCAAGGAGGTGGGCATCCATTTTTCATAAGGAAGAGTTGAGTCAACCAAATCAGACTATCCAGCTTAGCTAGCGATTTAAACACGTGCATGGTAATCAACAAATATATCAGCCTACCACCCGCAATGCATACCAAAAATTAAAATTTCAAATTTGAATCCAATCACCATGCACCATGTGTATGGTTGATGCATGCGAAACCAACATGTTATACACCATCTTCTAGAGATAATTTCATATGCTAAAGCCACAAAATCTTGAGCTCTATAACCACAAAAATTTTAGAAGTTATTGAATTGAAACATAGACTATAAATTTAAAAACTAACATTGCATTAATAAAAATTTTTTAAAAATAAGGCATACAAAGAAGCTACCAGAAAAACCAAGGCATTGTTAACAATTTGTAATAGATGCAAAAACAAGTGCACCAATTTTTTCTAGCATGGGGAATAAAAGGAAGGTTAAACCAGATACCATGGATGAGTTTCACCAGTACCCTAAGGTGGTGCAAGTTTTTCAATAGGTAGGGCTGATACCATTTCTAGAAAAATTTGATGGGCATTCTAAGGGTTTAGCAGCTGAATTCACCTACACCCTCTAAAATAATAGAGCAACCATCAATGGCATGAGGATTGAGGTAACTCCTTTAATTTTAATTCAAATCATTGAATTACCTTTACAAGGAATAATCATTACCAGAACTACTAAGAATGCACTCCCTAAAGTAGTTAACACATTTTTAGAAGAGGGAGATGTGCAACCTATAATGCAAATTAACAATAATGTTTGCAAAGGAGTAAAAAGGAGTAGTCTTCAACCACCATGGGATCAAATTGCAATATGGGTTATTGAGTATCTAACTTGTGAAGGGCAATATGCAGTCCTATCTAGCCACCACATTAAATTACTCACCCATTTGAGGTATGGCACACAACACCCTAAAATGAGGGTAAATATTCCCTTATATTTACACCAAGAACTGCTTAACATGGAAAAATGATACCAATAAGGCCAAGGATCTCCTAGACACCATGGCCTCATTAAATTAATCTACAGACATCATTTTAGGGGTAATGTTCAAAGTTTCAATAGATTCTTTGCACCTTGGAATGAGCAGGTTCCTATTGAAGAAGAACCAGAGCAAGAAGAAGAAGAAGTTGCAGATGAAGTAAGGATATCTAAAGAAGATGCTAATGAAAGAGTTAATCTTGAATCTGATGAAACCTCTTCATCTCCCCATGGTCCACCAACTACTAGGACTAGGGCACAAAGAAAGAGGAAATCTGAAAATAACCCTATAGAACAACCAAAGACTAAGAAAGTCACTTTTAGTGATAAAATTACTAAAATTGCTACTCAAATAATATCTAGAACCAACAGATTCATCAGAGGAAGAGAGAATAGATTCTATTTTTATATGTCTACAGAAGGAAAATTAGACACAACAAACTAGTGAAGAAATAGGTACACAACAGTTGAGAAGGTCCACCAGACTAAAACAAAACTATTATAGAGGAGATAATTGAGGTAGAAGAAATAAAGTTTGAAACACAAACACAACCACCTTCACCCCTCCTCTAAGAAGGAGTTTAAGGAGGAAACAATAAGATATAACTACAACCACTAAAACCACATCTCCTACATCATCTAAACCATAGAGAAGGAGAAAGTTAATAATACAGGAAGATGAATATAAATTTATAGAAGCACATCTACATAGAGGAAGAATCACTTGCAAAGGGTAAAGAGCATGAAGAGCCACATTCACCACCTATAATGAATTTACCTACATATTCTTCTTTAAAATCTGAAGAATATGAGGCTTATGAGCTAGAAGATCCAATGAAGGCTGCTAGGGTAATCATTAAGACCCAAAAAACCTAGATTGAGAAGGGTGAAGCAACAATTAAGGAAAAAGATGAGTATATTGATCAATTATTGCAAGAAATACAAGAATTAAAAAGAAGACTAGCACCATTAGAAGCACTACCTACAATTCCTGATTCTGGGAGGGAGATAGCAAAAATTTTACTTGAATTAGTAGAGTAGGTTCTAGAAGGAGAAATGCAAGAAGACATCCCACAACTACCTCATATATTTGAGGAAGATAACTTGGAACATGCACCTAAAATTTTGTTCCTATTCTGATTATTATTGCAGCAACAACAACATGCAAAAAGAAATAACACCTAAAAAGAGGGATGGTAAAGAGATTATAGATGTCATAGAGAGCTCACATACTCTAGAGATGGGCCAACAACAGAATTTTTAGTAAGATTTTGAAAAAGAAGCCATTTTAGCACTTTTGGATGCAGCTCTAAAACATTCTAGGATAGCTCTAAAACATTCTACAACTAAACAGGCACATTCTAGAGTAGCTTCAAAATGTACATAAATTATGCTAGAATACCTAGATACAGCTCCAAAACAAAAAAAGGAGCAAAGCACATCAAAAATTGAAGTCCCTAAAGTTCAAGCAACCCCACTACAAGTAAGTACATCACTTAAGTAGATACAAATCAAATTTTTACAATTCTATTCAAAAAGTGCAAACAACAAAAATAGGAATTCAGGTTAATTTATTGTCTAAGCATAAAACTCCACTAGTAGTAGTGTATCCACCTAATATGATCCCACTAGAAAAGCACAATGAGGATATTACAAGGTGGATTGCATGCTACCAAACCCTTGAGTTGCACCTTGCAACACTTAAACCCATGGAAGAGCAGAATAAGACACAAGCTACAAAAATTATAGATTTATAGGTTAAGGTGCAGAATTTATGTCAGATTGTAGAATACTTAGTACAATGTAGATGACCTACTAGGTTATACAACCTACTCCTCAGAGAATGATTCCTTAGATGGTAGGTAATGCGTATCTACTCTAGTTTAACATATGATTTAATTACTACTCAAGACTTTCTAGAAGCATACCTACAAAGTCCTGAGGAGCAGAAAAATCTATTATGTGAATTATTTTTGCACAAATATATCATGGTAGAAGATGTAGAATTTTTACCATAAATATATACAGGTGATGTACAACTTCGATCCTTTATCTCTACTTTGAACAATCAATTATATTGGGATCAGGAGAAGAGATAGAATAAGGAGATTAAATTAGGACTTGGACTATTGTTAAGGCATATCCAACCCAATCCCTCAGTATTGATAAGCCAACATTTCAATATGATGAATAGGCCAGATATAAATATCACATATCTTTAGAATCTTCAAGATAGTTTGGCTTACTTTCAACAATTCTATAGGGATAATTTGTCAAACTCCTTGGCAACATGTAAAAGTAGGTGGGCAGAATTACCCATATCTTTGTAGAAAAGAGAGCCCATATCACCAACTAACCTATTGTGGTCACATAGGAGGGTAGAGGTAGTGATGCAAATGATTCTATCATTAAAACATCAGTGGATAGGCTTAAGGTTTAGGCCACCCACCATTATCACACCAATTCCATTTTATTTTGACTTTGATCCTCAACCTGATCAACAATTTTAGAATTGGTTGAGAGAGTTAAAATAGAATAGAGGATACTATCCTAGAAACTACAAATTTTGGGGGAATTGGTATAAGGAGCTAGATCTAAGTGCCTCTATAGCCCAAAAAAATGCATGAGGGCATGCATCAGGTCAAGTTGGGGGAATGATGAGGCCAAGAAATACCTCATTTTTGCTATATTTTTGACATATAAAACTTACTATTTACCAATATTTAATATCATTTTATGCCAAATATTTGATTAAAGTATGTTATTTGTTGATGTTTGCATGATTGGATGTTTAGGAATATTGTACCCCTATTTTGACTATTTTTCTGCATTTTATGATTATTTTTGCATGATTTTAGTGGAAAATAGCATAATAAAATTAATAGAAAATAAAAATGTTGTGACTTATGATTAGATGAAGCATTTTGAATGTTTTCCCACCTTAAAAATAAGTTATTGAGGTGACATGGCACCAAAATAGTTACTCTATTGTAAAATAGGGCATTGATAGACTGTACACAACATACAAAAACCAACCACCTGTAACATTAAAGGAGGGCATAGAAGAGGTCAAAAGCAATGAGTAAAATTAGTTGGAATGTGTTCAAGGAGACTAAAGAAGACCTATGATACACTTGGATGCATCCCCACATGGTCTAGATTGATGACAATAAGATATTCCACAAATTCTACCTTATATTTTAGAGCTCTCCAGAATGAAGGGTAGAAATAGTCCATTCTAAATAAAAAGGCATAGTTTGCATCCATTTCATAAGGAATAAAAGAGGATAGCATGAGTATAGGTGTAACAACCATATCTAACCTATTTTTGACCTATTCCCACCAGATTGAAGATGCACGGATAACTGCTGCAATAGATTTTATCCTAAAATAGACCAAGTCTACTGCAACAGAATAAGCAAACCATGCATGGACAACACACAACATTGATTTTGTAGTTGCAAATATGTATGTAGGAAATAATATAAATAGACTACTCCCCCATTGGTTGAGTTAGTCAGAATATAAGTCAAAAGTCAGAAAGTACGAATTGTAACAATCACCTTTTGTAATAGCAGTTTTCAATAAAGTGTAATTTTTATCCAAATGTGTTGATTCATGAGTGTGAGAGTGTTTAGAATTTAAAATTTGGTGTGATTAGACCTTATTATAGACCAGGGAGCAAGGGCCCACTCTCAAGGCTAGAGGAAGGAGCATTTTTATAGGTTTTTGATAGTTTTATGTTTTAGCAATTTTTGTCAAATTTCTTGCTTAAATCTTGTAACAACAATTTCCTTTGTTTCTAGCATGTTTCTTATTATGTTTCAAGTGTGATGTGTGTGAGTTTTTTTATAGCTAGCTGACCCCTATTTTGTGTGCATTTATTTCCCCTATTTTTTGCATTTCAAATTTAACAACTTTTTTTGACAAGTTTTTGCAATAGTTTTTTTGACAACTTTTTGCATTTTCAATTTAGCATGGTTGAATTAAGTTGGTTTCAATTTAGAATTTTCCATTGATGTCATTTCAATTAGCAAGCGTAAAATAGTTCTTTCTTCAACAATTTCAATTTTGCAATTTAGTTCAAATTCTGCAAATTAGAAGTAATTTCAATTCTTACAAGTTAAGTTAGTTTCAATTCTACAAATTAGGAGTTAGTGTGACCTTGAAAAGACCAAATGAACCTCTATTTCACTAAATAAATCTTGTGAACTAATGACTGAATTGTAACTTGCCAAAACCTTCTATCATAGACAGCCTTGGACACCGCCCTAGATTTGACAAATATTGAAAATTAAATGATGACAATAATGACACTCATCAATTAGGTGCAAAAATTTGGATATGCCAATCTCTCATACTCAACATGTTAGTAAATGAAAGTTACCAATTTGAGTAAATTTGGGATCTAATTATACAATTATGATGTTGGCATCATATTCCAAAATATCCCAAACTTTATCTCAAATTTGCTATCAAATTCTCTTTAGCTCACAACTTGTATTTCAACAACCATCACAAGATATGCTTTTCATATAGTCATCATAGTCCAACCCAATATCTCTAGAGTTTCAAGCTCTAATCACCTAGCTAGAGTAAGAAATATCAAATGGCTATTATCCAAGGGGTTATCCTCAGGTTAAAAAAAATCCTATGATGAACTGTGTAATCAACCTTAGATCCTTTTATAGGGACTCACCCTTTTCCTCTAAAATTTTAATATCGTAACTTTCAAATGTATAAAGGGAAATATGACCCCATTATTCACCTTAGTTTATTTAGAATTGCCTATAGTGACATTGCCTATGATAAAATGCTACTTTTAAAAATTTTCCTAAGTGTCTTAGTGGTCTAACAATGGTATGGTATTGCCAAATACCAAGGAATTCTTTAAAGAGATTTAGATACATAGTGGATTTTTTTTTTAAGTAGTTCTCAATACCATATTGAGGATATAATCACCATTAGTAACCTTTACCAACTCAAAAGTTAAAGTATGAGACTATGACCAACTTTCTAGTAAGCTGGTGAGCCTTAGTGGGAAGTCAACTATATATTCCCTTCTAAGGGACCTACTTGAATATCCAACCTACATGAGCAACCAATGTTATACTTGGAAATGACAAATGTGTATTCATTTCAATATTCCATTGACATTGCCAAGAGAGTAGATACCAATTTCATAAAATGAGGAAAATTGAAAACCAAATCTAACAAGAAGGAAGAAAAGTCTTCCTATTTAAACCTGAAGTGACAATACAAAAATAATAAGATTATCAGTTATGGAGTTATAAACTCCCACAAATCTAATGCTACTAAAAACCTTCAAAATATAATCTTTAGAAAGTCCAACCAAAAAAATTCAAAAGGAGGTAGCCCTTGATGAATCTCTTTCTACTATCCTAGATCAACTTCTTAGAGATAAGATTATAGAACTTCCAACAATCAAACTTGTAGAACCTAGAAGGGAAAAATATTCTTAGTTTAGGCCAAATGAGCAAGTGAATTTTATACAATCAACAATCATTCAACCAATATATGTATGAGCCTCAAGAATGTGGTCCAAGGCCTTATCAATTATGGCCAAATTATTATCAGTAATTCTAAATCCTAATCTTATTTAAGCCAAGACCTTTGTATTTTCTAAAATCTATTTACTAACCACAATAATAAAATTAAAAGTGTAACATACAATATCAATTACTAAAGTGTATGACCTTCTAATTAGAAAATGATTGGTACTCTTAACCAATATCATAATACCAATCATATATCCTATGTCTATGTTATTACAAGGAAAAAATATAAGAATCAACCATTAACTAGTTAGTGGGCTAGACCATCTTTGGTACTTTGATAAAAAATATCTACTCCACCCAAAGGACCTCCCTTAGTTATCCAATCCCAATAAGAAATTAGACTAAAAAAGTCTTTTGACTTGATTTGATAACTTGAGAACTCCTAAAGTATTTTAAAGCACATCAAGATACCCATATAAAGGTTTTGAGTGAATAAACAACCCTTGAAAATCTAAACCCTAATGAATTTTCTTCCATAGTGAGATCAATTGGGGTTAAACATACCATTTTTTTCTTTTAAAAGGATGATATCCCTCAATATTATTTGATCAAAGATCTACCTCTATATACTATAGGATAAATCAATGACAAATTTATCACATACATTTTAGTCAAAAATGGTTTTACTTCAACCGTATATGGATTAAAGTTCATTAGTCATTTTAGTATAACCAAGAAATATTTGATTAAATTCAATCTTGTGATTCAAAATTTTAATAATAGGAAATATGAATATAGTGGTACAATAGTGATACCCCTCAAAGTTGAGCCATAAAACCTTAAAAATCTCTTCTATGTCATGCCTTGTGACCTATATCACAACATTCTTCTAGAAAGACCTTGAATTCATGAAATGTAGGCTATCCCATTATTATTTTTTTGATTAGGTAGAAGGGGTTTTGAAATTACCTCAAACCTTTTACAAAGGGTTTTGAGGGTCCCCAAACCTTATACAACAAACACGGATCTCAAACATACAACCCCAAGAGAAATAAATATGAAGATCTGAAATAGATACATAAGGATATGATATCCAAAGCTAAAGGTCAATCTCTAAGAGAAATATTTGGATCTCCCAAGATCTAGATTAATATAACAACAACAACAATTAAAGGAAGCATGAATATTGAGAAGAGATTCATCTACCACATATACAACCAAGAACAAAAGAGAAATTTAAACTTTAAAAAAGCCCACTCAGATTTAAAACTAAAAGTTGAAAAAAAGTCCTGCACAACAAAAGAGAAAAAAACTTGAATCCAAAATACAACCACCAACCCAAAGGTCCCACTCAGATTTGAATTCAAAAAGTCTTTTGCACTCAGAGGAAGAAGTAGGCATCCAACTAGTAGGGAAGATCTAAAAGGTCAATCTAGAAATTATAAATATAACATCTCCGAATAAAATTATGGATCCAATCCCTTTGAAGCAAAGACCAGAGATAATAAACTTAAAGCCCAAAAAATATAAGATTTAGACTTAAACCCAAAAACCTTTGGAGAGATGATTCTACCAACTAATCCAATCTTAGATAAAACCTCAACCATTCTTAAAAGATATACAAAGGAAAAAAATTATATTGAAGACCGGTGACTAGCAACAAAAATACTTAAAATATCCATAGAAATGATGCACCTAAAGCCAAAAATTTGTACAGATCAGCCTCTATCCAAGCAACCATTGAGAAGATATTTTTTCCAGCCAAGCTGATCTTTAACAAAAACTCTATCATTCTTGAACTCAAAATTTTTTATAGCATTCTGCCCATGATGGAGATCAAAGCGCAAATATCCTGGGAAAAATTCCTTGAATCTAATACCACTAGAGAGAATAGATCCACTTCAACAATAACAAGATTTGTACCTTTCAACATCATAGAGCCATCCCAAAAAAAGGAGTCCAAGGAACAAAAATTCAAAACCATAGTCTAGGCTACAAAAATAGAAAACCTTGGAAAGGTGCATCCTCTCACCATAAAAATTTCTTGAGGAGAGTTCCCAAGATCCAAAATCAGATCCATGAACCTAGCCAAGAAACCTCTAAGAGTAGCTACAGAGCCCCATGTAACTAGAACCCTACAAGCAAAAGCTTTAGAAATCCAAATATTTCTCCCTCCTAAAATGAGGGAGATATCTTGCAAGAACATTTAAGGATATGACATAGAATTCATGTTCTCTAACACTATAGATCTAGGGTTTGAATATAAACAAGGATCACTTGAACACCACTTTACATAAACATCAAAAGAATAAACCACTATTCCATGCAATTCCAAGACTATTGAGAGAAAGACCAAAAATAACAATAATTGATCCTCATAAATGAGATCCAAATTCTTAGGATAAGAATATCTAGGATAAACAGAGATCTTGTGCACTATAGAATAAAACAATCGATAAAAACCCTTGGTAATAGAAACCATGCTACAAAAAACCATAGACCAATCCAAAAAATCAACCAAAAGAAAGTATGGGAGAAACAAAGGAACCTCCCCAAGGAACAAAAAGTAGGACTCAAATCCACACCAATCCCTATGGGCTCTAAGACCATTGGAATGATTAACACAACCCTAGAGAAGGAGATCCAAAGAAAAGAAGCCTAAAAATACCTTCCATCTCTCAACGTCTCTAGATGCAGCGTCTCCAACATCTCCAACATCTCAAAAATGACCCTAAACGTAATTAATTTTACAACAATACCTTAAATTTGAATATAAATGTAATACTTACAAAATTATCATTAATTGTAAATATTTGAATTATTGTAAGATGATTAAGGTTAAAATCCAAAAAGCTAGTTTATGCCCTTCTTTAAATCCATATACTGAGTTTTCACCTTTTAATCCTATCATTACTGATGTAATGAGATCATTTGATTTAAATGATCAAACTACACAAGAATTAATGTAATTTGGTAATAAAAAAACTATCATTAATAATAGTACAAATTCAAATAATAAATATTTTTTCCTGGGCTTAGCCAAACTTCCTCCCTCTCCCCAAAATCTAGGTTTACCTTCTAGTTATTACAATAAAGCAAAAATAGTACAAATAGGAAGATGCTCTTTCATTTGTGCTAGACTACCAACAATAAAAATATCAATACCAACAACTCTTACTTGATTAAATGACAATATGATTCATTATTTATATCAAATGTGCACCCATACCCAAGCAAATGCTAGCTAACATGAGATACCAAGGCAAAGGGCTACATTTGTGAAGAACACAAGCTTATACTGAGAGGGGGGGTGAACAGTATAAGACCACTTTTTAATTTTTCTTTCCCAATCAATATTATGCAATGTAAAGATAGCAATATCAATAGCAATAATCAAAGCAATGCACAAATCACCACACACAATAGAGACACCACAATTTACGTGGTTCACCCAATGTGGGCTACTCCACGGAGAAAATATTTCACTAAAATTTTCTCAATCAATCTCTTGGGAATCCTTTCCCTATTACAATGTTTATGGACCTCTATCCAAAGGAGACACCAATCCCCTAAATCAAGTTCATGGATCTCTATCCATAAGAGACACCAATCTCCTAATCTCTGCTCTGGCTGGTGATCCTCTAGAAGACCTCTGCCTCCACTGCCCTTAGCAAATGGAACTCTATCCATAGAAGACACCTGTCTTCCCTGCTCTGGCTGGAGATCTCTGTCCTCAACTCTATCACCTCCAAAGCTCTATCTCAAATCTACACTAAACACAGTCCGTCGGTCTAGCACAAATCTATCCTCAATATCTATCTCTAGTCTGGACAAACCATCCTCAAATATATAGCACAAATATATCCTCAATATCTATCTCTAGTCTAGCACAAACCTATCCTCAAATCTACACCAAAACCTATCCTCAAATCTGTACTAAACATAGTCCTTCAGTCTAGCACAAATCTATCCTCAATCTCTATCCTCAAGCCTTAACTCAAAGCTTGACTCAATCTCAAATCAACTCTGTTGGATCTGCCCCAAACCTTAACTCAAGGTTTGAACAAATCAATCAATCAACTCTACTCTCAAGTCTTCTCAAAGACTTATCTCAAATCTGCCTTGTAAGCTTCCACAAAATCTCACACCAATCTATCCACAAGTCCTCTCTAGAACTTGTCCAATCTGCTCAATAAGTTCTCACAAGAACTTATCCAAATCTACTCTCAATATGTATTGTAAGCTTCCACAAAAGCTTACCCAAATCTATCCACAAGTCTTCTCAAAGACTTACCTCAAATCTGCACAACAAGTCCACACTAGAACTTGTCCAATCTCATAGAAACATAAAGAGAATTGTTAGAGACTCAATATGCTCTATACTCATCACAATGCTCAATCACTTTCAATCACTCTTTTAGAAACATACAGAGAATTGTTAGAGACTCAATATGCTTCACATTCACCTCAATACTCAATCACTTTCTCAATTCAATTCAAAATATAGAATAGTTTGTTTTATGGAACTTGAACAATCACTTCACACACCCACTTGACTAGGCTCAACCAACTCTACTCAACCAATCACTCAATGAAACAATCCTTGCTTACAAACCCTAGTCCAAGCATATGATCCTTCACTCAAAATATTCCCAACAATGCTTATCAACCACTCTCACATAACAATGATACTCATGTTCTTTTCAAACCCTAGTTCAAGTTCTTCACACAACCAATGGCTTCAACAACAATGCTTATAAAACAAGGTTTTAACTACAACTCTTTATTCCAGAAAACCTTGAAGCATTAACTCAACACACTCAATAAGGAAACCCTAATCAAGTCCTTTTCACTCCAAACTTATTTTCCAGAAAACCAACCAATCAACTCAACTATGGAAGAATGTGCTCATACCTTTTTCTTGATGATGAAGGAACCTCTAATATCTGCCACAACCACAAACACTTCCTTCTTTTCCAAGTACCAAGGGTTAGATAACAAGTGTTACTCTTCAAAATACAAAGATAACTCAATTTCATAATACACCTTATTTCTCCATCTCAATATCAATATTCAACAATAATAATTTCATCAAATGACCCTTTCAAAATGACACTTTCTACTTCTCAATATTGCAAAAATTAATGCAATAAACCAATTTTAATTTCCTAAGGTAAAAAGGATATTTACCCTAGTAAACTTTTATTTACCACCTAGGTAAATATCATAACCACTTTTCCCTTATATCTCCCTAACCTTAGCAAAGCAAGGAAATAATTAAATTTTCATTTACCACCCTTATTACTCCTTAACCTTAGCACATTGAAAAATTAAAAATCAAATTTATAAAAACCTTGGCAAAAGTCCCCTTCCGCAATTTGTGGGATTCGATCCTACGCTCTCTCCCTTGCTAGCGCCTTGGCCGTGGCTAGCTAGCCATGTGAGCCAAGTGCTCCACGTGCAATAAGAAGTGCAAAAGGTGCTTTGTCTTCCTTGCTAAGACCTTAGAGCCCTTGGCTCTTCTCCTTCACTTGCCACGTGCTCTCAAACGAGATGCTCCCTCTTCCTGCTTTCTTTCGCACGAACTTTTCGCTATCTCCCCAAATTTTGGATATTAATTCAAATGCCTAAGGTTTGCTTTGGCAAGGGTTTAAATACCCTTTTCCCTCCTTTTACTTGCACGTCGGTGGGTGCAATAAAATATGACGTCGACACCTTGTAATATGCTTTATTAATTTATAAAATATTTAAATTCTAATTTAGAATTTAAATTTTATAAATTAATTTTATAACCCTTTGGCTTTTATGAAAATTTAAAGCCTCCTTGATTTTACCACTTTGTATAAATAATATTTATTTATAAAATTTAAATTCAATTTGAATTTAAATATTTTATAAAATAAATATTAAAACCTCCTTTAGCTTTTCAAAAAGCTTCCTTGGGTTTTTATGAAAAACCTTTTATTTTGCTCATCCATGGTTTTAATAAAAACCCGCCTTCATATGCTTCCACATAATATTAAAAATATTATGAAGCTCTTTTGCCATTAACCTTTGCATTGTTCCTTGACATATTCCTTGACATCAATGATGACTTCGTTCCTTGACATCAATGACAACTTTGACTCAAAATGTCCAACAATCTCCCCCTTTGTCATTGATGGCAACCCAAATTATTTTTACCAGAAACTTAACCTTTTCTTGGTTCTGCTCCCCTGGGACATTGCTCCCCCTGGCTCAATGCTCTTTTCAAATCTCTCCTCTTTACTCAAATACCAAATCTCTCCCCCTTACTCAAATCTCTCCCCCTTTGACATCAATGGCAAAGGGTCACCTTTGGGGCTCGGGGCTAAGAATGAGCCTCTTAGCTTAGCCCCTCCCCCACCTCCTCTTGAGGTGGTTAATTCTAGGGTGGGAGTATTTCTACTCCCAGAAAGCACTGGTCTTTACCTTTATCCTCTTTTCTTCTTATCTGATCCTTATGATTCCTCTAATTGTTCCTTTCCATGTCCATGTTCATATTCTTGTTCTTCCTATTCCTGTTCTTGTTCATGTTCATATCCATATTCTTGTTCATGTTCCTATTCATATCCATATCCCTTTTCCTATTCTTGTTCCTGTTCATACTTGATTCTGGAATATCTGCTCTACACCACTTTGTTGTGTGACCATCATTATTGCACTTATAACACTTAATGTTATTATTCCTTGGAGGTGCAAATGTCTTAGGATTTCTCCTAATGAAGCCATATCCTCTTCTGTCATGAACCCTGCAATTCATTGCCTTGTGACCAAACTGATTACATGAGTAGCAATACCCATTGAAAATTTATTTGTTCCCATATTCCTGTCTTTCATGTGTCCTGCACTGTGAAGCCATGTGCCCAAACCTGTGACATGAAAAACATCTTCCATTGAAACTTCCTTGTCTTGACCTCATTGGTCTCTTAGTCTCTCTTGACCTATTCTGATTGTTGTTCCATCTGTTTCTTCTTTGTGCATTGTTCCTATCCTTGTTGAACTTTCTGTTGTCCAACTCATCCTCAGATGTCTCACTTTCTCTTACACTGCCTTCTTCTGAAGTGTCTTCATCTGAAGTTTCTTCTCCTCCAGAACTTGAGGTTGACTTTCCTTCCCATTTCTTTTGTTCCTGTTCAAATCCAAGACCTATTTTGCTTGATGTAGGCCTTTGTATCTTGATGAACTTATCTAAGTTCTTTGAGCTATTTTTGAACCCTTTTAGCTTGACTTTGGAGTCTTCTAAATCTTCCCTTAGTAGGGCTACTTCTTGTACTAACCTTTCACATTCTAAGACCTTTGCTTCTAGCTTATCCTTGAATTTCTTTGTCTTAGCCTTTGATTTGTCTAGATCCTCTATAAGCATTCTTCTCTCTTCATCACATTCTTGAAACTGAGCTTCTAATTTAGAGTTTTGCTTTCTTACCTTCTTTACTATTTCAAGAGCATAGATAAGTTCTCCCTTTAGATCATATCCTTCTTTATCTGATTCTTCCTCTATTTGTTTGCCTTTGTCCACATCTTCATTTTCTTTTGACTTGTCTTCTATAGGATCACCTTCTCCTTCTTCTAGTGCCATTAGAAGTTTTTCATCTGGTCCTTCAAGTGCATCCTCATATTCATCATCACTAAAACTATAACCATTCCTTGTACAACTATCTTCAAGATGTCCAAAGTTACCACATCTAAAACACTTGAGAATTACTGGAGTCCTATTCTTAACTGGTTCTTTTTCTTCAATCATAAATAGGACTTCATCTCTATCATTGTCTGAAAGACTAGCATCACTATCACTTGAGTACTTACTTGCCTTATCCGCATAGTAGCTCCTCTTTTGCCTTTGAAAGAACTTCTTTCCTTGTCTGCTTTGTCCATCCTTGCTTTTATTTTGGTGCCTGTATCTTTCTGATTCCCTATTTCTGTGATCCTATTTTTCTTCATCATTGTTATTCTTAGCTTCTTGACAATCAGTTGCATAATGACCATACTTTCCACAATTGAAACATCTAACAGATTTTGCATCTCTAGATCTTCTTGAATCCTTATTTCTTCTACCATAATTAGCTTCTTCATCACTGGATGACTCATTGCTTGATTCTGACTTCTTACCCTTTGTCTTCTTGATTGCTTTGAAGGTTGCTTCCTTCTGGGGAATAGGTTCTTTTGTTCTCAACTCAAAAGTTGTAAGAATACCAAGCAACATATCTCTTGTCAAAGAATCACCATCCTTTGACTCTTCTATAGCAAAAATATTTTCACTAAATATTTTTGGAAGAGATCTTAAGACTTTATCACAAACATATGATTCATCAACCTTCAGTCCAAGTCCTTGCATAGCATTAACAACCTCATCAATTCGAAGTAGATAAGTACTAATGTTTTCATCATCCTTCATTCTTAACTCTTCAAATTGTCCTTTGAGATTTTGTATCTTTGCTTTCTTGACACCTTTATCTCCTTCATATATATTTTGCAACTTATCCCACATTCCTTTTGCATCTTGACAATGCATAACTTTTATGGACTCTGTTCTATGCAAACCTCTCAAAAGTGCATTCATTGCTTTTGAATTGTAATGTTGTAGAAGCTTACCTTCCTTATCTGTAGGTGGATCAACTAGTGATATGTATCCATTTTCAACTACTTCCCAAACTTCATTGCCAAGTGCCTTCAGGTAGATCTTCATTCTCAAACTCCAATATACATAATCACTTCCATCAAATACTAGTACTGAATTATCTGAAGGTCCATTCTTAGAATCCATTGTGTTCTTGTTAGATTTTCCTTCAAGATATTAAACTCTTTCGAAGGAACCCACTCTGATACCAATTGAAGAACACAAGCTTATACTGAGAGGGGGTGAACAGTATAAGACCACTTTTTAATTTTCTTTCCCAATCAATATTATGTAATGTACAGATAGCAATATCAATAGCAGTAATCAAAGCAATGCATAAATCACCACACACAATAGAGACACCAAAATTTACGTGGTTCACCCAATGTGGGCTACTCCACGGAGAAAATATTTCACTAAAATTTTCTCAATCAATCTCTTGGGAATCCTTTCCCTATTACAATGTTTATGGACCTCTGTCCAAAGGAGACACCAATCCCCTAAATCAAGTTCATGGATCTCTATCCACAAGAGACACCAATCTCCTAATCTCTGCTCTGGCTGGTGATCCTCTAGAAGACCTCTACCTCCACTACCCTTAGCAAATGGAACTCTATCCACAGAAGACACCTATCTTCCCTACTCTAGCTGGAGATCTCTATCCTCAACTTTGTCACCTCCAAAGCTCTATCTCAAATCTATACTAAACATAGTCCGTCGATCTAGCACAAATCTATCCTCAATCTCTATCTCTAGTCCTGGCACAAACCTATAAATCCTCAATTCCCTCCCAAACCCCCCCCCCCATTCCCCATTACAAACACTATCACTCAAAAAATGTCCTTCAAATCTATACTAAACATAGTCCTTTCGATCTAGCACAAATCT
Source organism: Wollemia nobilis (assembly GCA_028583015.1). NCBI lineage: Eukaryota > Viridiplantae > Streptophyta > Pinopsida > Araucariales > Araucariaceae > Wollemia > Wollemia nobilis. The sequence continues at coordinate 3,728,377 of JAQPPZ010005606.1, forward strand.
ATCCTCAATATCTATCCTCAAGCCTTAACTCAAAGCTTGACTCAATCTCAAATCAACTCTATTGGATCTGCCCCAAACCTTAACTCAAGGTTTGAACAAATCAATCAATCAACTCTAATCTCAAGTCTTCTCAAAGACTTATCTCAAATCTGCCTTGTAAGCTTCCACAAAAGCTCACACCAATCTATCCACAAGTCCTCTCTAGAACTTGTCCAATCTGCTCAATAAGTTCCCACAAGAACTTATCCAAATATGCTCTCAATATGTATTGTAAGCTTCCACAAAAGCTTACCCAAATCTATCCACAAGTCTTCTCAAAGACTTACCTCAAATATGCTCAACAAGTCCACACTAGAACTTGTCCAATCTCATAGAAACATAAAGAGAATTGTTAGAGACTCAATATGTTCTATACTCATCACAATGCTCAATCACTTTTAATCACTCTTTTAGAAACATACAGAGAATTGTTAGAGACTCAATATGCTTCACATTCACCTCAATACTCAATCAAATCAATTCAGAATATAGAATAGTTTGTTTTATGGAACTTGAACAATCACTTCACACACCCACTTGACTAGGCTCAACCAACTCTACTCAACCAATCACTCAATGAAACAATCCTTGCTTACAAACCCTAGTCCAAGCATATGATCATTCACTCAAAATATTTCCAACAATGCTTATCAACCACTATCACATAACAATGATACTCATGTTATTTTCAAACCCTAGTTCAAGTTCTTCACACAACCAATGGCTTCAACAACAATGCTTATAAAATAAGGTTTTAACTACAACTCTTTATTCCAGAAAACCTTGAAGCATTAACTCAACACACTCAATAAGGAAACCCTAATCAAGTCCTTTTCACTCCAAACTTATTTTCCAGAAAACCAACCAATCAACTCAACTATGGAAGAATGTGCTCATACCTTTTTCTTGATGATGAAGGAACCTCTAATATCTGCCACAACCACAAACACTTCCTTCTTTGCCAAGTACCAAGGGTTAGATAACAAGTGTTACTCTTCAAAATACAAAGATAACTCAATTTCATAATACACCTTATTTCTCCATCTCAATATCAATATTCAACAATAATAATTTCATCAAATGACCCTTTCAAAATGACACTTTCTACTTCTCAATATTGCAAAAATTAATGCAATAAACCAATTTTAATTTCCTAAGGTAAAAAGAATATTACCCTAGTAAACTTTCATTTACCACCTAGGTAAATATCATAACCACTTTTCCCTTATATCTCCCTAACCTTAGCAAAGCAAGGAAATAAATCAATTTTAATTTACCACCCTTATTACTCCTTAACCTTAGCACATTGAAAAATTAAAAATCAAATTTATAAAAACCTTGGCAAAAGTCCCCTTCCGCAATTTGCGGGATTCGATCCTGCGCTCTCTCCCTTGCTAGCGCCTTGGCCGTGGCTAGCTAGCCGTGTGAGCCAAGCGCTCCACGTGCAATAAGGAAGCACAAAAGTGCTTTGTCTTCCTTCCTAAGACCTTAGAGCCCTTGGCTCTTCCCTTCACTTGCCACGTGCTCTTCAAACGATGCGCTCCCTCCTTTGTCTTTCTTTCACATGAACCTTTTGCTATCTCACCACAAGATTTTAGATATTAATTTGAATGCCTAATGTTTGGCTTGGGAAAGGGTTTAAATACCTTTTTCCCTCCATTTGACTTGCACGTCGATGGGTGCAATAAAATATGACGTCGATGCTTAATAAAGACTTTATTAATTTATAAAATATTTAAATTCTAATTTAGAATTTAAATTTTATAAATTAATTTTATAACCCTTTGGCTTTTATGAAAATTTAAAGCCTCCTTGATTTTACCACTTTGTATAAATAATATTTATTTATAAAATTTAAATTCAATTTGAATTTAAATATTTTATAAAATAAATATTAAAACCTCCTTTAGCTTTTCAAAAAGCTTCCTTGGGTTTTTATGAAAAACCTTTTATTTTGCTCATCCATGGTTTTAATAAAAACCCACCTTCATATGCTTCCACATAATATTAAAAATATTATGAAGCTCTTTTGCCATTAACCTTTGCATTGTTCCTTGACATCAATGATGACTTCATTCCTTGACATCAATGACAACTTTGACTCAAAATGTCCAACAATTTGTATAAATAGGGATTTAAATAACCCTTATATACTAAAGCCTAATTGGGGTACTATGGGATAGATTATGTACCTAGATGTAATGAGCCTTACAGTAGTTCTTATTTAGATAATGAAGGAGAGCTTGATCATAATTATCATTGTGATAAAGTCTTTATAGCATGTACTATTTCTTTAATTGGGTTGGATTGGAATGATGATGATGACTGTGGATTATCACATATTATAGATCTTAGCTTCTATCAATTTCCTTAATACATCAAACTAAAACTAATAGCTAATAATTTTTTTTGTAACTAGGACAAAGTACGCTCCTCCCCAAGGTATTTACTCAAAATACCTTGACTAAAATTAGTATAAATTTAGAGGATCTTTCTCCAAATTGCCAACATAGCAATGCCATAAAATTTAGACATCTAACGACTATCCATAGACCTTTCGAACTTAGAAAACCTTGGAGTACTTCTAGCCCCATTCAATTAGAATATGAATATAATATTTTAATTATGAAAACTATAAATTTCAATATTGAGACATTAGATGATCTCTAGATCCTCAAGTTAGAAAAATTTCTAACCATGTCTAAACATAAGGAATACACCAATCTGCTAAAGGAATTTAATGATATATTTTCTTGGTCCTATGTCGACGTGCCTAGCCTAGAATATTTATTAATTGTCCATCATTTAATTGTTACCCTTGATGCATTAATAGTCAACATTTCTAAGAAAATCCATAGGATGGATTCCTATCGACCATCCATGGAAAAATACTCTTATGACCATGTAAGAGGTATGACAAGTGTCGAAAACATGATAACCTTATCCACACCCGTTCAATCCATCACATCACCTTGGAATTTGAGGATTGGACATCATTGGGAACATAAACCTCATATCTTCTAATGGACACAAATTTATCATCATGACTACTAAATACTTCACTAATTAGATTGAAGCTATGCATATAGCCTTAACTACTAGAGTGCAAGTCTCTAATTTATCCTTAACCAAATCATAATTCGTTATGGCATACCTTCTATCATCATCTCAGATAATGAAACACCTTTTAAGAATGATATGTCTAAAATATTTGTGCCAAAGATAGGATTAAACACAAATGGTCCACCCTTCTTATCCTCAAGGTAATAACCAAGTTGAAGACTCTAAAAAAACCCCTATAAAATTCTCAAGAAGTTATTAAAGCTAGAAGAGATTAACATATGTAGTTGCACCTAGCAATTTGCATATTATAATAGTGTTAGAATGCCTATTGGTGCAACCTTCCCCTAAAGCAGTATTCCCGTAAAGCTTTGGTCTATGGCACTAAGGTAGTCTTCTCCTTTAAAGTTGAGCTCCTTTCCCTGCATATTCTATTATAGGACACCTTTATAAGATATAAATGTCATCTTGGTTACCATAGCAAACTAGAAATACTTGATGAAAGGTGGAATAATGTCTTAGAACACATGAGGGTCTACCAAAAAAGGATTAAATATACCTACAACAAGAATGTATGATTTGATCCCTTTAAAGTTGGTAATCTAGTTCTTAAAGATTACCTCAACGTAAATTTGAGTCCAATTAGTTGGGTTCATATATCATTATCATTGAATATAGCTTGGGTGCATATTTCCTTATTAGACTTGACTGTAAAGAAATTAAATAACTAATGAATATAATGCATCTCAAGAAATATTATGTTTAAAACTTAAAACTTCTAACTACTTGTTTTATGATTGTCTATTTGCATGTATTTTCTTTTTTCTGCCTATGGCTACTTGTAGTATAGAGAATTAGGGATCCATAATGACATGCAAATGATGATCCTATTTAGGTTACTTATTTTCCTTTTTACTAGGTGATTTATGCAATTAGATCATCGCTTGTGTTTTCATGCAAACTATCTACCATGACATGCATAGCTTATGATATGTCTATGGAAATTTATGATAGCTTGTAACTTGTATACTTCCTCCCAAAATAATAGTGCCTTCAAGGTATGATTGTGTACCATCACATTTTATTTTTCCATAAAAATTTGTCCTCTATCTTCCCCATTAGATATTCTCTTCCTAATATGTTAGTGTTGTTGACTTGTATCTAAGACTAAGAAAGAAAATATTTATTCCTTCATTTACATACAAAATGTTAGGACTAACGAGTGGACATTTTATCTCATCAAATCTTAAAATCTTATTTTATCACTTAAGCTCATTGTTCTATCCCTTTTGTTCAAAAGTCTAAGGAATGATTTTCCATACTCGTCTCTCCACTTGTGAATAAAATGTTAATAGTAACACATCAATACAAGCTAATCATAATTATGGTCTCTCATCTAACCCATTGTTCTTGGTGGTTTGTACATTTTATCCTCTTTGATTGTATTGACTATCGGACGTGGTGTGGACTAGGTGAATGGGTTAGATTATGCCTTGCATGGAGTGACATAGTAGGACTAGTCTTAAGAGCATGGGATTCGGCTCAGTTGGAGGCTTCTGGGATTTAGACAAAGGCTAGCTATTTCATAGGATGGGGATATCTAGCACACTTTCTAACCTAATAAGTTGGGGGAAAAGCGTAAGAGAGGAAATAAAAAAAAACTAAAACTAAAGAACCTAAGCTAAAAAGTGTGACAATGCACCAAATATCAAATAAAATCTCCTTGCATAACAAGATTAAACACAACGTGCCTGCATGAGCAATATCCTCTCCTCAACATAAGTAAGCATAAAAACATAAGATAAATACACACACATAAGATAAGTGGGTCCAAGCATGAGATCCATAGATAAAATTCAAAGTAGATGCATGGCCTCCAATATATATATATATACATATATATATGTATTAAAAAATATAATGCTTGGAACAGGGGTTCGATTGCCCACAAGGCCACTCAGGATTTTGTGAACTGCTACATAGAGATAAATAAAAGGAAATATTTACAAATTTGTCAATCCTTTAGAAAGTTAAAACTAATACTATTTATAGATTACAATTGAGGAGAGTTTCCCTTAAAAAATGTGTAGATATTTTAAGAATAATTGTTCTTTTATGTGTAGGATCATGCCTTCATTATTGTCGTTGTGTCCTTCTAAGATATTTATATATGAAATTATTAATGCTGGGTTTTCTAAGTCCTTGGATGCTTAACTACCTTTGTTACTTATATCTATATATTTTGGGGATTTCTAGAGTTTGAGCATGGGAAATTAATATCACCCAAACCCAGGCCTTCTTGCAGTATGGTTCCCATAAATTCTTCCTTTAATGTACCAAATACTTCCTTGGGTTGCCAAGAGAAATGCTTATCTTCAAATATTGCACACCTCAACACAATGTGCAGGGTCTAGGGCCATAAATCTAGCTAGGGGTATTGGGGGGCCAACAACCCTCCATGCAAGGGTTTAGGGGTTGGAGCCCCTCTAAGGAAATTTGGTCTCCTAAAATATTAGAGTATGTGGATTATGCCTAAATACGTTTTTGATCTTAGGCCTCTAGCATTTTTTGGCTATCAAAACTTATTTTTTTAAAATTTTTGATCTCCAATCATGTATTTTATTCACAATTTTTGGCACTTTTACTATTGAATTTTATAACTTTAGATGATACAAGATGTTAGAAATTTTTCTTTTCCTTTCTTGTTAAATATTTTGGATACTAGTGTTGTTACATACTCAATACTTGTAATAAGGTGGATCATGTATTTAGTTAGAAATGGGCCATGTGTTAATTTAGGAGAGTGTGTTGTCATAGTGTAGACACCAAAACCTAGGCACTCACACAACACCACTTGCATACCAGCACACAAATTGGCATAATAAAATATATATGCCTAAGTCCAAACTTAGGCATATAAAATCCTACACACAATTATATTTTCTATATTTTATTAAATCTAGAAAATCCACCTAGGATGCCTTGTCTCCTCATGGGGCATGTGTCCTAGTCACCACTGTCCATCATCATGCCACATCTCACACACCTTGTCCCTTCACATGGGGTATCCTCCACATTCCACTCCACTTGCACCCACTCATTAGCCACTTCACCATAGTTACACTCATGCATTGGGTACATCACCCCAGTTGCACTCACTCATCAAGCCACTTCACCATAGTTGCACTCATGCATTGGGCACATCACCCTAGTTGCACTCACTCATAAAGCCACATCACCCCAGTTGCACTCACTCATCAAGCCACTTCACCATAGTTACACTCATGCATTGGGTACATCATCCCAATTGCACTCACTCATCAAGCCACCTCACCCAGTTGCACTCACTCATCCTCCACATTACACTCCACTTGCACTCACCCATTTAGACACATCCCCCAGTTAAGTGATCCACCTTGAGTGACTCACTCTAACTCCTTCCAAAGCCTTGAGCTTACCTATAAAATAAAAATCACCCATCATACAATGGAGGTCGAAGAACTACACTGTCACATTGTCGAAATCACACTAGGATATCACATGCACCCCGAGGAGATCTGAGATTTGAAGCCCTAGAGTGCATCTTTTGAGAGATTTTTCCTTTTGGCCTCAATCACCCAGTCCACAGTTACATAGAGTCAACCGTCCGTTTCGTGGTTTTACAACTGCCATGTCTGCAGTTGCCCAGTCTCACCCTTGTGCCCTACGGATACACAAAATAGATCCAAAAACATAAAATACAATCAACTCACACCAAACAGATCCAAAAACGTATAATACAATCAAATTTATGAGTTTTTGTTTCATTTTTGCTTAGCAAGGCATTTTAATCTATTCTTCTATGTTTTCTATGTATTTATCCAAGGGTTTTGATTTACATTTTGACTTTCGATCATTATCTACAGGTGCTACTGAAACCCTTGTTTGATCTACTTATGTGTGGGAAATAGGAACTTGAAGCGGCTACTGAAGCTGGAGTGGTACGATCTCACGATACACAAGCCCACTCATCCCTGGTTATAGAAAAGAAGACCGAAGACACCCCAATTATTTATATTTTGCGAAAAGGGGCATCTCCCCCTATTTTTACCTATTGTAATTTGAGCAAGCTAATTTTGTAATCATACCCTTATTCGCATAGGGAAAAGCATTGTAAATGGGGATCAAGGCCCCTTTGCTTTTCTATTTTTTTTTTGGGGGGGGATGAAGGTGGAGCTTGTCCTTTTGTCAACTCTATAGCACTCTAGACCATGTGCATAATTAGATGAACATGGGAAACTTTTACTTTATGGCAATAGCAATTCATGATTTTGTAATTCCTAAGCTTCACAATGTTTTTGTGTTTTGATGTGCGTGATCCAAGAGGAAACTTGATTGACCAGGAATAACCTGTTGCATCTAAATATTGTTCGATTTTCAATAGAGGTTTCTTAAGACATTAGCGGTGGTTGAGTGATTGAAAATATTAGGATTTTGCTTAGGAAGCAATGTACTTTTGTGACTGATGGGTTTAGTGATTTTTGATGTGAGGTGTCCCTGATTAAGGCAACAAGACATAGTGAACTATCAATTATTTGAATGGTATGAATGTGCAAATGCCATGAAAGTGGAATGTGTGAATGCAATGAAAGTGGGATTGTGAATGCGATGTATTAAAAATACAATGTGGATGAAAATGTTTTGTTGTGTTTTATTATTATTATTATTATTGGTTTTTTTTAACTGAAATGTGACCAAAGGGGTTTGTTTCTTTTGGACCTTTTTGAATTGCACGTGACCAAATGGGTTTTGGTTCCCTTGGAGCCTTTTGAATTGATTTTCATCAAAAGGATACCCCCTTTGGAGTGTTTTTTATTATTTTGACCAAAGGGGTGTTCCCTTTGGAGCCTTTTCGATTGAATTGACCAAAGGGTTTGGTTCCTTTGGAGCTTTTTGAATTGATGTTGACCAAAGGGATACTCCCTTTGGAGCATTTTTGATTGTTTTGACCAAAGGAGTGTCCCTTTGGAGCCTTTTGGATTTTATTGATCAAAGGAGTTTGGTTCTTTTGGAGCTTTTTAAATTGAGTTAACCAAAGGGATACCCCCTTTGGAGATTTTTTGATTGATTTGACCAAAGGGATGTCCCCATTGGAGTGTTTTGAATTGAATTGACCAAAGGGGTGTGGTTCCTTTGGTTTCTTTTTTGAATTTTGATATGCATGTGGAAGGTGGTTCACTCCTAGGAGTTTGTGAAATGGTGACATGGGTAGTTGTTTACGGCCCAATAGAGAAGTCCACATAGGCACCCCCTTGCTCAGCTATGGAAGTAGCTAAGGCTTGGGAAATTTGAGCGTAATACTCCATGGATGCAAGATATTGGCTTTTGTTTTTTGTTAGTTGTTTGACTTGACTCTTGGTATTTACCATAAGCTGAGGTGAAATGAGGTGGTGAATGTGAAGGTGTGTCTGAAATGTGATGGAAATACAAATGAATAACACATAAATCAAACAAACAAACAATGTTTTCTAAATTTTTGCAGGTTTTTGTTTTCGATGTTTGATCTTTTGGATTGTTTTTGTATTTTTGAAGTTTTTGATTTGTTTTTTATGTTTTCGAGTTTTGGTGTGTTTTGATGTTTTTGAAATTTTGAAGTTTTTTTTTTGACTTAGAATGAGGAAAATCAACCAAGGTGGTGACTAAGAACATTAGTGCCAAACATGATATTCTCAAAAGATCTAAGGTACATAGCTTAAAACCCATAATGTGTGGAGGGTTTGCCTAGCTCTTCCACTCTGAATCAATAAGCGTTTCCAACAATGGGAGGCAGTTTGAACACAAGTCACCTATTTCAAATTAAGAGAGTTTCTTATTCTATCTAAAATGTCTAGGGGGCAAGCCGATGGAAGGAGGTGAATTCCAACATCACTGGTCTGAATTGGAGGTTGGTGATGAAGTCCAACCTTACCAATGTTATTGTGATACATGTGAGTGTGTGAAAGTTTTTATTTTTTTATTGTTTTTGTAAAGCTAGATACTATGCAATTTAGCATGCAATTCGACTTTGAATGCCTAAAAATGCAAACAAAAGCACACCAAACACAAAAAATGTTCACAAAAATAGCAAAAACAGTAGGAAGTGTTTGCAAAGTTGTCTTATTATGTGTTTTCCTTGTGGTTGACTATTTTGTTGACATTTTTTTTTTTTGGTTTTTGATAATTTTTTTTTGACGATTTTTTGACAATTTTTTTTGTGTGATGACATTTTGACAAGTTTTGAGTTTTTTTTTGACATTTTGAGTTTGAAAACTATTTTTTGACATGTTTTTAACGGTTTTTTTTTTTTATTTTTTAAAATTTTTTGAATTTTTTTTATGTATTTTTTTTTTGTTTTTATAATTTCTTTTTTTTTTAATGTGCCTGCGCAGAACTGTACAGTTAATTGCGCAGGCCTGATGTAGAACTGCGCAGGTCTAATGCAGAACTACACAAGCCTACTCAAAACTAACATAGACTGGGTTTGTGGGGTTTGTGTACGTGGGCCACGCACAACGCAACCCAAGCTGCTTGGGGTTGGGTAGGGGGAAGTAGGACCCCCTGTGTATATTTTTTTAATTTTTTTATACTATTTAAAAAAAAAATAACAAAGAATGAATGAAAAGACAAAGAAAATGTATTTTTTTTTAAGAGTAATATAAATGTATTATTTTAAAAGGAACAATAAAAAAAAGCAGAAATGAAAAACAATTTTTTTTTTTTTTTAATGAAATAAAAAGGATATTTTGAAAGCATACCTTTCAAACAAAGATATTATTTTTTGGACAACAAACCTGTCACAATAAACAAAAAACACAAAAACACACGAGATTAGTGTTCAGAAACCGTGATCGCCGTTTACCATGGACTACGAAGGTAGGTTCCCCAGGCCCTTTGGTTGTTTATTGTTTGTGTTTATGTTTAATTATTTATTTATTTATTTGTTTTTACAACCACTAAGAGGGGTTGGCAAAATTTTTTTTTGTTTATTTAATTTTGTTTGTTTTTGTTTTTATAACCATCAAGAGGGGCTATCAAAATTTTTGTTTGTTTGTTTAATTTTTTATTTTAATTTTTGCAACCACTAAGAGGGGCTGGAAAAATTTATGTTTGTTTATTTACTTTTTTTTTGTTTTTGCAGCTACTAAGAGGGCTGGCAAAATTTTTGTTTGTTTGTTTAATTTTTTTGTTGTAGTTCATGTAATCTAATGCATGAAATCAAATATATATTTTTGTTATATGTAAATGCCTGAAAAATGAATGTTTTTTTGGTGTTTTTTTTAGTGCATGTAATCTAATGCATGAAATCAAATGTTATTATTTTTATTTTGTTATATATTAATGCATGAAAAATGAATGTTTTTTTTGTTATATGTAAATGCCTGAAAAATGAATGTTTTTTTGTGTTTTTTTTGTGCATGTAATCTAATGCATGAAATCAAATATTTTTTTTTTCACTGATTTGGATTTGCTTGGTGTTGTAGGTGAAGTTTATTTTGGCCCAACACAGATGGCCCTGTGCCCTTTTTGATGTGCAGAAGGCACTTACTGTTGATGACTAGAAGTTTTTGGAGGAGGTGGGTTGGCAGGTTGCGGGCGGGTGAAGACCGTTAGGGCGGATGAGGAGTATCCATATGCTCTCGTGGAGAGATGGTACCCTGAAAGGGGGTCATTTCAGATTTTTATAGGGGAGCTTACTATCACCCTGGAAGATGTGTTTCACATCTTCCATGTTCCTGTGGAGGGTGTATTAGTCCAAGTAGGACACAACAAGGAGGAGGTCCTGAGACCTATTTATGGTGATTATTGGGATGTGGATTGTAGTAAGGAAGGAATCTCGTACCTACAACTATTTTAGTATGAGAAGGTAGGGGTCCTTCAGAATTTTCTAATGTTCATTTTGGGCAACATGTTGTTGCCTAATAGTATGGGTATGAGGTTCCCTTGGAACCAGGTGCTGATTGTACTTCGATTGATCGCTGAGCCACAAGTTTATGCGTGGGCTCCCACTCTACCTCACCATTTGTATGTTGAGTTCTATGAGGTGAAGATACGAGAGTAGAAAGGGCTTGATTGTAGCTTGTTACTTTAGTTGTGGGTATGGGAGAACATCTGTGTAGCTCATATAGAGGGTCTTCCATGTCAGTGGGATCAATCATACCTTGTGCTCTTTGTTTGTGGGCCAACGAGGAGACTACATCGAGTTGGCCTGATCGTACACATCAAAAGTATCAGGTAATTTTTGATGCACTGACTGGAATTGATATCTATTGGTGATTGTGGTGGGGTATTACTTGTACTGATGACTTAGCGTAACTTTGGCGGGTGAGGCAAGGCAGTTGTGTGGTTGGAAGGTATGTGTAGGAGATGAAGTTTATCTAGTTCTCTCAGGTGTTGAGGTAGTTTGGGTTGGTACAAAGAGTTATAAATACTCCTAGGATGTATAGGCAACGAGGTGATGAACTCAATCTTCCATTTACCCTTGAATTCTAGATGGTTGATGATGTAGCTAATGATACAGTAGTTGATGTACCTGATGCAAAGGATGCAAGGATGACTATGGAGTATGATGCTTGGTTTATGGTACAACCCCCATTAAGATCAATCCAAGAAGTGGATGATGGATCTGGTGAAGAGGTATCTCGATGGGAAAAATACTATCGAGGCAGCAGTAGTAGAAGGTGAGTCGATTCTGATACGTCACCCAAAGATAGAGGGGCTGGGGAAGATGGAGATGGAGGAGATAGTGGATATGGAGGACATGATCCTCCTCTACACCACAATGAGGAGGAGTGAAGGGTTCTCCAGGTAGAGTGGGATAACTTGGATGAGGCCATGATGTTTTATGATGTAGAGATCATGAGGCTATAAGGCGAGGTGGATAGGCTATGGGGTGAGTTGGATGGATTGTGAAGTAGATCTAGTGGAGGTGATGCTACTGTTTCTATCATGACTCGAGATGCAGAGATCATGAGGTTGTAGGGTAATATTAGTTGATTGTAGGATGATGTGGATGGTTTGAAGGGTAGGGCTAGTAGAGGTGATGATGCTGATACCATCATGGCTCTCAAGGCTAAGGTATCTAAGCAAGCATCTCATCAGACTACAAATTTTGTTTTTGCTTGAAAGTATACTTTATACATTTCTATGCTTGAGGATGCTTTAGATTAGCATAATATTCCACAACCTGTTCCTCCTAGTTCATTAGTTTCAGTATCTAGCATGCATAGAGAGTCTGGACCTAGTGGTTCATGATCTTGGGCTCATGGTTCTCATGCTTCATCTAGTTCACAAGCATCATCTTAGGGGCCTCACAGGGGACATGGTGGTACTAGCTAGTAGCGTTTTATTACTTTATTTTATATATTTTTTATTATGAGCCTTAGTGCTCTGATGTATAAAGCCTTGGGGATTTACGATATGTGGTAATAAAAATGCTATGGTATGTAGGTTTATTTTGCAAAGACTCAAACACACTGGTGGTCTTAACCAAACTTATCTAGGATCTTACAGATCTTCATGATGCCCAAGTTATCCTAGTGGTTTCAATTTTTTTCAGGACTAGCTGTGTGTGCAAATGAATGTTAATTTCTCATTATGAGTAAGGTCAAAATGTTTAATTGTAACTTATGCCAATAAGCTATCTCATCCGTGATCATCCATAGGTATCTACAAAATAAGGTTGGTAATGTGATAGACATAGTACCAGACATAAGGATATCTCATTGCTAGGTGGGATTCATTCAGCCCATTGTTGAAATGAGGATCACTCCACAGTTTTTGAGATACTAAGAGTTCTAGGGATTCAAGCTCCTTTCCCTTCATTTATTTCAATGTATGGTTGGGATTTTGATGATAACCTTGAGATGAATGGTTGTGCCATTTTTTTTCAACTTTCTCATTTTGATGAAGAGCAAGGGATTTTATTTCATTGAGATGCTTTTTTGGATACTTGCTCATTTTGAGGAAGAGCAATGGATTTTATTGCTTTGAGACACTTTTTGGGATACTTGCTCCTTTTGAGGAAGAGCAAGGGATTTTATTGCTTTGAGATGATTTTAGATATACTTGCTCTTTTTGAGGAAGAGCAAGGGATTTTATTGCTTTGAGACGCTTATCAAGATGCTTGATTTGAGAGAGAGCAAGGGATTTTATTGCTTTGAGATGCTTATCAGGATACTTGCTTGATTTGCGAAAGAGCAAGGGATTTTATTGCTTTGAGATGCTTATCGGGATACTTGCTCGTTTTGAGGGAGAGCAAGGGATTTTTGGTTTTTTTTTTTGGGGCAGGGATGAAGGAGGAGCTTATCCTTTTGTGAAATCTGTAGCATTCTAGACCATGCACATAATTGGATGAATAGGAGAAATATTTCGCTTTATGGTAATAACAATGCATGATTTCATCACCCCTAAACTTCACAATGTTTAATGTGTTTTAATTTGCATAGTCCAAGAGGAAACTTGAGTGTCCAAGAACAACTTATTACTTCTAAAGATTGTTTGAATTTGATTTGATTTTATTCAAGATACTAGAAGTGGTTGAGTGATTGAAAATATTTAGAATGTGTTTATTGATTGATGTGGGATGTAATGTTTTGCGAGACCTTCATTGCAATATTTTTAAGGTTTAAAGGTGCATATAAAATAGTTAGTAGCTGCATAATCATTATTGCTAAAAATTGTACAATATCTATCCTACTTTATGTGAACTTCCTACACATCCAAAATATTGTAAGGAAAGTTACAAATTAGTGCTATACGGATTGATGAGTTATTTGATGTAAGGTACCCCTGATTAAGGCAACAAGAGAAAGTAGACTAGCAATATCCTAACTGAAGCAAATGATTCTCAATGGTATGAGCAAATGCCTAAAATGCTTGTATGTAATGCATGAAGAATGCATGGATGGATGTATGAGATGCAAATAAAATATTTTTGGTATTTTTTTTCTCTTTTGTATTTTTTTTGGCCATGTATATGTACATATCTACAATCTACATTATGCATAAAATGCCTTTAGATGTATTATGTTGAGTGGCTCAGGTTCCAATGTTCCTTCTAAGTTGGAAAGTCTATACGTTCATGGATCCAACTTCTGTTTGACAATGTATGGACCAAACCAATTAGCCATGAATTTCTCTCAAGTGTGATAGTGCATTGGTGTTTTGTTGATTCTCTTTAAGGATGAGATATCCCACTTGAAATTCATGAGGATGGACTTTTGTATTGTAGATACGCATTATGTGGTCTTGGTATAATCATAGATGTTCTAAAGCATTGATTTTACTTTCATCAAGGAGTGTAATTTGGCTAAGATGTGCTTGTCTAACTGTGTCATCATCCATGAATTCTTGTAATAAAACTGGTAAAGAAGATATATTGAGCTCAAGAGGTATGATTGCTTTGGTGCAATAGACCAATGAAAAATGTGTTGCTCTATTGGGTGTTATGATCCTTTTTTGATAAGTCCATAGTGCCATGGGGAGCTGAGTGTACCATTCTATATGATTTTATTTGACAAGTTTCTTGAGAATGGCTATCAAGGTCTTATTGGTTGCTTCAACTTATCCATATGCTTGTGGGTAATAAGAAGTTGAGAAACTATGTTGGATATTGTACTTGCTACATAAGGCTCGAACATCCTTGTTTTTAAAAGACTTGCCATTGTAAAAAATGATCTTGGAAGGGATCCCAAAACAACAAATAATATGTTGAAATATAAACTCCTTTATTCGAGGTCCAATCATAGTGGTCATTGGAATGGCTTTGAACCATTTGATGAATTATTTTATGGCATTTATGATGAATTTATGTTGTACCAAAGAGGCAGGTGAAATTTTGCCAATCAAATCTAGGCCCCATTGTGAGAAGGTCCAAAGGCTTTGAATGTGCTATAAATCTTGTGATGGTACATGAGTCAAATTAGCGTGATGTTGACATTTCTTGATATACTGACAAAAATCACTTTCCATGGTGGGCCAATAATAAACCATGTGCAAAATGCAGTTTGAAATGGCCATTCCACTAAAGTAGCCATCACAAGTACCATCATGGGCTTTAGTTATAGCTTGTTGTGCCTCTATGGGATCTAGACATCGAAGTAGGACTCCATCATAGCCATGTCTATACAACACATCCCCCAAGAGAGTGTAACGAGTTGCTTTTTGTTTGAACATTCTTTTTGTAGTTCACATCAATTCTAATGGTAGGGTCTCAAATTTGAGAAATTCTCTTATCTCATCAAGGTAAGAATTATATGGCTTCACATGGATGAAACAAACACTCTTCTCACCTTCAGATTCTGCTCATTTTATGGTTGACTTGGACACTATTGTTATGATAAGTGATTGGATTTATCCATGTTCATTCTTAGGGATCAGGGATCCCAAATAAGCCATTGCATCCAAAAATCTATTAGTTGAATGAGGAAAGTTTTCAATCTTGTACCAGTTAAATTTTGCTAGCAACTTCATTGCTACCTCATGATATTGTTTCAAGATTGGTTTTTTGCATTGGTAAGTTTCTTTCACTTGACAAATGATAAGTTGGGAATCACAAAAGATGCTTATTCATTAAATACCCATAGCTATGGCTGATTGAAAACCTAATATTAAGGCTTCATACTCTGCATTTCTATTTGTGTATGGAAAGTCGAGTTTGAATGATAAAGGAATTGGTATTCCTTCAGGTTTATAAAATATGACTCCCACACCTTGTCCTTTTTTGTACTTTGATTCATAAAATAAGAGAATGATGTCAATATAATCCTCTAGAGGGAATAGTTCTTCTTGTTCAATGATGAAAAAGACAAATTATTTGGAAGCTGTATAAGAAGTGGTTGATCATTTGGTAATGGAGCTTCGACGAGTTTATCGACTATCACCTGACATTTGATGTATTTTTTACTGATGAATTCGAGATCAAATTTTGTTAAAAGCATTATTCATTTTGCAGTATGGGTGTTGGTGTATGTGTGAGTCATCATGTATCGCAGAGGATTTTTCTTAGCTATGACATAGGTAGTGTTACTTAGCATATAGTGTCCAAGTTTCTTAGTGGTAAAAACCACTACTAAGCATAACTTATCAACATAAGCATATATTATCTCATAGTTCACCAATGTTTGACTAATGTAGTAAATTGCTTACTCTTTATGATTCTTGTTTTTCTACACAAGAATTGTCCCTAGTGCAAAATTTATTGCAAAGATGTAAAGGTAAAAAAGTATTCCTAGATGAGGCAACATAAGAACTGGTGGTGAAACCAGGTACTTCTTTATGTCATCAAAAGCCTCATAACATTCAATTTTCCAAGAAACGTTACCCCTTTTTGTAACAACCGATTGAAAGGTGTGCATTTGTTTGAGAGTTGTGTAATGAATCATCAAATAGATTTAATCTTCCCTTGCAAATTGCAAATGAATTTTGATAATGGCCTTGAACTTATCAGGGCCCGCTTCAATGCCCCAATTGGAGACAATGAATCCTAGAAGTTTTCCTGATGTGATACCAAATACACACTTCTTAGGATTCAACCTTACATTATGTTCAAGCAACCAATCAAAGACCTTCTCTAGAACCTCAATGCGCTCAAGAAAAATTTTGGATTTTGCAATAAGATCATCCACATAATATTCAATGATTTTATGTATGTAGTTGTGGAAGATATTGATATTCTCACAATGACACTGAGAGGGGGGGGTGAATCAGTGTAACTATTTAAAACTTGACTCTGCAACTCTTAATGCTTAAAAATGCAAACTTAAAAACAAATATAACAAGTATAACACAAGAGCATCACACAACACATGATGTAACGAGGTTCACCGATTTGGCTACTCCTCAAATAATGACTATTTGGACTACAATCCAAATCCAGCCTTTGCAAGGATTCAATCTTTACAAATTTTACCAGCACCCACTAGAAGGAGCACCAACCCCTGATTTATCTGCTACAACAGATAGGAGCACCAACCCCTTATACCAAGCACCAACTTGGATTTCTATTTTGAATGGTAGATTGACATAAAAATGCCTTCTCTTTTACAAGACCCTCACTGGTCTATATCTTCTGTATCTTGCTAAAACCTCTCTTTCAATTTTTCAATAATAAAAACCAGGTTTCAGTTCTATTGCTGTCTTTCTTGCAGCACACTTTTTATGCTTGTTACAGCACTCTACCCAACCTCACTTTTTGTTTTTCAAGATAAAACATAGTTGCAGTAACCTCACTTACTGCGCCTTTTCGATTCTTTATACTCGGTTTACTTGAACGGCTCTTTTCAAAACGGCTCTAATTTTCCCTCCAATTTTTCATGCATTCTCGGCTACGTTCAATCTATCACACCCTCTCTGACGCGCTCTGTCTTTTAACCGCTTTCTTTTTGACTCATTCTACGAGTCTTCTCTGCTCATTCTGACAGCTTTTTCTGTGCAACCTGACAACCTTTTTGCGTGTTTTGATGCTCTATCATTCTTTTCTTCTATCCTTTACGCAATTGCCCTCTCGGCACCTTTACACTTCTAGATGGCACTCTTTTCAATTTTGAGTCAAACTTTCTCTTCTGCTCGCAACTTCCATTTCTGACACATGCAACCTCCGAGAGGATTTCTCGTTTATCGGGATTCTTGGTATATCTGCACTTTTGACACCTTGTAGCATCATGGCCCTATAACAGCCGTTCTTGTCTTTAATGCACTGTTCTATAACTGCCACCTGTAGCTGCAGTTCTAACTCCAGTTAACTCTTACCTAACTGGCTGCATGATTTTCTTTTGCACTTACCTCGACAACTATCACTGTGTAAGCTTCTCGGCTTTTACCTGTGCAACTAAGACATGTCACGATATCATGACATTTTTGCCCCTTTGACCTTTTCTTGACAGTTGACCATGAAAACCTGACCTATCACGATATCGCGACGTTCTCCGCCTCCTAGTCCTTATCTCGGCATGCAACCGTGAAAACAGAACATGTCACAAAATCATGACGCATTTGTTGCCTCTAGCTCTTCTTTGTCTCCTACCCACAAAAATGGGACATGTCGCAAAATCATGACACATTTTGCTTTCTTGCACTCTACTTCGCTTGCACCCGCAAAAATGGAACACGTCGCGAAATCGTGACACTTTTTGCTTTCCTGCACTCTACTTCGCTTGCACCCATGAAAATGGAACATGTCATGAAATCGTGACACTTTTTGCTTTCCTGCACTCTACTTCGCTTGCACCCATGAAAATGGAACATGTCACGAAATCGCGACACTTTTCATTGCCGTACGCTTTTCTCCGCATGCCTCAGCGAAATCGAAACATGTCACGAAATTGCGATGCTTTTCTGCCTTAGCGCTGTTCTTTGCCTTTCGCCCGCAAAAATGCAACATGTTGCAAAATCGCGACTCTTTTCTGCCTTAGCGCTGTTCTTTGCCTTTCGCCCACGAAAATGCAACATGTCACGAAATCGTGACACTTTTTTGCCTTAGCACTGTTCTTTGTCTTTTTCCCGTGAAAATCCAACATGTAGCGAAATCACTACACTTTTTCGACTTAGCACTTTTTCTTTGCTTCGACCAGTGAAAATCCAACATGTAGCGAAATCGCTACAACTTTTTCAACTTAGCACTTTTTCTTTGCTTCGACCAGCGAAAATCCAACATGTAGAGAAATCGCTACACTTTTTCACTTGGCGCTTCTTCTCCGAACTTGTCGTGAAATCGTGACACTTTTCATTACCTGCGCCTTTACTCCAAACATGTCGTGAAATCATGATAGTTTTTCAACTTTGCTTCTTTCCTTCCAGCATGTCGCGAAATCGTGATAGTTTCTCCAGATTTTTCTCTCTCCTTCGATATGTCACGAAATCGTGACATTTTTGGCTGCGTCTTCTCTCTCCTCAGTTTTGTCGCGAAATCATCGTGACAGTTTTCTTACTTGTCTTTTTCTACAAATTTTTGAATCTGGGCCACTTCTTTCTTCTTGGAAATTCACTGTACTTGTTCTGACTGACCTCTGAACTGCATCAACTACATCAATCTATCTGTGTTGACAACAATGACAATACTTTTGTAATACTTTTGCTGCACCTTGCTCAACAATCTCCCCCTTTGGAATTGTTGGCAACACATGTGCAATTTCCTGTAATTCTTCTCCCCCTTTGACAATAATACCAAAGGGGTGCTGTAGACTCCCCTTGAGTCTATGCACAACATTCTCAGGCATAAGTAATGTAATGCTCCCCCTGAGAATGTGTTCCCCATAGCTAGTCAGTGCTTGGGTAGTGTGACTACTCCCAACTTACTTCGAAGGTACTCAAAAACTTCCTTGGGCAATGGTTTAGTGAATATATCTGCTACTTGCTCTGTAGTTGGAACAAACTCCAATTTGACCTCTCCTTCTGCAACTTTATCCTTCAAGAAATGATATCGGATCGCAATATGTTTGGTTCGAGAATGCAAAACTAGGTTCTTTGATATGTTGATAGCACTAGTGTTATCACATTTAACTGAGATTGGCTCATTGAAGTGGATACCAAGATCTTTCAGTGTCTGTCTCATCCATAATATCTATGTACAACATGTTGTTGCTGCAATGTATTCAGCCTCTACTGTGGATAGAGAGACTGATTCTTGTTTCTTGTTGTGCCATGCTACCAGCTTATCTCCAAGATAAAATGCTCCTCCACTGGTACTTTTTTTGTCATCAATACATCCTGCCCAATCTACATCAGAATATGCAAAAAGAGTGAAGTATTTTCCTTTTGGATACCATAGCCCATACTCCATAGTACCCTTGAGGTACCTAAAAATCCTTTTCATAGCTGTCACATGAGTCTCTTTGGGACTAGCCTGAAATCTTGCAACCATGCAAACTGCCTGTAAGATATCCGGTCTGGTGGCTATCAAATACAGTAGGCTCCCAATCATAGATCTGTACATTGTTTGATCAACATCTGGGGATTTTTCATCCTTGCTCAACTTGCAACCTGTTGTCATGGGAGTGCTAACAGGCTTACTATCCTCCATTGTGAACTTTTTCAGCATTTCTTTCACATATTTGACTTGAGAAATAAAAATCCCCTTTTCAGTTTGATTAACTTGCAGTCCGAGGAAATATGAAAGCTCACCAATCATAGACATTTCAAATTATTTTTGCATTTTATTTGCTATGTCTTTACATGACTCATCATTGCTGCTGCCAAATATTATATCATCTACATAGACAACAAGGACAATGAGATTGCCATTCTCAGTTTTGATATATAAATTGCTATCCACCATACCTTTCTTGAATCCTTGCTTAGTGAGATAGCTATCCAATCTTGCATACCAAGCTCTAGGTGCTTGTTTCAAGCCATACAATGCTTTCTTCAGCTTGCAAACAAAGTTAGGATTATCACAGAGTTGAAAACCATCAGGTTGTTCAATATACACTTCTTCTTCAAGATTTCCATTTAGAAATGCTGATTTCACATCCATCTGATAAACTTTGAAATTCCTATGAACTGCTAAAGCCAGAAACAGTCTGATTGCTTCAAGTCTGGCCACTGGTGCAAAAGTTTCTTCAAAATCAATCCCTTCAACTTGAGCATATCCTTTACAGACCAATCTTGCTTTATTCCTTACAACCTGTCCGTCTTCATTCAGTTTGTTTTGAAATATCCATTTAGTATCGATTATGTTTTTATTTTCAAGCCTTGGTACTAATTCCCAGGTTTTGTTTTTCTCAATTTGATCTAGTTCTTCATTTATTGCCTCCATCCAGCTTTCATCTGTGCTTGCTTCAATAATATTTTTGGGCTCAATGTTGGATAACAAAGAGTAGTTGTTTACTACTCTTCTTCTTGTTTGAATACCAACTGTGGGGTCCCCAATAATCTGCTCTCTGGGATGATTTTTTTGCTAGCTGCCTGTTTTGGATTTCCTGTTTTCTTCTATTTCTAAATCATCTGAATCTGATTTCTGTCTCTCTTCTTTTTCTTGATCTTCATCCTCTTCAATAAATTCTTCATAAGTCGGGTAGTTTTCATTATGGCTGATTTCTTGTTTCCTACCTTCATCAACCTTAACATCCGCACTCTCCACAATTTTCTTTAGTCTTTTGTTGTAGCATGTGTAGGCTTTGCTTTTTGTTGAGTAACCAAGAAAAATTCCTTCATCAGCTCTATCTTCAAACTTGCCAAGATTGTCTTCAGTTCATTTAATGTAACACTTGTTGCCGAACACTTTGAAGTATTTTGCTGTAGCCTTTTTGCCAAACCATAGTTCATAAGGTGTTTTGCTTTCATGCGGCCTCAACATGCACCTATTTTGTATGTAAACTGTAGTATGAACTGCCTCTTTCCAAAACTTGTCAGCAATTCTGCTCTCTGTCAACATGGTCCGTGCCATTTCTTGCATAGTTCTGTTCTTTCTTTCTACTACTCCATTCTGCTGAGGTGTTCTTGCTGCCAAAAACTGTCTTCTAATCCCATGTTTTTCACAGTATTCTGCAAACTCATCTGAAATAAACTCTCCTCCTCTATCTGATCTTAAACATTTAATTCTTTTTCTTGATTGATTCTCAACAAGATTTTTGAAAGTTTTGAACATCTCAAAGGCTTCTGATTTAAGTTTCAAAAATAGTACCCATGTCATTCTAGAATAGTCATCTATACACAACATAAAATATTTGTATCCATTTATGCTTTTCGTTCTCATGGGTCCACATAAATCAGTGTGAATTAGTTCTAACGACTTGCTCGTGAAGTACTCTTTTGCTTTGAAAGTGGCTCTGGTTTGCTTCCCCTTTTGGCATGAAGCACAAATGCTATTTGAAGGTTTGCCAATAGTGGGTATGTCTCTTACTGCCCTTTTTGAGCTGATTTTTGCCAGATTGTCAAAGCTTATATGACCGAGTCTCTTGTGCCACAGCCAATTTTCTTCTTCCTGTCCAACCAAGCAAGCTCCTTCTGAAGTCTCTGAGAGAGTATATAGATTTCTAGAAGTTCTCAGTCCAATAGCTATCAACTTCCCATTTTTTGTCTTTCTTACTTCACAGCCCTGCTTCTTGAAAATTACTTCATGACCTCTATCACAAATTTGACTTACACTCAGTAAGTTATGCTTCAGACCAACCACAAATAGGACTTATTTCGAGTTGATTTTTCCATCACTTAATTTGATTGATCCTTTACCCACTATCTTGGCTCCATCATTATTTCCAAATTTTACAGAACCACCTTCGTATGTCTATAACTTATCAAACTTTTGTTTATCTCCTGTCATATGACTGGAGCATCCACTATCCAGAATCCATGGTGCAGATTTGTTCTGGGCTTTGAGAGTTGTTTGAAAGATCAAGGATTCCTTATCTTTCTTAGGTTGTTCCTTTTCTTTCCACTCTGATTTGATAGCAGATTTGGTCACTTGTTTTACCTTCTCCCTTTCATTGGCTTGTGCCTATTTTTTGAGAAATTTTTTGTTTTGTTTCAATCCAGTTGATTGATACTTTCTTCCCTGATATTTATTTCCTGCAAAACCTGCAAAAGAGCTACGACAATTTCTTGCAATATGTCCAAAGTTATGATAGTTATAACATTCTACAACATAATCTATCAAAGGTGAAAAAGCATTTCTACTAGTGAAATTCCTTTGTCCTACATTATATCTACAATTTGAAATTTTATGACCATAAGCATTGCATTTAAAACAATAACCAGAAAAGGAATGAGTGTACCTGGGTAACGGTTTTTGCCATGTTGTAGTAGGAGCCATGGGTCTTCTTCTTCTTTGATATGTGACTTTGGTGAATCCATCATTTGCAGCACTCCTTTCATGCTTGGCCTTATTGTTTTCTTTTGCATGATTCGGTTTTTCTTGATCAACCCTGATCTTATATTTATTCTTTATTGGTTCTATAGTTATAGCCTTTGATTCCTTTGAGGATTCTCCTTCGTCAAAGCCCAAACCAAATTTGATGCCTGTAGGCCTTTGGTTATTTAGCATTTTATTCAGCTTCTCAGAACTGTCTTCAAATTTATGATGACAACTCAATTTCCGATTCATCTCTTCTAGCTGCATCCTTAATCCAACTATGTCTTCTTCTAGCTTATTGCACTCATCTATTTTCACGGTTAGTTGAACTTCAAAATCTTCAGACTTTTTCTTAAATTCTTTAGTCTGTACTTTCAAACTGATTATTAATTCATTGGCATCCTCAAGTTTTCTTGAAACCTTTTTATTCTTTTTCCTTTCTATACTTAACTCTTCAAGTGCAGCAACCAACTCACCTTCCAGATCTACTATAGCCTCATCCTCTAGTTTTTCATCACACTCCTGGGTTTCCTCTATTCTTTCTTCTTCAAAAGCCATGAATAAAGCTTCACCAGTTTCTTCTTTAGAATCCTCCCCAGAGCTGTCTTCAGAAGAGGTGACATTCTTGGAAATGAAGCTTTTCTTCTTGAAGTTCCTTTTTCTAAAATGCGGTTTCTTCTTCCAGTCACTTCTTTCTTGGTGTGTCCCTTCATCACTTTTGTTTTTCTCATTCATTGGGCATTTAGCTGCAAAGTGCCCGATTCCTCCATAGTTGAAACACTTAAACGGTAACTTACCTCTGTACTTTCCTTTTCCCTTTATCAGTTTCCTAACAAAGTTTGCTTTAGTTTCATCTGAAGATTCTTCTTCCTCAGATTCTTGTTTAGCTTTTATATTTTTCTGTGCTTGAAAAGTAGCTTCTCTGTCTGAGGGCTTAGTCTGTCCTATTCTCATTTCATATGCAGTTAAAGAACCATGCATTTCATCCATGCTAAAAGTATTTAAATCTTTAGCTTCTTCTATAGCAGAAACTTTAGCATCAAATATTTTATGGAGAGTTCTGAGTACCTTTTTCACAACAACTGCATCTTCTATTTCCTCGCCAAGTCCTCTAATCGCATTTATGATTCCATTTACTCTCAGCATATAGGCCTCTATGTTCTCATCATCATTCATTTTTAATGCTTCGAACTGGGCTCGATGTGTTTGCAGCTTGGCTTCCTTGATCTTGCCATCTCCTTCATGAATGCTCTGTAGTTTGTCCCATATGTCTTTTGCTGATTTACAGTTCATGATCCTTATCAACTCACTATCTACTAATCCACACATAATAGCATTCTTAGCTTTAGAGTTATTCTCAAACTTTTTCTTCTCAGCCGCATCTGTTGGAGGAGTAGAGGGTATTGTGTATCCATTTTCAATAGATTCCCAAATGTCATATCCCAATGCACACAGATATGTCTGCATCCTGAGTCTCTAGAAAGAGTAATTTGTTCCATCGAACAAAGGAGCTTTGTTGGAAGAAAATCCTTCACCACCGGCCATTGTGTATCTTCCAAGATCACCTTAGCTGATTAAGCTTGTTCAGGTACCTTGCTCTGATATCAATTGATATTCTCACAATGACACTGAGAGGGGGGGTGAATCAGTGTAACTATTTAAAACTTGACTCTGCAACTCTTAATGCTTAAAAATGCAAACTTAAAAATAGATATAACAAGTATAACACAAGAGCATCACACAACACATGATGTAACGAGGTTCACCGATTTGGCTACTCCTCAAATAATGACTGTTTGGACTACAATCCAAATCTAGCCTTTGCAAGGATTCAATCTTTACAAATTTTACCAACACCCACTGGAAGGAGCACCAACCCCTGATTTATCTGCTACAACAGATAGGAGCACCAACCCCTTATACCAAGCACCAACTTGGATTTCTATTTTGAATGGTAGATTGACATAAAAATGCCTTCTCTTTTATAAGACCCTCAATGGTCTATATCTTTTGTATCTTGCTAAAACCTCTCTTTCAATTTTTCAATAATAAAAACCAGGTTTTAGTTCTATTGTTGTCTTTCTTGCAGCACACTTTCTATGCTTCTTACAACACTCTACCCAACCTCACTTTTTGTTTTTCAAGATAAAACACGGTTGCAGTAACCTCACTTACTATGCCTTTTTGATTCTTTATACTCGGTTTACTCGAACGGCTCTTTTCAAAATGGCTCTAATTTTCCCTCCAATTTTTCATGCATTCTCGGCTACGTTCAATCTGTCACACCCTCTCTGACGCGCTCTGTCTTTTAGCCGCTTTCTTTCTGACTCATTCTGACAGTCTTCTCTGCTCATTCTGATAGCTTTTTCTATGCAACCTGACAACCTTTTCTGCGTGTTTCGATGCTCTATCATTCTTTTCTTCTATCCTTTATGTAACTGCCCTCTCGGCACCTTTACACTTCTAGATGGCACTCTTTTCAATTCTGAGTCGAACTTTCTCTTCTGCCCGCAACTTCCATTTCTGACACATGCAACCTTCGAGAGGATTTCTCATTTATTGGGATTCTCGGTATATCTGCACTTTTGACACCTTGCAGCATCACGACCCTATAACAGCCATTCTTGTCTTTAATGCACTATTCTGTAACTGCCACCTATAGCTGCAGTTCTAACTCCAGTTAACTCTTACCTAACTGGTTGCATGATTTTCTTCTGCACTTACCCTGACAACTGTCACTGTGTAAGCTTCTCGACTTTTACCTATGTAACTAAGACATGTCATGAAATTTTTGCCCCTTTGACCTTTTCTTGATAGTTGATCGTGAAAACCTGACCTGTCGTGATATCGCGACGTTCTCTGCCTCCTAGTCCTTATCTCGGCATGCAACCATGAAAATAGAACATGTCATGAAATCGCGACGCATTCGTTGCCTCTAGCTCTTTTTCGTCTCTTACCCGCAAAAACGGGACATGTCACGAAATCGTGACACTTTTTGCTTTCCTGCACTCTACTTCGCTTGCACCCGCGAAAATGGAACACGTCACAAAATCGTGACACTTTTTGCTTTCCTGCACTCTACTTCGCTTGCACCCGTAAAAATGGAACACGTCACAAAATCGTGACACTTTTCGCTGTCGTACACTTTTCTCTGCATGCCTCAGCGAAATCGAAACATGTCACGAAATCGTGACGCTTTTCTGCCTTAGCGCTGTTCTTTGCCTTTCGCCCGTGAAAATGCAACATGTCACAAAATCGTGATGCTTTTCTGCCTTAGCGCTGTTCTTTGCCTTTCGCCCGTGAAAATGCAACATGTCGTGAAATCGCGATGCTTTTCTGCCTTAGCACTGTTCTTTGTCTTTCACCTGCGAAAATCCAACATGTAGCGAAATCGCTACACTTTTTCGACTTAGCACTTTTTCTTTGCTTCGACCAGCAAAAATCCAACATGTAGCGAAATCACTACACTTTTTCGACTTAGCACTTTTTCTTTGCTTCGACCAGCGAAAATCCAACATGTAGCGAAATCGCTACAACTTTTTGACTTATTGCTTCTTCTCCGAACCTATCATGAAATCGTGACACTTTTCATTGCCTGTGCCTTTACTCCAAACATGTCACGAAATCGTGACAGTTTTTCAACTTTTCTTCTTTCCTTCTAGCATGTCGCGAAATCGCGATAGTTTCTCCAGCTTTTTCTCTCTCCTTCGATATGTCACGAAATCATGACATTTTTGGTTGTGCCTTCTCTCTCCTCAGTTTTGTCACAAAATCGCGACAGAAAACATGTTGCGATATCGTGACAATTTTCTTACTTGTCTTTTTCTACAAATTTTTGAATCTGGGCCACTTCTTTCTTCTTGGAAATTCATTGTACTTGTTTTGACTGACCTCTGAACTGCATCAACTGCATCAATCTGTCTATGTTGACAACAATGACAATACTTTTGCAATACTTTTGCTGCACCTTGCTCAAAAGATATATGCCATGGCATGTTGATAAGTAGATCCTACATTATTAAGATCAAATGGCATCACCTTGTAATAGAAAGTGCCCAAAGGTGTGGTAAATGCTATTTTGTGTTGGCATTCAAGATTAATTTAAATTTGCTTGTATCCTGAGAAACCATCTATTAATGAAAGCATTTCATGGCCTGCATAGGAGTCTACGAGTTGGTCAATGTTAGGTAATGAAAAATCATCCTTGGGGTATGCTTTATTTAAATATTAAAAATCAGTGCATACGTGTACCTCCTATTTGGCTTACAAATAGGTACCATGTTTGAGAGCCACTCTAGATAATCAACGAACACAATTCACATCCAATAGTTTTTGTAGCTCTTCCTTAAAAATCAATGCCATGGTCAGATGAAGTTTCCTTAGTTTATGCTTGAATGGCTTAGCTCCAGGAGCTAAGGTAAGGTTGTGGACCACCAAATTGGGGTCAAGGCCAGACATGTCCTTGTATGACCACACAAATATTTCTTTCTTCCTTGTTAAGATGTTGATCATACACTCTTTCTCTTATGTAGATAAATATTTTACAAGTTTTATGATCTATGGATTATCCACATATTAACTAAGGTTCACATCGATAGCTTATTTGATAAGCATATGGGAACCTTATTCTAATTGATATAGAGTTGGGATGAGATGGATATCATCCTCCACATTCTCAAATGACTCAGATGACCATTCCTCTACTTCAGTTTGAAAAATTAAAGCAGATGAGGGTGAAGGTTGTTGTGGTTTGTAAGCACTGAAAGCTCATAGAAACTCTTCGAATAGGATAAATTCGAAAATGGATGGGGGGGATGAAATCCTATCCATGATGACAAGGCTAGCATCAATTGGAATCAACTTCACCAAATTGTATGGGTTAAGAAGTGGGGTGAAAAATTCAACATAAATCATGTTAACCTTGTGGAAGTGAGGTTGCTACAATTTGAGGAGTGATTGCTCACTCTCTCTAGGTTCCAACTGACCTAAGGTGGATGAATGGTGATACTACGAGAGAAACCAAGGTGGTGATGGCAGATCTGGTTTAGGGTGCTCATGCTTGTTTTCAAAATGAAAGATAGTGTGATTTATGAGAAACATTTTTGTGTAACACTCATCTCTCTTGATGGGCTCTGTAGGAGCCACATCTTCTTAAGTACAATCAAAACCTTAGTAAAGTTGCGATACATGGTTAACTTGGTTGGGAGGAACTATAGAAGTTGAAGCTCCAACTGCTTATTGATTTATCTCATGATGAGGCAAAGGTGTCTGGTATATGCCAATGTTATGATTAGGTTAGGCTAATGGATTGTCAACTTTGATCCTACCTGCATCTGATAAATCTTGCACAACACCTTTAAAATAGTGGCAAGCTTCGATGTCATGTCATTTATTCCAATGATAGATGTAGTATAGGTGCTCTTCGTAGCATTTCAATTTTGGCTGACTTGGATCTTCAGGTTTCATCTCCAACAATGTAAAAATCTGTACCACATACAACTTTTGAAAAATAGATGAATAAGGCTTAGATAGTGGGGTGTAGTTGTGTTTAGGTCTAAAATGACATTTTTGTCTTTCCATGGGTTGATTTTGGTTCTATACCTATTGTGGGGGTGGAACCACTTGATAATTCAATTGTTGTGATTGTTGTTGTTGGTGTTGGGGTTGTAATTGGACTTGGGCTTGTTGAATCAGCTGTGAAGGTTGGCCCAAGACTATCTCATTAACATGAGCAGCCTTGGACTGGTTGTGGTTATTCTCCTTTTGGTTCTTACTCTACCATTATTTCTTTCTAGGCTTGATCTTGCCCTATTGAATTTCTATTCCCTATATCACTCTGGACTAGGCGAGTGCCTCTTCGAATGTTCTATACTGTTGAAATTGTAGCAACAAAGAGATGCACTTGGAATAAATTTTCATGAACATTCTTGTTAACTCTATCATGGGTAGGGAGAATTGCAATTTGATCATGACTATCTTCCAGTGATTTCCAATATCCTGGACTGATTCATCATCATATTATTTCAAACTAAGCAAATTACTCAATGTTATTTTCTTTTTGACGTATAGGGTGAACCGCTCCAAGAATTGGTCCATGCATTTCTTGAAAGTGTAAACACTTTTATACAGTAGGTGGTTGTACCAATATAGGGAATCTCCACCAAACGTTTGAGGAAAGGTGTGGAGCATAAGTGCATCATTATTTTTGATCTTGAAACATGCATTAATAAATCTAGTTACATGCTCTCGAGGGTCCTCCTCCCTCTTAAATATATCAAAATTTGGTATATGGAAATCTACCAGATATGGTGGTAATGGTACCAAAGCATGAATTGGGTGATTGAGTAGCTACCTCAAGGTGGTATTTTGGTACTACAAACCTGGTGTTTACATGGGAAGGCTATCAATATGTGTAGACACCAAAATAGCACCAATCCAATTATGTGACGACAAACACTGATTGAATTGACACAAAAAGCCCCTAGGGTAGCCTCCAAAGGTTAAACAATGGTCCTAACAACTCCCATAATAGTTTTGGAAGGTCAGAGGTCAATTTGGCATCTTTCAGGCACTCTGATCCCTACTCGTTCCACCCTGGGATGATTACAAACTGGTATTCGTCCCATCCTAGGATGATTAGTAGCATTCGCTCTAAGGTGGGGCGAATAGCAGGTTTGATGGGAAAAAGGTCAAACCTTGAAAAATGGTAGCTCAGATCCACCACTCAACTCCACCTTCAATGCATGGGAGTGCGAGTGAGAATTTTTGAGCTCAGAGAGTAGTCATAGAGGCAGTCATGGATCCCGTAATCAGGGAGGAATCTTTTCTCCCCTAATAAGGCATGATGGCCAAGTGGCACCTCTGCATGCTCATTCACAAGAGACCCTCAGGTCTATAAAATGGTGAGTCTTCTCACCCCAAAAAAAAATAGAGTAGGAGCATTTGGAGCAACGAAGTGCTACCGAATTACATCCTCACCCATCGCTTGTGCTTCTTACATCCTTGATCTCTCTTTTGGAAGGGAGGTTATTGGGTGATCATTGGAAGCGCAATCTGGACCCAAAACCCAAAAATTTGGCCACAATACCCCATCCAATTTTTTGACACAACCCCATAGGAAGTTTTGGACCCATCCCAAGTGGATTGGTGCTGAAACCAAGCCCCAAACGGCGTGCGTCCTACCCCCGATGCCCCCCGCACTCTTGCAGTCCTAATCGCCCCATCCCAGAGTGATTAGAAATTTGTAGTATATTTGTTTACTATTTCATTTGCATTTCATTTTAGGTCACTCATATAGGCTGCCATTCAAATTTCATGTCATTTTGATGAATATTGGCTATGTTTTCAGTGTTTTTTGTTTTCACTAACATACAAGGAGCATCATCAGATACAGGGCTATCAAGGTAGAATTTGTGAAATATGACCTTTTGGGTTGTCTTAAAATTCCCCATTTTGCCTAACCCCAACTTTGTAGGTGTTTTGGAGTCCCCTGGATGGGACGTTTAGGAGGTCACTTTCTGACGTCTTATGATAGTCCACCCCGGACCCACCCCGGACCCACCCCGGAGTGATTAGAAATTTGTGGTAGATTTCTCAACTATTCCTTTTGCAGTGTAGTCTTGGTAATGTTTTCATGTCTCTGTCAAAATTTAGCTCATTCTAATATGTTTTGATTATAGTTTTAATTATTTTATGCATGCATTAACCGAAGGCCTTGGGGATTGCATGTTTCCCTCCATCCGTAGGTGCTTTTAATGATTTATTATTTTTTTGAATGCAATATCTCAACACAGAAGGGGAAGTAAGGAAGCATAGATGCATTCACACAAGCAGTGATGACATTTGGCCCACCCATTTCACATGTGGGCACACGAAAGAAAGCATACCATCCATGGTGTGACAAAACTATGTTTAACGCTCCTAGCCCCTGAAAAGGGAGGAGACGTATTGTAACATGATCTCAAGAAAATTAATAAAATAAAGGGCTACACTTTACATTTGCTTTACATATTGTTTCATTTCGCTTGTTTTCTCCTTTTCATGCATTTTTGTTCGTAGGACTTAGCATTTCGTATGCTCTTGTTTGCACCGCACACGGTATGCCTATGGGTTTCCGTATCATTGTGATTTCAGTGGCGATCATGGTGGGACCCTATCCCTTGATTTTGGGATCAAATTTTTGATCAAAATTGTGTGTTTTTTCTTTCAGGTGTTAATCCTTCAAGTGCTGGACTGCTGCTCATGCCATCTTGTGACGAATACAAACTGGAATTTGTGCCATCCTGGGATGAATAAGGCATTCGTCCCACCCTGTGATGAATACAAATCTGCTATTCATACCACTCTGGGATGATTAGCTCTCTGTGCAGTTTTTGAGCAGAAACTCAGGGGCATCTGTTGTGGGCAGAGAAGAGGTAGGTTGTCTGAACACTCTCTGTAATTTTCTCTCTGTTTATGTGATTTTTTTGTTTCTTTGCTTGCATAGGAAAGTTTACTGCATGTTCCTTTCTTTTTGCAAGTAAAAAGAACCCCAAACACCATGAAATAATCTAAACATCAAGGCATTGGTCGTAAAACCCCAACACTTGATCAAGACCAACGATGGATTTCATCACCACCTTGGCTTGAATTTTGCATACATAACCCTGATCGCTACTGTTGCTAGATGTAAATCCTAACAAAAGCTAACCAAGTGTAGCTGAGGTGATTCCCAGCACATGAGGATAAGTCTTCTATGGTAGGTGTAAAAATAGGGCGATTCCCCTTTCGTATTGCCTATGTTCCACGTACTGTTCTGCTCTCGCGTACCAATAGATTCCATTACGTAAGGGTGGGTATATTGAGAGGTTCGGTATAACGGCCTGGAAGTGGTATATTGAAGGGGCGACCATTTTGGGAGACATAAGAGCCCTCATATTGCATGTACAACAAATTTTTTTGTTACAAGGTTTTCAAACAAAAATCAAAACACACTGAACTAGATTTAGGGCACACTTTTAATCCATAAACGAGATAATCACTTCTTTGTTTGTGTGGCCCCTATTTGTTTAGTGTAGCATAAAAAATCATAAATAAGATAAAAATGTACACATCGTTTAGAGAAACACCACCATGGTGTACACCCATAGCCAAGCCCAATCATGGGCAGAAGCTACGAAAAGTGTACAAGGAGGCACAAGTCGCCTCCTCTATAGCCCCAAGGACTTGGTCATACCACCTTGGCGGCCTGACCCACAAAATAGCCCACATCATACCATGACAGAACGGGACTATAAAGGCACCCCTTTGAGGGGCACGCCTATTCAACACAAACCCTTTTAGGAGGAGTCCATACACATGGCACTCAACATAGATGGGAAAGCTCCCTTAGACACTCGTTATGAGTGGCCACCGTGTGATGAAGTGCTAGAACAACATAGGGTCCATAGGGAGGGGCCACATGATTACATCATCCCTCCTCTACCCCTTATCACTGTTAGAAACAATGGGCCAAATCCAGAGCATAAGACTCTTCAGACAGGGCAAGACAAATCT
This sequence comes from Wollemia nobilis, assembly GCA_028583015.1. Lineage (NCBI taxonomy): Eukaryota > Viridiplantae > Streptophyta > Pinopsida > Araucariales > Araucariaceae > Wollemia > Wollemia nobilis. The sequence continues at coordinate 3,760,814 of JAQPPZ010005606.1, forward strand.
GCCCACCCCTTTCACATATACGAAAGGGAGCACGAGGAAGACCACTGCATTACTCGAGAGCAACACATAGTGCAGGAGCAATGTGCCTCCGTACCTACTATTTATTAGGATCACATAATGAGGCCAGAGCCTCGGGTGAATGTCGCTAACCTCTCCAGAGGGAAGCAACCTATAGAGATCTCGGATGACCATGATTGAGATAAATGTGTAGGAGAGGAATCTTGGACTCCTAGACTCAAGACGGTAAAATAAATCGACCTGGCATTTTACAGACATGTCGCCTGCCAAGTGCAAATCACATAGCTTGAGCAAGACAAAAAATAGTTGGAGCACCTGTATCGCCTTAGCAAAGAGTGCATTCAGTGTCAGAAAGATGAGTTGCTCCAGAACACTGTGCCTGAGAGGGTCCCAACCCCTCGCACACATAGGATAGAGTTGTATGAGAGGCACAACCCCTTGGTGCGAGACAGGTCTTTGTGACCTTATCAAATGCTACCTCCAAGACATCCTAGACCTAAGCGGGAGACCACCCCTAGATCCAATGATGGGCACCCTCCGTGGGCACCCACCCATGTTTATAGGTCATGCCCAGGAATTCATCAAGAAGCCTATGAGGAATTAAAGCAAGAAGAAGAGTGGGCTAAAATGCCCTACCAAGGCAGAGGGGGTGCTATCCGGCTACCCCTCCATAGGCCTCAAGTTCCCTACAATTCGCAATGGGAACAAACCAAGGAGGAAGAGATAAAATCTTTCGATGGATACAAAGTGCTACTAGAGTGCTTAGAGTCTATGGAGACCAAGACTTATGGGCCCCAAAAGCCCACTTTATGCCAGCTCCACAGTCACCTTGTGCATCCTTCAGTGCCTGCACCCCCATACCCTGAACACTTTAAAATGCCTCAATTGGTAATATTTAGAAGGGATGAGGATGCCCAAGAGCACGTGACAAGATTCCTAAGCCAATGCTTTGGAATTCAAGACAATGATGCTTTTCTTCTAAGAACATTTATAACCACGTTCGTAGGCCCTACCTCAGACTAGTTTACCTAGTTATCGAAGCATAGCATCAGTAACCTAGACCAGCTAATGGACATGTTCCTCGAACGTTTCACCTTCAATACCAAGAAGAAGGCATCATTAAGTGACCTAGCTAGCCTCATGCAGTATGAGGAAGAGACCATGGCGGCTTATGGAAATTGGTGGAGGAAATTGCTTTCAAAGCTACCTTACCTCCCTCCCATGGCCGACCTGACCCAAATGTTCTCAAAAAGTTGTTTGAGGTCGATCTCCATGCTTTGCAGCTATAGTAATATGCCACTCTCAAGGAAGCCTTGGCACAAGCCAAAATCATTGAGGAGATCAAGATACAAGATGGTGAGATTGCCAAGCCATGCAAGAAAGAGTGGCCCAAAAATGCCAAAACTGGGTCAACGCAACCGAAACCCGTTGCGGTCAATCAGGTTGCTATAAACATACCTAAGCCTACACAAGCAATACAGCCCCAAAAGGCTAATTATCAGGCAGTTCCTCTTGACACCTATGATAAGAAAAATCATAGGCAAGAGCAATATCAGAAGCGTCACCCTAGGTGACAATTCACACCCTTCACAGAGTCTAAAGACTCCTTGTTTGACCGCTTGTCCGTGGCAAACCTGATAAACCTGCTAGAAATTCGACCTATAGACCCCAACGTGCCAAAACCCAAGGGCTATAGGGAAGGATTGTACTGTATATTTCATCGATAGAAAGGACATGACCTTTATGCGTGTTGGAAGTTCAAAAGCTTAGTGCAAGACCTAATAGACAACAAGACGCTAGCGATGGATAATCCCATGGCACCAAACAACCAATAGATGGAGGTCTTCAAAGACCCCCTGCCTACCCATGATGCATAGGCAAAGACCCTTCAAGTCAATGAGGTGACATAGAACTGCCCCATGTAGGGGTATGTAGGGATGATAAGCATAGTGACTCAAAAAAAGAGGTACCCAAGCACAGTTGCCCCTGCTGCAGCTACATGAGAGGTTCTATCAACGTCACAACCTCAACAACACCCTACCCAATCTCCTCCACCTAGACCAGTGGCCATAATTAGAACCAAACTTACCCAAAGTCTTAGGACCACGTCAGCTAGGCTCTCCATCTACGAGCTCATACAACAATCATCGCCCCATCGGGAGGCTCTTATGGAGATACTTAAAGCCATCGAGTTGTAGCCCCATGAAGCAAATTATTTCAACAACTTCATGGGACATGTAAAATGATGCATCGAGCCAGTCATAACCTTTAGAGAAGACGAGCTAAAATCGATGACTGGTGATATGGCAGATCCACCCCTGCACATCATTGCATGGGTCAACAGGATTCCCTATAAGAGGCTATTGGTGGACACTAGCTCGTCCAGTAATATAATCACAACAACGACTTTGAAACACCTCAAGTTGCCAGCATCTCACATCATGGCCTCCACCTATACTCTTCGAGCATTCAATGATGCGATATGCTCGACGGTTGGCACAATTGTCCTACCCATCCAAGTAGGGCAAAAGACTATTCCTACGTTGTGCCACATCTTGGAAGGTGATATGGCCTATAATATATTGTTGGGCTGACCTTGGATTAGGGACATGAAGTGTGTCCCTTCGACAGCTCATCAGTGCCTAAAGTACACATTCAAAGGGCAAGTGCATGTAGTCTCGACAGACTTAGAGCTCTTCAAGTACTGCAATGCGATGCAGTTGATGTCGTAATCGACCCTTCCATCAACACATTTGGATTTTCAATTGAATCCATCTAAATAGGGTCTGATTCTACATGCATCCCTGCTGTTAAGTCCCTCAAATCCCTAGCCAAGTCCATCTTCATCATCTGGTCCTTCACCAATGACTCTACCTACGGTGGCCACACCAAAGGACAATGGGAAGAAACCCCTAGAAGAGGCACCACCATTAGTCTCAACCATATCTACAGAGGAGATGCCTGGTCGAATGGAATTTGAGACGCCTAGTTCACCTGAAATGGAATGGACTCAAGAAGAACTCCCATTCCCTCCCCATCAACCACCAACGATCACCATTAAAATGGCCAATACAGGCATGGGAGAGTACCTAGTGTGGAATATTGTAGCAACACCCGCACTTGAGTCCATGCAGGACATGGGGAGACCTCGCCTCCCCATCGACACTATTGTTCCTCTAGGCTACCCGCCAAACCAGACAAATTTTGTGTATGGGGGCCTCGATAATGGCATTGAACCTTACCTACAAGGGGAAGAAGATGAAGAACCCTTTGCTGAGGATGTCAAATATTTGTCCAACCCAAAATTTGCTTTGAGATATCTTGGCCAATGTAATTGGCATGGATATGGGTTGGGCAGGTATGAATAGGGAGTGCACGTTCTTTGCCAACCAAGATATCAGATGCCATACGACAAATCAGGAGTAGGGTTCAACCACCCCCTACCCCTTGACATCTTGGTGGAGAACATGCAAGGCCTAGGGATAGACAACAAGTATGGGTTGGTACAAGATCCATAGGCCAATCCTAACACAATATATACATTGGGGGATTATCTCCCATTGTTGACAACACACCTTGTTGACCTTGATAATCCCATCCCTTTGATCGAGAAAGGAGAAAGTTCGAGAACTCACCTACAAGAGGGATATAGACAAGGTCAAGAAGGATCTTCGGAAGATGAGTCAGAATATGAGGCAGCACCATGGGACCCTTTCAAATCTGATAGAAATCATTCGCAAGTGACCCCCATGGATGACTATTAAGAAAGCTTATTGGCAATGTTCCCCTTTAATGCTCCAATCGAGCAAGTGCCACCTCAAGAAAATTATGTCCTCCCACAGAGAGCGGAACAATCCTGATGGGACCAGATCAATTTGCTCAAGCAAGACGAGCCTCACATGTCGTAAACAGTTATCAAAGCCAACGAAGGCCTATGTATCTCTGATAGCGATTATGAATATGAGACTAAGATGGCATATCTCAATCATATGTGATAGCAACAATACCCCATGAAAATTGATGACATGTTTAAATAGCTAAACATGGGGCCAAGGCATAGGTGGCACCTAAACCAAGCACAGTTGGACCAACTGCTTCACCCACCACTTTAGGTATACAGAGAGCACCTTCCGCCTAGAGACCCCATAGAGCCATCAGTGCCAAGGGAAGACCCCATCCTATTATCTGCACATAGGGCTAATCTATTTGTGCCAATACCCCTAGAGCCATATTCAGAGCATAGAGATCGCCAAGGAAGTCTGAGTCACCACACTTGCAGTAATGGAGACCAAAATAATTTCATCAACATGATCTCCATTGACTTAACCGTCCCCATCCGTAGTCCAACCGATCCAACATGACCATTTTATCTAGACTTAGATGCTATAGAATGGGACCACGCTAACTCACCACCATCCCCATCAGAGCACTGGCCTTGCGATGAGATGCTTCATTTCACCCCAGGACCAACTCAGGATATCTTCCACATTGAAGAGGAACCCGACATTCTAAACATAGATCTAAATTCAGTAATCGATATCCACCTGATTCCAACTCCACACCAGTTGGAGGATGGGTCCCACATGTCAGTCGAAGAGATTACTGACGTAGACATCGACTCTAATCCAATGAATCTGTAAACCATCAAGCTGGGGGTAAGTCTATCCCCTCAAGAGCAAGCTGATTACATTACCCTTCTCAAAGAGAAGAAGGTTTTTGCATGGTCCTACAAAGACATGTTGGGGCTAGACCCATAGCTAGTCACACATAATCTAACGCTTGATCCGACAGTCAAGCAAATCAAGCAAAAACTATGTAAGATGCACCCAAAAGTAGCTTTAATGGTCAAATATGAGCTAAAAAATCTATTGGATGCATATTTTTTCATCTTTGTGGATTACCCACCATGGCTGTCCAACATGGTACCCATCAAGAAGCTTGATGGGAGGATTTACATATGCATCGATTTTTGAGATCTAAACAAAGCGAGTCCCAAGGACGATTTCCCCTTGCCTAGCATCGATGCATTGGTAGATGCTACAACAGGCCACGAAATGATTTCCCTCATGGATGGTTTCTTAGGATACAACCAGATTTGTATCAATCCCGATGATCAACTAAAAATGGCATTCACAATGCCTTGGGGGACATTTTGTTATAAGGTCATGCCCTTTGGCCTTAAAAACGCTGGCGCCACCTACCAACGCGCTATGACATACATCTTCCATGATCACATGCATACAAATTTGGAAGATTATATGGATAATCTGTTGGCCAAATCTCTTTTATGCCCAGATCATCTCGATGACCTAAGCAAGATCCTCGATCGCCTCATCGAACATAAAGTCAGACTAAACCCCAAGAAGTGCGTATTTGGCGTCACATCTGGAAAAATCTTGGCTTTCATAGTCTCAAAATGAGGAATCGAGGTAGATCCAAACAAAGTCAAGGCAATCCTTGAAATGCTTCCCCCAACCACCATCAAGTAGCTCAGAAGCCTACAGGGAAAGGTTACGTAAATCAAGTGCTTCATAATGCAACTATCTGACAAGTGCCAAACCATGAATAAATTATTACACAAGGGGGTAGCATTTCACTGGAATGATGAGTGCCAGTCAGCCTTTGATGACATTAAACAATACTTGGCTTTGCCACCAGTATTGGCACCACCTAGACTAGGAGTGTCATTCTATTTATACATCTCAACTACTCAGGTGGCACTGGGCGCCATGCTGGCCCAAAAAAATGAACTACATAAAGAACAAGCTACTTACTATCTTAACCGCACCCTAGTCAGTTATGAACTTAAATATGCATATGTCGAGAAGCTATAATTAGTAGTGGTATTTGCTACCAAAAAGCTACACCACTACATGCTGAGCAATATGACGTATGTTGTGTCTAAGGAAAATCCATTGTGGTACATGATGAGTCATACTTATCACAATAGCCACACGGTGAAATGGATCATGTTGTTGATGGAGTTTGATATTGAATTCATTGGATAGAAGTCCATCAAAGGTCAAGTCATCGCTGATCAACTAGCAGAGGTTCCGCTCAAAGATGATCAGCCTCTGATCGTAGAGCTACCCGATGATGGGGTCTTCCATGTCTCAGAATCACCAGATTTTGATGAGCCTGAGTCACAGGCCGACATAACCTTATTCTTTGATGGTTCTAAATGTTAGCAAGGGGGTGGCATGGGAATTGTATTCTTCACACCGCAAGGGGCTCCAATGCCTCTATCATTTAAACTTGATTTTTCGTGCACAAACAACAATGCCAAATACAAAGCCTTGCTCATAGGTCTTCAGACAACAATCACCATGAACATAAAATGCTTGAACATATTTGGTGATTCGCTGTTAATTGTCAACCAAGTAAAAGGGATAATCGAATGCAAATGCCCAATTCTACAGGCCTATAAAGCCCTTGTGGACAAATTTTTGGAAAAGCTTGAATGGTACGACATCGAGGCACTCCCTCAATCATCAAATCGTTTTGTAAACACTATGGCCTCCTTGTGGTCACTAATCTTGCAAGACCCTTCCGGTGAGATGCCAACCATTCAAGTTAAAACACTATCGCAATCCACGATGGAGTGTGCAATCTCTAACCTAATGCCAGGAATCCACCTGGTCTAGATTGAACCATCTCAGGATAAGTTCTCTCAAATCCACAATAGTCTAAATCATGCCAACTGGGGGTCCTTGTTCTCCTTGACCCCTCTTAATAGCAACACAACGCTATTCTTATAGGTCCGTTCCCACTCAAATTTTGCTAGGGATGAACTTCAAGAGGGATTGGAAGTTTATACCATCGAGGTTTCTGATCAGCAGGATTGGTACACACCCATAAGAGACTACCTCAAGCTAGGTAACCTCCCACTTGGATTGATGCATGCCACGAAAATATCATTTAAACAGAAAGCAGCAAAACATTTCTTGCTAGGAGACATTTTGTACCATCAGAGCTATGAAGGGATCTTCTTATATTGCTTGGACCAGCAGGAGTCTGCTTGGATGATCACCCTAGCACACGATGGTACATGCAGTGGCCACTTCAGCGGTATGGCCATCGTAAAGTGCATTCTTCGCATGGGCTATTATTGGCCATCTTTAGAGCGAGATTGTTGCGCATATGTAAGGAAGTGCGTGAAGTGTCAACACCATGCCGATTTGACACATGTAGCTTCTCAGGCCTTGCAGCTAATCCAATCGGCTTGGCCATTTTTGTAGTGGGGCTTAGATCTAATTGGAAAGATCTCCCCTGTGTCATCAGGTCATCACATGTTTATCATAACGACCACAGAGTACTTCACCAAGTGGGTGGAAGCAATTTCGCTTACCTCTACGACTGGGACTCGCATCGTGAAGTTTATTTTACATAACATCATATGTCATTTTGGTATTCCATCCAAGATCATTTCGAATAATGGGACGTAATTTAAGAACAAAGATGTGCGTGCTTCGACAACAAAGTACAAAATTTAGCACAGTTTTTTGACACCTTATTATCCACAGGAAAATGGGCAAGCAGAGGCATGAAACAAAATGCTAGTTGCCATCCTTAAAAAGATGATCACAAATAGTCATAAGGATTGGCACATTCAAATCCCACTTGCTATTTGGGCTTATTGCACTAGCATTTGGATGCCCACTGGGGCAACTCCATTTTCGTTGGTGTATGGCTCCGAGGCGGTCATGCATCTCGAGTTGGAAATAACTTACCTACGCATATCAATGCAAGAGTTCATCGATGATGGCACTACATGGCAGACCTGGTTAGACCAGCTTACATTGCTTGATGAACGATGCATCAATGCTCTCGAGCATTTACATATCTATCAAGAGCGACTTAAGATCTTGAAGGAATCAAGGAACTAGAACCCTTGAACATCAGTCATTTGAGGCCATTCCACATTTAGAGAGCCATAACCCACCCCAAAAGCTCTAAGGATTCTAGAAATTGCTTGTTCAACCCCAAAATCTCCAAGGATTCTAGCAATCGCTTGGTCAACCCCAAAAGCTCCAAGGATTCTAGCAATCGCTTGGTCAACCCCAAAAGCTCCAAGGATTCCCACAATCGCTTGGTCAACCCAAAAATGCTCCAAGGTGCCCATAATGCCTTTGGTCAAACCAAAAGCACCAAGGATTCCCACAATAGCTTGGTCAACCCTCAAATGCCCCAAAGGTATCTGTAAATCCTTTGGTCACCCTAGAAGCTCCAAGGATTCCCAAAATCACTTGGTCAACTCAAAAATGCTCCAAGGATTCCCATAATCACTTGGTCAAACCCTAAAATGCCCCAAAGGTGCCCATAATGCCTTTGGTCAAACCAAAAGCACCAAGGATTCCCACAATTACTTGGTCAACCCCCAAACACCCCAAAGGTGTCCATAAACCCTTTGGTCAAACCAAAAGCTCCAAGGGTTCCCACAATCACTTGGTCAAAAACAAATATTCAAAAACAAACAAAAACAAAAGATAATAAAAAATAACAAAAAAATTGCATCTCAATTCCATGCATACTCTTAAAAATAAAAAATATAATAAACTGAATTAGGCATCACATCCATACATGGCATATTTGTTGGTCATACATGTCATAAGCACCATAGACTGTAATTGCTTGGCAATTCCATCATTTTCCACATTCAGTCCATTTTGTGAACACATCCATCCAGAATAACACCATCCACATTTTTTTTATCATAATTAGTTGGATGCTAATGTCTTTAGGATATTCTTCATTCAGATGTATTTATATTTCTAGCCAAAAACTATACAAATTCAGACTGATTTTACAAAGGTAGAGTTTTACTTGGATCACACCTCATTACGTCGCATCCCAACACAAGTTAAAACACATAAAAAATTCCCAAGTTGTGTGAACGCAAGAAAAAACTACAAATAAGTCTCGGGTACCATAGGTGAAATGTTAGCCTACTCATCCCCCTGTGCGAATGGTTCGAGAATGCCCATCCCAAGTGGATTGGTACCAAAACCAAGCCCCAAACAACGAGCGTCCTGCCCCCGGGCGCCCCCCGCACTACTGCAGTCCTAATCACCCCACCCCAAAGTGATTAGAAATTTGTAGTATATTTCTTTACTATTTCATTTGCATTTCATTTTAGGTCACTCATATAGGCTGCCATTCAAATTTCATGTCATTTTGATGAATATTGGCTATGTTTTCAGTGTTTTTCGTTTTCACTAACATACAGGGAGCATCATAAAATATAGGGTGATTGAGAAAGAATTTGCAAAATCTGACCTTCTGGGTCATCTCAAAATGCCCTGTTTTGCCTAACCCCAACTTTGCAGGTGTTTTGGAGGCCCTTGGATGTGACATTTAGGAGGTCACTTTCTGACATCTTGTGACAGTCCTAATCGTCCCACCCCGGAGTGATTAGAAATATGTAGTATTGGTAATGTTTTCATGCCTCTATCCAAATTTTAGCTCATTCTGATATGTTATGATTATAGTTTTAATTATTTTATGCATGCATTAACCGGAGGCCTTGGGGATCGCATGTTTCCCTCCATCCGTAGGTGCTTTTAATCGTTTGCTATTTTTTTGAATGCAGGATCTTGACATCGGAGGGAAGCAAGGAAGCACAGACACATTCACATAAGAGGCAATGATGTTTGGCCCGCCCATTTCACATGTGGGCACACAGAAAAAAGCGTACCATTCGTGGTGTGACAAAACTATGTTTAAATCTCCTAGCCCCTGAAAATGGAGGAGACGTATTGTAACTTGATCTTGAGCAAATTAATAAAATAAAGGGCTACACTTTACATTTGCTTTACATCTCATTTAATTTCGCTTGTTTTCCCATTTTCATGCATTTTTGTTCGTAGGACTTAGCGTTTCACATGCTCTTGTTTGCACCGCACCCGGTATGCCTATGGGCTTCCGTATCCTCGTGCATTCAAAAAAACATCTAGGTGATCCTCATTATGGGTTTGGTGGACAGCCTACCTAGCAATGGCGGTATCCTAAATGTATGACGGTATGTTTATCACATTAGTTTTTGGTGTGAGCAGACCAATGTTTGCATGTGGATGAGCTAGCTTATGGTACCTTAGATTGTCTTATGGATTAATATTACTAAATACAACAAAGGAGTTAGTGGAGCTAATTAGGTGATCCTCAGTACGGGTTTGGTGGACAGCCTACTGGCACTAGCGGTATCCTGACAAATACCACATAAAAAAATTCAATCGCACACATAGGGATGTGAAATAACTTGGTCAAAGTCAAGTGTGATTCGTACCTTGTTCAAAAGTCTTGTAAGATAAATGTACAGTCTTGGCTAGTTAGTTAAAACATCTGAATCTCAAAAAACCTTAACTATGTTCTAGAACACCTGTGGTACATTCCTTTCTTACATCACCATTAGAAAATACAAAACAAAAAAATTATCACATGAAAAGTCATTCCACAAAGCAATCACATAGTACAGAAAGCCAGTAAATCCTGTATAGTCTATGGTGCAATTGACAAGTTATCAAAAAATCATTGCATCCATCCCATATGCATACATCATATAATTAGAAACATCGCATTCATAATAACATATGCATACATCAACGTAAATAAATGGGCATAAAAGTAACAATAAATCACAACAAAGAAATAATCCAAAAAGAAAGTCATGTATATATATCACCAAAATTCCCGTAGGCTACAATAAGTCGGTCCTCTGACCTCACAAAAACATCAAAAAATTAAAAACCCCAAGCCTAAGGAGTCAGCCATCATGATCATGCAGGATCGGTGTGACTCGGACTACCCCCAGTGGTATGGGTCCTATGGGACCTCTCAGGACGGCTGCTGCCAGCCTCTGTATCATGCCCACTAGCATTACCCTCACCCACCCGCATGCAATGAGAGGAAGCAGACTACTCAGTATCACTGTCTCTCGTTTGGCATGAAGATCCACCTCTAGTGAGCTCAGGTAACCGCCCATCGAGGTGGATAATCTCTGCCTCCAACTCCAACCGGTGCCAGACCAAATCCATATCCCATCGATGGTACGTAGCCAATGTGTCATCATGCTATGCCAACTGAGTACGCATTAGTTAGTTATCATATTCATTGTGATATGTGCTACTAAACCCTTGTCTATTTACATATGTGTAGGTTATAGATTCAATAGGTTCAAATCTAGCATGTCACGATAAAACCCACCACCCCAACATTGATTATAGCATGAAGAAGAGTCAAACACCATTTTTTATTGTAAAATGGGATCACCCCCTTTGAGAATTTGTATTGTGAAAGCACCCTACAAAGAGGCTTATTGTATCATAAAATGCATTTTACAAAATACAATGTTTCATTTTCTATTCAATGGTGTTTTTTTTTTTTATGTTACACATAAAATCTTGATTTGTCATAGAATCTCTTTGTTGTCATAGAATTATGAATGTAACTATCAATATTATGAATGTAACCACCAGTATTATGAATGTAACTATCATAAAATAGGTAAGTTAGAAATATTGTCATAGCAAGTTGTCATAGAATATTGTCACAAGATGTCAGGAAATATTCTTATAAATGTTATAAAATGAGAAGGATGTAAGTATCATGGGTTAGAGAAGAATTTACATATTTTATAAGGAGGTTTCCCCCTAGAAGAGGCCCATGATAGTAATATTTTTGATTCTAAATCCCTGCAATTACTATTTTTATGTTTGATGCGTGTATATTTTTGCTATTGAAATAAATGTTGCTTTCATTAATATTTTATGAATCATGGTTATATTGTGCTTGTCATTGAATTTCTTATCTTAGTTGAGCTCTATGCTAAGTGATGAGGCTTGGAAATGCCTCAATCATAGCATGTTTTGAACAGTTAAAACTGCCTAAAAACTCTTGTGATATATCTTATATGCTAGTTAAGTTGATTTAATATGCTATGTATTAACTGTTTGCATGATTGATGTGTTAGGGATATTATACTCTGATTTTTATAGTTTTTGTATAGTTTTGTACTACTTTATCATGGCTTGTTAATGAAGAATGTGCATGGGTTGATAGCAGCACTTTAGTATCTTTGTTTTTATGTTTTTCAAGCAATTATTTGTCTAAATTTAGCAAACAGTGCAAAAGGACTATTACTGTGCAGCAGAAACAGGTTTTTGCTATATAAATTCTAGCCAGCTGCCAATGAATGGCAAAGCATGGAATTTACACATGGAGAAGATTGAAGGCAATTGTAACCACTTCCTGAGAGCTGAAATAGATGATCTACCTGAAGGAAGCAACCAAAATAACCTGAAGAGCACCTACAACTAGTTATTTTGAAGATCTTCGAAATAAGCATAATTTGCTTATCTTCGGAATAACAGGGGAATATACTCCATTTGACTTTTTATGGTTTTATAACGATGGAAAAAGGTGAAAGAAGGTTGAGAGGATGTAGGGAAAGTGTCCTGTAGCTGTCCCTACCATCCTTGTCGACCAAAAGCTACAACTCATGGGAAAATATCAATTGAAGCAGTTAATCCTCTCCTAGAATAAACCTAGAAATAACTGCAACATAATAGGCAGTTGATTTGCAAGATAAAAATAATATATTTTTTGTATGTAAATAGATTTTAGATGATTATAAAATAATATATCCCATGTCGGTTGAGCTAAGAAGAGAGAATAAGCAGTATAAAAATAGGAAATAACTATCAGTGCAATTTTTAGCTTTGTAATAGTCTGCAGCAACAAAACTGTAATGCTATTTTTAGAGTAATAAAAGTGTAGTCATTTTTGTCATTCTTGTCATTTATGAGTGTGTGTGAGATTCAGTAAGTAAGGAAGTTTCACATATTCTTCTGGAAAAGGAAGCAAGGGCCACTTCCAGGCCCAGGAGAAGGACTAACAGGACATGTTTTCTTTTGATTCCTGCTGCAGTAGAATTAGTTGAATATTTGTCTAATTCATTGTTTGATGCACACTAACCATTTTTATTACTACTTTAATTTCATGTTCAAAGTAGATCTGTAGGTTTCTGATGAATGCAATCATTTGGTTATTGTTTCTTGTTTCAACAATTTAGCAGTTTTTGCTTTGATTTTTGTCATTTCAGCAATTTTCCAGTTTTCCTGCATTTTTTCCATTTTGTTGTCAGCTGCTGTGATAGAAGCCTGACAACCTTTTGAACAGAGCACTGACAGGTGTTTTTGCTTATGTGTTTCTTATTTTTTAGTAATTTCATTTCTGCAATAGTAAATTAGGTTTGAATTTCTATCATTTCAATTACTGTAGTTTTAAACTTAGATTTCAATTTCTATAATTTAGATCAGATTTTCACTTATGCAAGTAAAATTAGTTTGTTTTATGCAACTTAGGAGTAGAAGGTGACCTGAAACCCCCCACAAAATTGTTCTACTCCCAAATGACCTAAACTATAGCCCTGTTCACCCCTTCTTTCGTAGATAGCCTTGAACACCACCCTGGATTGACAATTCATTGAGAATTAATGATGCTCTTAATGACACACATCATTTTGGCACCATTTCCGGGGACATGGTGTTGTTAGAAGGTGAAAAGCAGCCCAATAATTGTTAAATGTGCTAAGTTGTGAACTTCAGAGTGAAATCTGGATAAATAACTGGTATAAGTAACTATTTTTGGTAAATTGTATTTCAGTCCATTTAGGAAACAAGCAGAAACCATAGGAAGAAAAATTTCAAAGAGGTTGAAATTATGTCTAAATTTTTTATTTCCAAAAATGTTGGAATTTTTAAAGCATCACAATCATCCACTTCAAGCACTGCAAGATCCTTTGAGAAATCATTACAAGGAGGAAAAATCAGTAGTTCAACACCACTTTCTCTTGACAAATCCATACAATCAGGACAATTTAACAAGATTTATAATTGTTTTTGGGAACCTATAATGGAAGGTTCACAAGAGAATCCAGGGAGAGCCAACAATGTGCTCCACCCTAGTGCAACTAGTGCACCTTCCAATAATTTTCAAAATCCAATTCAATTAGATCCTAATCAAAATGCTCCCATGAAGGTCATTTCACCTTCAATGTTACCAAATTTCAAGGGAGTTACATCTGAAGACCTTGATATATTTTTATTTGAGTTTAAGATTGTATGTCAAGCTCATGATTACACTAATGAAAATAAGAAGCTCAAACTATTTCCTTCCACTCTTAAAGAGTCAGCTCTATGATGGTTTATCACCTTAGCACCTAATTCAATTAGAACCTGGAATGAGATGGAAAATATATTTTTGGAGAGATACCAAGAATATTGTCAAGTCAAGAATCAAAATGATGAATTTCTTACAATGAAACAAGAGGAAAATGAAATCTTAGAAGACTATCTAGACAATTTTTCTTTTGTTCATAAGAGATGTGGAAGTGTTGAACCTAAAATTTGCAAAGTCATATTCTTAAGAGGACTGCAAGATGAATCTAGGGATGCATTGGATATCTTGGGAAGAGGAGATGCAAATGCACTTGAATTTCAGGAAATCCTTAAACTTTGTAAAAATTACTCTCATTCAAGGCATAGAAAACACAGAATTGGTAATGATAAACATGATTTGAAAGAATGCATGAAAGAGGTTGATATTTTAGTACATTTTGATAACACATTAGATGAAAAGAATGAATCTGTTGAACCTTCAGTCATCTATTGTTCAAAATGTAGTGAGAAGCAACACTCTCTTCATGACTGTCCTTTGAAAAAAATATTTATACCTGCTACATGTAGCATTTGTCAAAAAGGACACCCCACAAATCAATGTAGTTTATTGCCAGAACTCAAAAGTGTCTTTGAAAAATAGTCTCAACCTATGAAAAAACTCAATTTTGTAGGACAAGGACAAGGGAATAATTTTCATAAATTTCCATATCAGAATGCTTCTCAATTTCTTGCACATTGGAGGAATAATCCTTGGTATATGCCATGGTCTGCTTTAGGTCCACTTCAATAATGTTGGAGTCAACCACCATGGGCATATTCCCAACAATGGTCTCAACATGGTTGGGTGCAACAAAAATGGAATCAATAACATCCACCATGGTTGCAGCCAAAACTGCAAGGATATCAATGGGTACAACAACAAAAACTGTACAATGGGCAACAACATTATCAAAACCAGAAATCAAATTTGTTGCCTACTTATACCCATAATTTCTCTCATGGACAACAACAACAAAAAGCAAAACAACCTTTGTTTTTAGCTCAACCTGTGGTCAGTCCAAATCATGTTAAACAGGTAACCCTTGTCTCTATGGCTAAATCAAAAAATACAGCCATAATGAATGCTAGTGATTGTGATAAAACTTAGTTGTGTTCAGGTAAACCACTACTTGAACCTATTCCACTTATCAGTGTAGAAATAGGAGTGAAAAAGAATGAACATGAAAATAAATCTGCACTGAAATATCAAAAAGAAAAAGAAAAGCTCTCTCAAAAGGATTTAATGGGAAAAGCATCATATCTTGAACAGTTGGAAATATCAAAACTAACATCTTTGAAATCATATTTGATAAAGGAATTAAAACATTTAACTATTACAATCCCTTTACTTCAAGCTATTAAATATGTACCAATCATTAATAGGATTGTTCAAGAAATGTGTTTTCAGAAACCAAGAAAAAAGAAGAAAGTATATCCAAAAAACATACAAGTAGGTGGAAAATTAGTAGACTTGCTTCCAGGAAAACTTATTCCACCTAAGTATGATTGTACAGGAAGCCCACAGTTTCTTAGAACACATAAGGAAAATGAAAAGAATACTTCAATTTTGGCCTCCATTGTTGTAAAGGAAAATGTAGAAGAGTTGGATTCCTCCAAAAAGTCTGTTTTTGCTGAAAATGTTCAAAATTCAGATTTTAAAGATGAACCAACTACTGTTCAGCAATTACTATGGAATGATGAAAAGCAAAATTCTGAAAATTTATCACCCATTCCAGTACAAAACAGTTTTCTTCATTTACCACATGGATGTCATCATTTTTTCTCATCTTTTCATTATCATTTATCAAAGTTAATTCTTTCAAGAATTGTTTTTGGTAAACATACACAAATTTTCCATTCTTTTCTACCACACCATTGCTCTCTTAATTCATTGATGCATCATTTTCCAAGAATCAGTTCAATACATCCTAGTATGAAAAAAACTGAAATGCAGCCAAAACAACCTTTGAACATCAATAGTTGGTTGACTAATCACCAGGAAGCAAAATTGTTTGATACATTGATACTACAGCCTAATGCTTTACTAACACTTTATGCATCTTTAGCAGTTGGCATTGAGTTGTTGTAGGTACAGAAAAGACAAATTTTGTAGTTGAATGCATTTGATGAACTTTGGTTGGAAGCACTTCACCAAACAGAGTTCATTCAACAACAATGGAGAATGTGGCATGATGATCACATTAAGAGCAGCAAGGATGAACCAGAGGAGTTTGAGAATGAAGTTGTTCAACTTTCTTCAGTTGATGATTCAAGAAGGACATTAGTGGTGAATGGACATCTTTTACAGTTGTACCATAAACCACTAACAAAGGTGGAATTTGCTCAATCTTTCACATAGTCACATTTGCATATGATAGAAGAGGATTCCTCTTCTGACAAAGATTCCAATTGATCATATCTTTGAATCTTGAAAAAAAAAAAAAAAAAGGGGAATAAATCATGATTGTGAATTCCTTCATGGGCATGATTTTGAGGAAATCATGAATTCTTTCATTGGCACAATCAAGATCAAGAAAAAGAGAAAAAAAGAGGTAAAAATAAAAAAATAAAAAAGAGAGAAAAATGAATAATTCAGCAGTGAAAACCTCTATGAGGCGCTACTGAGTTGGTATGCATGAAAAATGGATTTTCTGGCATGCATAGCCTTGGAGACACTCTGTATCACCATTGTAAAAACTCACCAACTGCACTTGTTTTGAAGTGTTGCAGCAAACTTCAGTAGAACATCATCAGAAGCAGCCATCCTTCAAAAACTTGCAATTAACTTGTTTTAAACAGGTATATATATTTCTTGCACTTTTCTCATTGTAAATAATTGGTATATAGTATATAAATATTAACCATTAGTATAAAGATGTTCATAAGATTTGGCATATTCAAAACATGTCTTGAGAAGAGGGAGGATTTTAGTTTCTGCCTGATCTTCAAAATGAGAATGCCAAAAGTTGTTTGAGAATATCTTCAGAATAACAGAGTCTGTTCATCTCCAAAATAGCAGAACTTGCTTAACTTCAAAATAAGCAAAGTTTGTTCATCTTCGGATTAGCAAAGTCCGTTTATCTTTGGAATAATGGAGTTTTGTTCATCTTCGAAATGAGCAGTTATCTTTAGAACATCAACAGGAGGAAAAATGGGGTGAAAAACTAAGATGGAGCCAACAAATACCAGATACCTCTGGGAAAGTCCAAAGGCACTGCAAATTTTTGAATATGGAGGACTTATGACTTTTCTGGACAAATTCGATAGGTGCTCTCAGGATTTGGCCGCTGAATTCACTCGCACATTCAGAAATAACCGAGCACACATCAATGGCATGATAATCAAGGTAACCCCTAAAATTTTAAGTCAAATTACTGAGCTTCCATTACAAGGTCTTCAAATTTCTAGGACTGGTAGGAATACATTGGCAAATATAGTCAGTCAATTTGTAGAAGAAGAAGATAGGGAGCCTGAATATTTGATAAATAATAACATATGTAAGGGGGTAAAGAGAACCAGTCTGCAAGAACCCTGGGATGAAGTGGCCATATGGGTCATTAAATTTCTAACCTGTGAGGGATAGTATGCCGTTTTGTCTGGGCATCACTTCAGAATCCTAAACCATCTTAGGCATGGTAGACAACAACCTGAGGTTAGAGTAAAATTTCCATTATACCTACACCAGGAACTGCAAAGCATGTCCAAATGCTATCAGGAGGGAAAAGGAAGCCCTCGTCACCATGGCCTCATCAAACTGATCTATAAACATCATTTCAGAGGAAACCTTAGGAGCTTTGATAGATTTTTCTCTATCTGGAATGAAGTGGTTTATGAGGAGGAAGAAGAAGAAAATGAGGAAGTAGAGAATGTTGCTGTAGAAGTAGAGAACCTCTCCCAAGAACCCTCATCTTCACAAACTCAAAAATAGAAGAAAAGAGGAGCTGGAACTAGCAGTAGGAAAGAAAAACAGAAGAAGGTCTGATTTTTTGAAGACATCACTATTTTGTCAGACCAGGGGAGAGAACAAAGTGAAATTCCTAGCAATGTAGGGGATGAAACAGAAGGGGAGGAAGAGGAACTCCCATAAAAACCTGAAACTATTTCTACAGCCCTTGGTACCACAAGAAAATAGGGAAGAGAAAAAAACCTACAATAGGGACTCGGAGGTCTACAAGACTCCATAAAAAAGAAATAATAGAGAGTATGGCTGAAGAGGAAACCAGGAAAGGTAGCCCTGAGGTTACTGAAATACAGTAGGACACTGTATTTTTAGATACAACCATGGAAAATTTACCAGAATTTCTTGAACAAGAACATGCATAGTTTAAATAGTATGAGGGACTATTTGAATAGTTTCCAAGATTTCTGTGCCAACAATTTTGTTCATGATTTATCAGCTTGTAAGGACAGGTGGGCAGAATTTTCTATGTCACTGCAGAAAAGAGAGCCTATATCTCCTATTAACTTAGAATGGTCAATAAGGAGAGCAGAAGGAGTGGTGAAACTTATTTTAAATATGAAGCATCAATGGTTAGGTCTAAAATTTAGGCCTCCAACCATAATTTCTCCAATTACCTTCTATTTTGAAGAGGATCCCAAACTAGACGATTAGTTTGTAGAAAGGCTCAGGTAGCTTCAAGAAACTAGAGGATATTACATAGGCACTAAATTGTTCTACAAGACCTAGAATATGCATATGGACATATGTGAATCCATAGCCCAATAGAATGCATGAGGACATGCATTAATATAAGTTGGGGGGAAAATGATGAGGCTTGGAAATGCCTCAATCATAACATGTTTTGAACAGTTAAAACTACCTAAAAAATCTTGTGATATATCTTATATGCTAGTTAAGTTGATTTAATATGCTATGTATTAATTGCTTGCATGATTGATGTGTTAGGGATATTATACTCTGATTTTTACAGTTTTTGTATAGTTTTGTACTACTTTATCATGGCTTGTTAATGAAGAATGTGCATGGGTTGATAGAAGCACTTTAGTATCTTTTTTTTTATGTTTTTCAAGCAATGATTTGTCTAAATTTAGCAAACAATGCAAAAGGACTGTTACTGTGTGGCAGAAACAGGTTTTTGTTGTATAAATTCTAGCCAGCTGCCAATGAATGACAAAAAATGGAATTTATACATGGATAAGATTGAAAGAGATTGTAATCACTTCCTAAGAGCTAAAATAGATGATCTACCTAAAGGAAGTAGCCAAAATAACCTGAAGAGCACCTCTAGCCAGTTATTTCAAAGATCTTCAGAATAAGCAGAATTTGCTTATCTTCGAAATAACAAGGGAATATACTCCATTTGAATTTTTACGATTTTCTAACAGTGGAAAAAGGTGAAATAAGGTTGAGAGGATGTAGGGAAAGTGTCTTGCAACTGTCCCTATCGTCCTTGCCGACCAAAAGCTACAGCTCATGGGAAAAGATCAATTGAAGCAGTTAATCCTCTCCTAGAATAAACCTAGAAATAACTACAACATATTGCAGTTGATTTACAAGATAAAAATAGTATATTTTTTGTATGTATTTTAGATGATTATAAAAGAATAGCTCCCATGTCGATTGAGCTAAGAAGAGAGAATAAGCAATAGAAAAATAGGAAATAACTATCAGTGCAGTTTTTAGCTTTGTAACAGTCTATAGCAGCAGAACTGTGATGCTATTTTTAGAGTAATAAAAGTGCAATAATTTTTGTCATTCTTGTCATTTATGAGCATGTGTGAGATTCAGTAAGTAAGGAAGTTTCACATATTCTTCTAGAAAAGGAAGCAAGGGCCACTTCCAGGCCCAAGAGAAGGACTAATAGGACATGTTTTCTTCTGATTCCTGCTACAGCAAAATTAGTTGAATATTTGTCTAATTCATTGTTTGATGCACACTAACCATTTTGATTACTACTTTCATTTCATGTTCAAAGTAGATATGTAGGTTTCTTATGAATGCAATCATTTGGTTATTGTTTCATGTTTCAACAATTTAGCAATTTTTGCTTTGATTTCTGTCATTTCAACAATTTTCTAGTTTTTGTGTATTTTTTCATTTTGATGCCAACTGCTGTGATAGAAGCCTAACAACCTTCTGAACAGAGCACTGATAGGTGTTTTTGCTTATGTGTTTCTTATTTTTCAATAATATCATTTCTACAACAGTAAATTAGGTTTGAATTTAGGTCATTTCAATTATTGCAGTTTTAAACTTAGATTTCAAATTTTGTAATTTAGATCAGATTTTTACTTATGCAAGTAAAATTAGTTTATTTTATGCAAATTAGGAGTAGAAGGTGACCTAAAGACCCCCAAAAAACCTATTATACCAAAAAAACCTGCTGATCCCAAATGACCTAAAATATAGCCATGTTCACCCCTTCTTTCGCAGATAGCCTTGAACACCGCCCTGGATTGACAATTCATTGAGAATTAATGATGCTCTTAACAACACACATCACTAAGAACACTAGCAGAAGAGGTGCATTGCAAGTGGTTTAGAGAAATTTATAAGGCTTGGTAAGCTTCTACTACAAGAAATTATTTTTCTACATATCCTAGGTCTATAGGTTAGAAATGATATTCTAGCCATTTTAAAATAATATGGAGGAACTATCATTATTGGCTAAGCTAGATTATCTATAAAGCATCTAGTGAAGTGAAGGGTGATGAGGCCCCAATACCTAGGCCTTTGAAAGCACTCGTACATGAATTTTAGCTCCCACATATCTTTAGGTATATGGGAAGACCCCTATAGGAACCCATAGGAAAACCATAATATATAAGAAACTAGTCGGCCATGTAAAATACATAGTGCATCAAGCATAACACTCGACAAGATTACCCTCCCAAACTATCAGATAGGCAGGTAATGTGCTCAAGGGTATGTGTGGAATACTCCTTGGGTAGTGGCCTAAAATATTGGTCCGAGTACTATCATTTTTCACTATGGTATAATAGAGGGCTATGGAGATTACACAAACTATAACGTATAATCCATCCCTTCTTTGTTCACCATATCAGTAGCAGAGCTCACAAGATAGAAAAATGAAATTTAGAGAGTTTAGGAGCATATACACAACTTAAAAACCCCTATTATATATATATGTCATTGTGATCATCTCATTAATTTGATCATTTTGGTAGATAGCACCCAAACACTTTTTAGGACCCTTACTAAAAATAGTAGTCTAGGTTTCCAAAAATTGTGAATTTGGGATATAGTCCATTAAGGTCATCTCATTGAGCTAATCGTATTGGTATATAGCATCCATAAAATATTTTAGGATCCCTACTAAAAATAGTAACTACTAAAAATAACTTTTATTTTTAGTAAATAGCCCTAAAGACCTATTATCGAGCAATAAAGGCCAAAATGAACAATATGGAGGAGCAACTTTCTAAACTAGATACGATAATGGATATCAAGGGTCAACTATCTTCTCTTATCACCATGCTAGTAGATTTCTAGCATAAACAAGATCCTATGAGTCAGGATATTGATGTGCTCAAATTAGAAATCCAAATTTTGATGGGTCTATTGAGAACAATCCAAATGCTTAGAGGGGAAAACATATTGAACACCCTGATTATTCTAGTCTTTAATAAACAAAATACTCAGTTATAATCAAGCAATAGAGGCATGAATCCATGACTCCCTAAAATAAAATTTTCAAGGTTTGATGGAAAGGAGCCATAAAGTTGGTTTATTAAGGCTGAGCAATGGTATGAGATACATGAAACTCCTTTTTATCAAAGGATATTTATAGCTACATTTTATTTTGATATAGAAGCACTACATTTGTATCAATTATTGAGAAAAAAAATGCCCAATATTGATTGGACATAGTTCAAGAGAGAACTCCTTAATCAGTTTGGACCATCTAAGTTTGAAAACTTTACTGGATCACTCCCTAAGTTGAGACAAATAAGTATAGTACCTGAGTATATCATTGCTTTTGATAAGCTAGCCAACAGAACTAAAGCCCTTCCTAATAAATTTTTTAAGAGTTGTTTTATTAGTGGCCTTAAGGAAGAGATAAGGACTAAGGTGCAAATGCTTAAGCCAACCACTTATATGATGACCACGAGGCTAGCCAAACTTGTAGAGAACAAATGGAATGCTCAAATGAAGGCTTCTAGATCACTAAATTTCAAAATAAAAGTTTTGCATCCAATAATAATAATTCTCCAAAATCTCCATTAGTTAAGAGGTCAACATTGAAGGATATGGCCTATCGTAGAGCCAAGGGACTTTGCTATAACTTTGATGAAAATGGGCCATGGGACAAATAAAAAACCCAATACCTCTACCTCTTGGATATAAACATTCATTTAGATTCTTCTATTGCCACAAGGGAAGAATTTGTGGATTTAGTGGAAGAACACTTGTATCCAATGGATGTAGAACCTACAACCAATAGTTAGGAAGAAGAAATTCCCACTATTTCTTTGAATGCCATCATTGGAATATCCACCCCATAGTCTATGATAGTCCAAGTATTTCTCAAAGGCATAAGATTTTGATCCTATTAGAATCTAGTAGCACTGATAATTTTATTGATCCAACTATGGTAAAATATGTAGATTACTTCATTTATGGTTGTGATGATTCCAAGTGAAAATTACTATTGGGGACATCATGACTTGTACTAGGAAGTGCCACAATGCTTTCCTATCCATTGGTGACTATCACTATCAAAATAATATTTATGCAGTCTAATTTAGTGGAGTCAATATGGTATTGGGGTGTCCCTGGTTATAAATATTGGTAATATGTCTTGGAATTTTTTAGAACTTTCGATGCAGTTCACTATCAATAATAGAATCCATACCATTAAGGGTATAAAAATTGGTAATCCTAAGCTTGTAACATCCCACCAAATGTAATGACTACTTAAGAAGAGCCATCAACTAGTTATGGGAATATTTTTTCAAATGTAGTTGTGTGTTATATGAGATGAGCAAGTGTCCTCAGAATTGTTAGTGGTCCTAATAAAGAATCAATAGGTTTTATTGGAACCCAAAAAACTACCACCTAGGTGGCAAGAAGATCACTGAATCAATTTAATTCTTGGGATTCAACCTTAAAACATTCAACCATATAGGTACCCCTATCACCAGAAGAATGATATTAAGAAATTGGTAAAGGAATTATTGGATGTAGGATTTATCTATCTAAGCACATACCCATTTTTAGCTCCAGTATTATTGGTTAAAAAAAGAGATGGATCATGGTAAATGCATGTAGAATTCGATGAACTCAATCATATCACCATCAAGGATAAGTTTCCCATTCCAGTGATTTTTGGATGAGTTGCATGGTGCTCAATATTTCACCAAGTTGAACCTCAAATCGGGCTATCACCAAATTCAAGTTCACAAGGATGACATCTCTAAAACAAATTTTAGGACCCATGAGGGGCATTACAAGTTCTTTGTTATGCATTTTGGCCTCACTAATGCACCATCAAATTTATAAGGCTTGATGAATTAGGTTTTAAAACCCCTCCTTTAAAAATTTCCATTGGTATTTTTCAATGGCATATTGATCTACAACAAAATATGGAAAGAATGAATGTTAGCGTTAATTTTTGTTTGTTTGTTTAATTTTTTTGTTGTAGATCATGTAATCTAATGCATGAAATCAAATGTTTTTTTTTTTTGTTATTTGTAAATGCTTGAAAATGAATGTTTTTTTTGTGTTTTTTTTAGTGCATGTAATCTAATGCATGAAATAAAATGTTTTATTTTTATTTTGTTATATATTAATGCATGAAAAATGATTTTTTTTTTGTTATATGTAAATGCCTGAAAAATGAATGTTTTTTTGTGTTTTTTTTTAATGCATGTAATCTAATGCATGAAATCAAATATTTTTTTGGTTTTTCACTGATTTGGATTTTCTTGGTGCTGTAGGTGAAGTTTATTTTGGCCTGACACAGATGGCCCTGTGCCCTTTTCGATGTGCAGAAGGCACTTATTGTTAATGACAAGAAGTTTTTGGAGGAGGTGGGATTGGCAGGTTGCAGGCGGGTGAAGACCTTTAGGGAGGATGAGGAGTATCTATCTACTCTCGTGGAGAGATGGGATCCTGAAAGGGGGTCATTTTAGCTTTCGATAGGGGAGCTTACTATCACCATGGAAGATGTGTTTCACATCTTCCATATTCCTATGGAGGGTGTATTAGTCCAAGTAGGCTACAACAAGGAGGAGGCCCTGAGATCTATTTATGGTGATGATTGGGATGTTGATTGCAGTAAGGGAGGGATATCGTACCTACAACTATTTTAGGATGAAAAGGTAGGGGTACTTTAGACTTTTCTAATGTTCATTCTGGGCAACATGTTGTTGCCTAACAATATGGGTTTGATGTTCCCTTGGAACCAGAAGTTGATTGTTCTTCGATTGATTGTTGCGCCACATGTTTATGCGTGGGCTCCCACTCTATTTTACCATTTGTATGTTGAGTTCTATGAGGTGAAGAGACAAGAGTAGAAAGACTTGATTGTAGCTTGCTACTTTAGTTATGGGTATGGGAGTACATCTGTGTAGCCCATCTAGAGGGTTTGCCATGTCAGTGGGATCAATCATACTTTGTGCTATTCGTTGGTGGGCCAACGAGGAGACTACATTGCATTGGCCTAATCGTACATGTCAGAAGTATTAGGTAATCTTTGATGTGCTGACTAGCACTGATATCTATTGGTGATCATGGTGGGGTCTTACTTGGGTTAATGACTTAGCGTAACTTTGATGGGTGAGGAAAGGTAGGTGGGAGGTTGGAAGCCATGTGTGGAAGATGAAGTTTATCTAGTTCTCTCAGGTGTTGAGGTAGTTTAGGTTGGTACAAGGAGTTCTAAATGTTCCTAGGATGTATAGGCAATGGGGTGATGAGCTCAATATTCCATTTACCCTTGACTTTTGGATGGTTGATGATGTAGCTAATGATACGATAGTTGATGTCCCTAATGCAAAGGATGCAAGGATGATTGTGGAGTATGATGCTTGGTTTACGGTACAACCCCCATTAAGATCAATCCAGGAAGTGGATGATGGATCTGGTGATGAGGTATCTTGGTGGGAAAAATACTATTGAGGCAGTAGTAGTAGAAGGTGAGTCAAGTCTGATATGTCTCTCAAAGATACTGGGGCTGGGGGAGATGGAGATGGAGGAGATGGTGGAGATGTAGGAGATGGAGGACATGATCCTCCTCTACACCATAGTGAGGAGTGAAGGGTTCTCTAGGTAGAGTGGGATAACTTGGGTGAGGCCATGATGTTTTATGATGCAGATATCATGAGGCTACAAGGCGAGGTGGATAGGCTACACGATGAGTTAGATGGGTTGTGGAGTAGACCTAGTGGAGGTGATGCAACTATTGCTATCATGACTCAAGATGCAGTGATCATGAGGTTGTAGGTTGAGGTTAGTCAATTTTAGGATTATGTGGATGGGCTGAAGGGTAGGGCTAGTAGAGGTGATGATACTGCTATCATCATGGCTCTCAGGGCTAAGGTATCTTAGCGAGCATCTCATCAGACTATAGATTTGGTTGTTGCCTGAAAGTATACTTACTACATTGCTATGCTCAAGGATGCTTTAGATCAACATAATACTCCACTACCTGTTCCTCCTAGTTCATCAATGTTAGTCTCTAGCAAGCATAGCGAGTCTAGACCTAGTGGTTCATGATCTTGGGCTCATGGTTCTCATGCTCTGTCTAGTTCACAAGAATCAACTTAGGGGCCTCATAGGGGACATGGTGGCACTAGCTAGTAGCACTTTATTACTTTTTTTTGTATTTTTTTTATTATCAGCCTCAGTGCTCTGATGTATACAACCTTGGGGCATTTTGTACTTATGCAATTTTGACATATATACATGGTTTTTATTGTGTTTATTTGTGTGTTGCGCCTTTTGTTTTTTTGTATGAATGTATGCATATGAAATATCTTAGTGGTAGATGTGATGAATATGAATGCATATATTCTAATGATCATTTAGATGCTAGAGATTTTTTTTTATCAACTTTATTCTTGTTGCTTAATCAGGGGCATTAGTATATGGTATTGACATGGATTTATGAGATGTGGTAATGAAAATGCTATGGTATGTAGGTTTATTTTGAAAAGACTCAAACACCCTAGTGGTCTTAACCAAAATTATCTAGTATCGTACATATATTTATGATGCCCAAGTTGTCCTAGTGTTTTCAAATTTCTTCAGGACTAGTTGCATGTGCAAATGAATGTTAATTTCTCATTATGAGTAAGGTCAAAATGTTCAATTGTAACTTATACCAATAAGCTATATCATTCGTGAGCATCCATAGGTATGTACAAAATAAGGTTTCTAATGTGATAGACATAGTGCCACACATAAGGATATCTCATTGCTAGGCGAGATTCATTCAGCCCATTATTGTAATGAGGATCACTCCACAGTTTTTGAGATCCTAAGAGTTCTAGAGATTCAGGCTTCTTTCCCTTCATTTATTTCAATGGATGGTTGTGATTTTGATGATAACCTTGAGATGAATGGTTGTACCATTTTTTTTGAACTTTCTCATTTTGAGGAGGAGCAATGGAATGTATTGCTTTGACATGCTTTTGGGATACTTGCTCATTTTTAGAAAGAGTAAGGGATTTTATTGCTTTGAGATGCTTTTTAGGATACTTACTCATATTGAGGAAGAGCAAGGGATTTTATTGATTTGAGACACTTTTGAAGATACTTGCTCCTTTTGAGGAAGAGTAAGAGATTTTATTTCTTTGAGATGCTTTTCGAGATACTTGCTCTTTTTGAGGAAGAGCAAGGAATTTTATTGCTTTGAGACGTTTATTAGGAAACTTGCTCAATTTGACAGAGAGCAAGGGATTTTATTGCTTTGATATGCTTATTAGGATTCTTACTTGATTTGAGGAATAGCAAGGGATTTTATTGCTTTGAGATGCTTGTCAGGATTTGCTCGATTTGAGGGAGAGCATGGGATTTTTGGTTCTTATTTTTTTTGGGTAGGGATGAAGGAGGAACTTATACTTTTGTGAACTCTGTAGAGTTCTAGACCATGCACATAATTGGATGAATAGGAGAAATATTTCACTTTATGGTAATAGCAACTTATGATTTTGTCATCCCTAAACTTCACAATGTTTAATGTGTTTTAATGTGCATAGTCCAATAGAAAAATTGAGTGACCAGGAACAACTTATTGCTTCTAAAGATTGTTTGACTTTGATTTGAGTTTGTTCAAGATACTAGAAGTGGTTGAGTGATTGAAAATATTTATAATGTGCTTATTGATTGATGTGGGATGTAATGTTTTGCGAGACCTTCATTAAAAGATATTGACGGTTTAAAGGTGCACATAAAATAGTCAGTGGCCGCACAATCATTATTTCTAACAATTGTACAGTATTTATCCTACTTTATGTGAACTTTCTAAATGTCCAAAAGATTGTAAGGAAAGTTACAAATTAGTGCTATATGGATTGATGAGTTGTTTGATGTAAGGTACCCCTGATTAAGGCAATAAGAAACAGTAGACTAGCAATCTCCCAACTGCAACAAATGATTCTGAATGGTATGAGAAAATGCCTAAAAAGCTTGTATGCAATGCATGCAGAATGAATGGATGGATGTATGAGATGCAAATAAAATATTTTTGGTATTTTTTTCTCTTTTTTATTTTTTTGCCATGTATATGTACATATCTACAATCTACATTATGCATAAAATGCTTTTATATATATTATGTTGAGTGGATCAGGTTCCAATGTTCCTTCTAAGTTGGCAAGTCTATACGTTCCTAGATCCAACTTCTATTTGATAATGTATGAACCTAACCAATTAGCCATGAATTTATCCCTCAAGTGTGATAGTGCATTGGTGTTTTGTTGATTCTATTTAAGGATGAGATCTCCCACTTGGAATTCATGAGGATGGACTTTTGCATTATAGGTATGCTTGATGTGGTCTTGGTATACTCGTAGATGTTCTAAGACATTGATTTTACTTTCATCAAGGAGTGTAAGTTGGTTAAGATGTGCTTGTCTAGCTGTGTCATCATCCATGAATTCTTGTAATACAACTAGTAAAGAAGGGATCACGAGCTCAAGAGGCATGATTGCTTCAGTTCCATAGACCAATGAAAAATGTGTTACTCTAGTTAAATTTTTGATGCTTGTTTGATAAGCCCATAGTGCCATGGGGAGCGGAGCGTACCATTCTCTATGATTTTATTTGATAAGTTTCTTGAGAATGGCTATCAAGGTCTTATTAGTTGCTTTGACTTATCCATTTTCTTGTGGGTAATAAGAAGTTGAGAAACTATGCTGGATATTGTACTTACTGCATAAGGCTTGAACATCCTTGTTCTTAAAAGACTTGCCATTGTAAAAAATGATCTTGGAAGGGATTCCAAAACAAAAAATAATATGTTGAAGTATAAAATCCATTATTCGAGGTCCAATCATAGTGGTCATTGGAATGGCTTTGACCCATTTGATGAATTATTTTATGGCAGTTGTGATCAATTTATGTTGTACCAAAGAGGTAGGTGAAATTTTGCCAATCAAATCTAGGCCCCGTTGTGAGAAGGTCCAAAGGCTTTGAATGGGATGTAAAGCTTGTGATAGTACATGAGTCAAATTAGCGTGATGTTGAAATTTTTGAAATTTCTTGACATACTGACAACAATCACTTTCCATGGTGGGCCAATAATAAACCATGTGCAAAATGCACTTTGAAATGGCCATTCCACTAAAGTTGCCACCACAAGTACCACCATGGGCTTTAGTTATAGCTTGTTGTGCCTCTACGGGATCTAGAAATCAAAGTAGGACTCCATCATAGCCATGTATATACAACACATCCCCTAAGAGAGTGTAACGAGTTAATTTTTGTTTGAACATTATTTTTGTAGTTCACATAAATTCTAATGGGAGGGTCTCAAATTTGAGAAATTCTCTTATCTCATCAAGGTAAGAATTGTATGGATTCGCATGGATGAAACAAACACTCTTCTCACCTTCAAATTCTGCTCGTTTGATGGCTGAATTGGACACTATTGTTATGATAAGTGATTGGACTTATCCATGTTCATTCTTAGGGATTAGGGATCCCAAAGAAGCCATTGCATCCACAAATCTATTAGTTGAATGAGGCAAGTTTTCAATCTCATACTAGTTAAATTTTGCTAGCAACTTCATTGCTACCTCATGATATTGCTTTAGAATTGGTTCTTTGCATTGGTAAGTTCCTTTCACTTGAAAAACGATAATATGGGAATCACCAAAGATGCTTATTCATTTAATACCCATAGCTATGGCTGATTGAAACCCTAATATTAGGGCTTTGTACTCTATATTTCTATTTGTGCATGGAAAGTCAAGTTTTAATGATAAAGGAATTGGTATTCCTTTGGGTTTATAGAATATGACTCTCGCACCTTGTCATTTTTTGCACTTTGATCCATAAAATAAGAGAGTGATGTCAATGTCGTCCTCTAGAGGGACTAGTTCTTCTTGTTCAATGATGAAAAAGACCAAATTATCTGGAAGCTCTATAAGAAGTGGTTGATCATTTGGTAATGGAGCTTTGACAAGTTGATCGACTATCACTTGATCTTTGATGGATTTTTTATTGATGAATTTGAGTTCAAATTATGTTAAAAGCATTATCCATTTTGCAATATGGGTGTTGGTGTATGTGTGGGTCATCATGTATCACATAGGATTTTCCTTAGCTATGACATAGGTAGTGTTACTTAGCATATAGTATCTAAGTTTCTTAGTGGTAAAAACCACTACTAAGAACAACTTATCAACATAAGCATATATTATCTCATAACTCACCAATGTTCGACTAATGTAGTAAATTGCTTACTCTTTATGATTTTCATTTTTCTACACAAGAATTGTCCCTAGTGCAAAATTTATTGCAAATATGTAAAGGTGAAAAGGTTTTCCTAGATGAGGTAACATAAGAACTGGTAGTGAAACTAGGTACTTCTTTATGTCATCAAAAGCCTCCTAACATTCAGTTGTTCAGGAAAAGTTACCCCTTTCTATAGCAAGCGATTGAAAGGTCTGCATTTTTTTGAGATTTGTGCAATGAATCGTCAAATAGATTTAATCTTCCTTAGCAAACTGTGCAACTCTTTCAGGTTCTTTGGAGGTGGAATTTTGATAATGGCATTGACCTTATTAGGGTCCACTTCAATGCCCCACTTGGAGATAATGAATCCTAGAAGTTTTCCTGATGTAACTCCAAATACGCAATTTGTAGGATTCAACCTTACCTAATGTTCAAGCAATCGATCAAAGACCTTCTCTAGAACCTCAATGTGATCAAGACACATTTTGGATTTTGCAATAAGATCATCCATATAATTTTTAATGATTTTATGTATGTAGTTGTGGAAGATATATGCCATGACATGTTGATAAGTAGCTCCTACATTCTTAAGATCAAATGGCATCACCTTGTAACAGAAAGTGCCCAAAGGTGTCATAAATGCTATTTTGTGTTGGTCATCAATATTAATTTAAATCTGCTTGTATCTTGAGAAACCATCTATTAATGAAAGCATTTCATGGCATGCATAAGAGTCTACGAGTTGGTCAATGTTAGGTAATGATTAATCATCCTTGGGGTATGCTTTGTTTAAATATTGAAAATTAGTGCATACGTGTACCCCTCTATTCGGCTTAAAAATAGGTACCATGTTTGAGAGCCACAATGGATAATCAATGGACACAATAAAATTTACATCCAATAGTTTTTGCAACTCTTCCTTAACAATCAATGCCACAATCAGATGAATTTTCCTTAGTTTATGCTTGAATGGCTTAGCTCCAGGAGCTAAGGTAAGGTTGTGGACCACCAAATTGGGGTCAAGGCTAGGCATATCCTTGTATGACCACACAAATATTTATTTCTTCCTTGTTAAGATATTGATCATATACTCTTTCTCTTATGTAGATAAATATTTTGCAAGTTTTATGATTTGTGGATTATCCACATATTGACTAAGGTTCACATTGATAGATTATTTGATAAGCATATGCGAACCTTTTTCTAATTGATGTGGAGTTGGGATGATATGGATATAATCCTCCACATTATTAAATGACTCAGATGACCCTTCCTCTACTTTAGTTTGGAAAATTTAAGTAGATGAGGGTGAAGGTTTTTGTGGGATGTAAGCACTAGAAGCTCGTAGAAACTCTTCGAATAGGATAAATTCAGCAATGGATGGTGGGGATGAAATCCTATCCATGGTGACAAGGCTAGCATCAATTGGAATCAGCTTCACCAAATTGTATTAGGTACAAAGTGGGGTGAAAAAGTCAATAGAAATCATGTTAACTTCATGGAAGTGAGGTTGCTACAATTTGAGGAGTGATTGCTCTCTCTCTCTAGGTTCCAAATGACCTAAGGTGGATGAGTGATGATATTGTGAGAGCAACCAAGGTGGCAGTGGTGGATCTGATTTAGAGTGCTCATGCTCTTTTTCAAAGTGAAATATAGTGTGATTTATGGGAAAATTTTTGGTGTAACACTCATCTCTCTCGATGGGCTCTGTAGGAGCCACATATTATTAGGTACCATCAAAGATGCAAATGATCCAGTATAGGTTTGCTTCCATCTATTGAAACTCCCCAAAATATTCATGAGAGATATAATCATCTGAGATGTGATTAGTCACGTGAAAAACATGACCAATCATGAATGTATGCAATATAATCTCCAAAAAAGCCTTATTTAGGTAAGGTATAAAATCAGGGTCTAAATATTCATCATCACTATCATCATAATCATCACAATCATCAGAATGTATGCTCAAAAGAAGAGCTTAAGGTGGATGTCCTGTATCCTAGGCCAGAGTGGTCATGCACTTATTGATACTCGGGCTCAATGATGTGATGTGGATCCTGTTCATGTTGTCCAAGGCCGTATCCCTACCAGTTAACCCTAGAAAATATTACAAAGGAAAATTTGGGTTGGATAGATATTCTAAATTGGCATAAAAATCTTGTAAGGGTTCCTCATTAGGAGGAGGTAGATCAGATGAAGAATCCACTCCCTCATATACAAAATTGATCCTATTTGGTTGGGAACCCATTGTGTACACTGCACCTATGACTAAAGGTGGGTCGTGCGGGTGATCGTAATACTTGACTGATTGGATAAGTGGTGTAACTATGACACTTTCAATAATGTACTCACTAATACTTAGATTGGCAAGATGAACTACAACTTGGGCTTGTTGGGATATGAATGGATCAGATGATGAGGTGGGTGTTTCAAGTGATAAGGTGGGTGCTTTAATTGTGGCTAGTGGCTCAGGTAGGGGTGATGGTGCACTTGGTGATGGCTCCTCTTGGATAGGTGATCCTATATGCTATACGATGGGTGGTGAGGCTTGATATGGAATAGGCTTGATGGGGTTGTTAGTGGTTGATGAATGTGGATTGGTTGTGCTAAAAATGTGAAAGGTGTTTGTGAATTGGGGGGTGTGGTTAGTGAAGTGGATGGTTTGTTAGCTCGATGATCAGGTATGGTTGAAAAATGGAATGAGGTGGATGAGGGTAGATTGGAGTTGATAGTTTGGGAGGAAAAATTTGGATTCACCATTGATAAGGCCTCTGGGATGGGTGCTTTTGATGATGTGATGTTAGTTGGAGTGGTTTGAATGGTAAGGGTTTGGATTGAGAGGTGGGTGTATGGAAGCAATGGATCATAGAGATTGGAAATCAAGTTGCAATGCTTAAATGGTTTTGTGTCTGCTTGAATACAATTAAATTTGCCCTTGTGTATGTATTTCAGATATTTGTGTAATGTTGAGGGCACACACTTCATCTCCTTTATCCAAGGGTACCCATGAAGTATGTAATATTGCATTGCTCCTTCCTAGATGTGGAAGAGGATGTGGATAGTCTTCACCACCATGAGATAGGTAGAACCACATTCCCTACAGTGGAACATAAAGTATCATTAAAGTCTCGTAAGGTGAAGGTGGATGATGTGATATGGGATGAGGGTATGTTGAGGTGCTTGATGGTGGAAGTGGTGATGAGGTTGATGGAGGAACCGATATCAATGAGCACCCTCTTAAAGGGTTTTCTATCAATATGAGCCACAATGTGCAATGGAGGATCAGGTAGGTATGATGATATGCTTTTCTCCTCAAAGTCATAAAATATTATTGAGGGCTCCATACATTTTTGGAAACTCCCTATAAAAGCATTGAAGGCATTAGGATATTTTGATTGCACTTCGATGGACTTTAGAATTTCCATCAATGGATCGCAATGTGGGGGAGATTTTTGAATCAACTCATATATTGATAGTTTAGTTGATGCCATTATTAGGCTCTACATCGATTGGCTTCTCAAGGTGATGATTGGGCGATATGGATAATTGGAACTATGGATGGTTGGAGGTGGAACGAATGGGCCTAGTTGTATAGATACACTAGTTTGTATTGTAGGAGCTTTCCCTACTTGGATTGTGTGATTTATTTATCTTTTCTCATGGGTGACCATGCTAATAGCCCCTACAAAACCTTGGTAAAGTTGCGATACATGGTTAACTTGGTTGGGAGGAAATATAGAAGTTGAAGCTCCCATTGCTTATTGGTTTACCTCATGATGAGGCAAAGGTGTTTGTTATATGCCAAGGTTATGATTAGGTTGGGCTAATGGATTGTAGACTTTGATCCTCCCTGCATCCAATAAATCTTGCACAACACCTTTAAAATAGTGACAAGCTTCGATGTCATGTTATTTATTCCAATGATAGATGTAGTATAAGTGCTCTTTGTAGCATTTCATTTTTGGCTTACTTGGATCTTCAGGTTTCATCTCCAGCAATGTAAAAATTTGTTGCACATACAACTTTTGAAAAATAGATGAATAAGGCTCAGATAGTGGGGTGTAATTGTATTTGGGACTAAAATGACATTGTATTTCCATAGGTTGAGTTTGGTTCTGCACCTACTATGGGGGTGGAACCACTTGATAATTAAATTGTTGCAATTTTTGTTGTTGGTGTTGGGGTTGTACTTGGACTTGGGCTTGTTGAATCAGCTATGAAGGTTGGCCCAAGACTATCTGATTAACCTGAGCAGCCTTGGATTGGTTGTGGTTATTCCTCTTTTGGTTCTTACTCTACCATTCTTTCTTTCTAGGCTTGATCTTACCCTATTGAATTTCTATTTCCTTTATCACTCCAGACTAGGTGAGTGCCTCTTCGAATGTTCTATATTGTTGCAATTGTAGCAACAAAGAGATGGGCTTGGCATAATTTTTCATGAATGTTTTTGTTAAATATATCATGGGGAGGGAGAATTGTAATTTGATCAAGACTGCCCTCCAGTGATTTACAATATCATGGACTAATTCATCATAATATTATTTCAAACTAATCAAATCAATCATTGTTGTTTTCTTTCTGACGTTCAGGATGAACCACTCCAAGAATTGGTGCACGAGTTTCTTGAAAGTGTAAACACTTTGATGCGGTAGGTGGTTGTACCAATCTAGGGAATCTCCCCCAAACGTTTGAGGAAAGGTGTGGAGCATAAGTTCATCATTGTTTATGATATTGAAACATGCATTAATAAATCTAGTTACATGCTTTCGAGGGTCCTCCTCCCCCTTAAATATATCAAAATTGGTATATGGAAATCTACCAAATATGGCGATAATGGTACCGAAGCATGGATTGGGTGATTGAGTAGCTACCTCAAGGTGGGATTTTGATACTGCAAACCTGGTGTTTGCATGGTAAGGCTATCAATCTAACTTTGCAAAAACTGGATCCTTGGATCCTCTAGAGGGTTGAATCCTTGATTGGGTTGCTGCTGCTGGAAGTAGGGTGCATTA
The DNA here is from genome assembly GCA_028583015.1 of Wollemia nobilis. Classification (NCBI taxonomy): domain Eukaryota; kingdom Viridiplantae; phylum Streptophyta; class Pinopsida; order Araucariales; family Araucariaceae; genus Wollemia; species Wollemia nobilis. The sequence goes on from JAQPPZ010005606.1 coordinate 3,795,943, forward strand.
TTGATGGGGGTTTGATGGTGTGGAATGTTAGCATGAAATAAATTATGGTATGGTTGTTGATGATTTTGATTTTGATGATGGTGGGGTGATGGGGGTATGATGGCATGCTGACCTGAAGAGCTAGCATACATTTGGTGAAGTGGGTTAGTAGGTGTGATTATGATTGGGGGATGTGACACCCAAGATGAGTCTTGGGTGAAGAAATTTTGTGGATGAGATGCAGTGGGTTGGTTTATATTGACCCCCTATGATTTCTATTGTCGATCGAGATTAACACTAGGATTAGAATTATCAATGAGCATCTACTACAAATGTAGGAATACCTACTGTATAACAATCACTAATGAATATGGTATGGCTATGTGAGTGGTGGATGGTTGGGCTTTTTGCATGGCAACCACGTTAGTGGATGTAGGAGGAGGGTAAGTGGTAAAAGACATTGCCACTGAACTAGGTAGAGTTTAGTGCAAGGGACCTATGGATGTAATGGATACAAGGATCTACGAAGCAACATTTTCCTGTGCCTCATAGAAGGGGTTAGCACCACTAATATTCTAACTTGGCCAAGTGAAGGGGTGTTGATGTGATGACGATGGATTATTGTGAGTTGTGGTTGTAGAAATTTGTTCGAAGGGTGGATTGGTGAAGATCTAATTAGCTTGCTACGGTTATGTGAAGGTGGTATCTTGATGGAATGATGAGATGGTACAGGTTGGAATGGTAAGTGGGGGTAATGATGGAAAGGCTAAACCAAAAACATTCAAATATAGTATAATAGCATCCAAGTCTACATGTGACTTGACTATTTTATGGTATATGTGGCTCACTCCTAGGTATCTCAGGGATGGTGGTATGAGTAGCCCTTTGCATAAGGTCTATGTCCAAAATGAGGGCACCGTTAGAGGGCCTTGCATTTAGGTTTTGGGATATATTAGGGGCTACACTAATTTTCCCTACCACCGAAGTGTTAGGGACCTGATAAGACTAATACATATCCATGGGAGAAGACAACTAACTTTGTAGTAGGGCTAACCTTCTAGCTTGATTTTGGGTTGTTACCATACACTACGCAAAATATGAATGAATGTGTGTGGATGTGGTGAAAATGCAAAGCAAACAACATGCAAAAGCAAACAAGAAAACAAGTTCTTGCTCTAAGTTTCAATCGAGTTTGATTTTGTTTTGATTTTTTTTTTGATTTTTGAAGGTGTTTTGATTTTTTTTTTGTTTTCGTAAGAAGAAAAAGTGCTTGTACAAATTTTTTTCCCTAGAATGAATCTATGGATTTCACCTAGACACTCTCACATACAACCTGATGATGAATTCCGAGTTGTGAAACCCACCAGGACTTGGATATGAAACCCAAATTTGATGAGGGAGCCTAGGTCCTACTGGATCCTCACCCAACACACTATGGGCAGCGATACACCCTTCGAAGAGGAATGTGTGCTATTTTCATGGATAGAATAGTTCTTGGAGCTGATCTTGGTCACAAATGGGGTAAAATATGTTGGGGGTTGGTGATGAAGTCCAACCTTGTCCAACGTTCATGTGAGTGTGTGTGGCTTCATTATTTATTATGAAATGCAAGATATTGTGGGATTCTATTTATTACCTAAATGCAACAAAAAACAACATACATCAACAAATATTCACCTAAATGATCTAAAATAAAAATGATTCTTTTGATTTTGCTTTTATTTTTTGATTTCCTTTTAAATATGCCTAGACTAAGACTTGAATGCAAGAAATATCAAGCAAGGACAGACTCTTATTGAACCTAGTGAAATCAAGAAACAACAAAAAAAGGAAAAAGAGGGTTTTGATGTACACACCTACGATCCTTTCACTGCTCCTTCTTGATTGTGTAACCGTCGAGTCCATGGTTCTCCAATGCTCTAACCACCAATCATGTGGTTCTGCAAATCTGTAACCACTAACTGCATCTTTCATTAGGCACAAATCCATAACTGTTGATTGCACGATTTTGCAACTCAATAATTGTTGACTATGCAGTTTACCAGACACATTCATAACCACTAACTGCATAGTTCTACAACTCGATAACCATTGAGTACATGGTTTTCCAGGCATATATTCGTAACCACCAACTATATGGATCTGCAACTCTTTAACCACCAACTGCATGGTTTTGCAACTCTATAACTGTTAATTGCATGGTTTCTCAAGTGTAGCTTTAGGTCGAAGGGGCTATGAAACTACTGATTTAAATCCTCAATCTTCATGTTGCTGAGCTCTAGAAACCTGCAAACATAGAAAAACATAGATCAAAAACTAAAATAGAAAGGAAAATCAAAAGGAACATTTAGGGGGTCCCACTGTGATCATCATTTATATAACATAAAAGAAATGCCATTGAATTAAAAAAGAAACATTGCATTATATTTCTTAAAATGAGTTTTATGATACAATAAGACCTTTTGTAGGGTGCTTTCACAATACAAATGCTCAAAGGGGGTGATCCCATTTTAAAATAAAAAATGGTGATTGAATTTTATTTATGCTACAATCAATTTTGGGGTGGTGGGTTTTATCATGACCACCATGCTCGATTTGAACTTGTTGAATGGAACCTACACACATGTAAAAAGACAAGGGTTTAGTAGCACCTATCACAATAAATATGATAAATGACTAATGCAAATAGAAAATGAACAATGACTATTGCTTACATAAGTCATGATTTGAACAACATAACGATAGCATTTCTTTCCTACCCTTTCTTGATCATGTGATGGTACCTTTATAGGCATTTGAGGGTTTTGGAGGGAAGGATAGGTGGCAATCCAGGGTTTCCATGTGGTAGGGGAGTTAGAGTATATCATTTAGAGTACCTCACTTAACTACTGTGATGTGGCTAATGGGTGAGTGTAAGTGGAGTGAAATTTGAAGGAAGAGTGAGTCCAATTGAGGTGATGTAACCAATGAGCAAGTGAAACTAGGGTGATGTACCCAATGCATGAGTGAAACTATGGTGAAGTGGCTTGATGAGTGAGTGCAACTAGGGTGATGTGGCTTGATGAGTGAGTGCAACTAGGGTGATGTGGCTTGATGAGTGAGTGCAACTAGGGTGATATACCCAATGCATGAGTGCAACTATGGTGAAGTGGCTTGATGAGTGAGTGCAACTAGGGTGATGTACCTAATGCATGAGTGAAACTATGGTAAAGTGGCTAACGAGTGGGTGCAAGTGGAGTGGAATGTGGAGGATGCCCCATGTGAAGGGAAAAAGTGTGTGAGATGTGGCATGATGATGTACAGTGGTGGCTAGGACACATGTCCCATGAGGAGATAAGGTATCCTAGGTGGATTTTCTAGATTTAATAAAATATAGAAAATATAATTATGTGCAGGATTTTATATGCCTAAGTTTGGACTTAGGCATATATATTTTATTATGCCAATTTATGTGGTGGTATGCAAGTGGTGTTGTGTGAGTGCCTAGGTTTTCATGTATATAGATACCTCTTTTTGTACCGCATTGTGTGAAACACAATATGGTGCAAAAATAAAAGATACTTGTCTTTATTGGATGAATGGACTCAAATCTGCTTGATGCACAAGAATGAATGATTTCTTTGATTTTTTTTAAGCTGTTTAAATCACTCAAGTGTCAAATTACCAAAGTGAATGGTTCCTAATACCATAATTTGGTAGGAATTACTAAAGTTAAAAGGGTACTAGAACTCAAAAACATGATCAACGATTTTACCACAACATTCTGTGCATCATCGAAACCAAAGGAAAATTCACAACACAAACATTCCCAATTTTGGGGTATCAAATTGATCAAAATATCATACATTCACATCACATCCAAATCATGCAATCATCCACCTCAATCATCATCCATATTTGGTTAGTTGACTTGTGGGTTTCATTCTTTACCCATTCACCAATTGAGGGGGTAAGCTAAAATAAAAAATTTCAAGTCATTCATTCTTGCGCATCAAGAATATTTGAGTCCATTCATCCAATAAATATAGGTGTATTTTGTTTTTGTATTGCATTGTGTTTGATGCAACACGATACAAAAAGGGGTATCTATAGAAACCAAAACCTAGGCACTCAGACAACAACACTTGCATACCACCACACAAATTGGTATAATAAAATATATATTCCTAAATCCAAACTTAGGTATATAAAATCCTGCACATAATTATATTTTTTAGATTTTATTAAATCTAGAAAATCCACCTAGGATGCCTTGTCTTATGTTGGGGTATGTGTCCTAGTCATCAATTTCCATCATCATGCCACATCTCATACACTCATATCACCCTTGTCCCTTCACATGGGACATCCTCCACATTTCACTCCACTTGCACTCATTCATCAAGCCACTTCACCATAGTTTCACTCATGCATTGGGAACATCATCCCACTTGCACTCACTCATTAGCCACTTCACCATAGTTGCACTCACTCATTGGTTATATCACCTCACTTGCACTCACTCATCCTCCACATTTCACTACACTTGCACTCACTCATCAAACCACATCACCTTAGTTGCACTCACTCATCCTCCATATTTCACTCTACTTGCACTCACTCATTAGCCACTTTACCATAGTTGCACTTGCTCATTGGTTACATCATCTCAATTGCACTCACTCATCCTCCACATTTCACTCCACTTACACTCACCCATTAGCCACATCACCCCAGTTAAGTGAGGCACTCTAAGTGACTCACTCTAACTCCCCCTACCACATGGCAGCCTTGGCTTTCCATCTATCCTTCCCTCCAAAACCATCAAAGGTCTATAAAGATACCATCACATGACCAAGAAAGGGGATGAAGGGAATGCTATTGTTATGTTGTTCAAAAAAATGATTTATGTAAGCAATAATCATTGTTCATTTTTTATTTTCATTAGTCATTTATCATATTCATTGTGATAGGTGCTACTAAACCCTTGTCTATTTACATGTGTGTAGGTTCTAGATTCAACAAGTTCAAATCTAGCATAGTGGTCACGACAAAACCCACCACCCCAACATTGATTATAGCATAAAAAAGAATCAAAAACTATTTTTTTTATTGTAAAATGAGATCACCCCATTTGAGAATTTGTATTGTGAAAGCACCCTACAAAGAGGCTTATTGCACAAAATGCATTTTACAAAATACAATGTTTCATTTTCTATTCAATGGTGTTTTTTTTTTATGTTATACATAGAATCTTGTTTTGTCATTGAATCTGTTTTTTGTCATCAAATTATGAATGTAACTACCAATATTATGAATGTAACCACCAGTATTATGAATGTAACTATCATAAACTAGGTAAGTTGGGAATATTTTCATAGCAAGATGCCATAGAATATTGTCAGAAGATGTCAGGAAATATTCTTATAAATGTTATAAAATGAGAAGGATGTAAGTCTCATGGGTTAGAGAAGAATTTACATATTTTATAAGGAGGTTTCCCCCTAGAAGAGGCCCATGATAGTAATATTTCTCATTCTAAATTCCTGCAATTACTATTTTTATGTTTGATGCATGTATTTTTTTGTTATCAAAATAAGTGTTGCTTTCATTAATAATTTATGAATCATGGTTATATTGTGCTTGGAATTGAATTTATTATCTTAGTTTAGCTCTATGCTAAGAACATGAGCAGAAGATGTGGATTGCAAGTGGTATCGGAGCACTTTATAAGGCTTGGTAAGCTTCTACTACGAGAAATTATTTTCCTATATATCCTAGGTCTATAGGTTAGAAATGATATTCTAGCCATCTAGTGAAGTGAAGGGTGATGAGGCTCCAATACCTAGGCCTTAGAAAGCACCTGTACATGAATTTGAGCTCCCACATATCTTCAGGTATATTGGGAGACCTCTATAGGAACCCATAGGAAAACCTTCATATATAGGAAACTAGTCGGCCCTATAAAATACATAGTGCATCGAGCATAACACTTGACAAGATTACCCTCCCATACTATCAGATAGGCAGGTAGTGTGCTCAAGGGTATGTGTGGAATCCTCCTTGGGTAGTGGTCTATAATATTGGTCTGAGTACTATCATTTGTCACTATGGTATAATAGAGGGCTATGGATATTACATAAACTATAACCTAGAATCCATACCTTCTTTGTTAACCATATCAATAGTAGAGCTCACGGTATAGAAAAATGAAATTTAGAGAGTTTAGGAGAATATACACAACCTAAAAACCCCTATTATATATATCTAAGGTTTGGGATATCCAAAAAATCCATTTTGGTATATAGGTCATTGTGATCGTCTCATTAAGTTGATCATTTTGATAGATAACACCCAAACACTTTTTAGGCCCCTTACTAAAAATAGTAGTCTAGGTTTCCAAAAATTGTCAATTTGGGATATGGTCCATTAAGTTCATCTCATTGAGCTAATTGTATTGGTATATAGCATCCATAAAATATTTTGGGATCTCTACTAAAAATAGCAACTACTAAAAGTAACTTTTATTTTTAGTAAATAGCCCTAAAGACCTATTATCGAGCAATAAAGGCCACAATGAACAAGATGGAGTAGCAAATTTCTAAACTAGATGAGATCATGGATATCAAGGGTCAACCATCTTCTCTTATCACCATGCTAGTAGATTTCTAGCATAAACAAGATCCTATGAGTCAGGATATTAAGGTGCTCAAATTAGAAATCCAAGTTTTTATGAGTCTGTTGAGAACAATCCAAATGCTCAAAGGGGAACAAATATTGACCACCCTGATTATTATAGTCTTTAATGAACAAAATACTTAGTTATAATCAAGCAATAGAGGCATGACTCCATGAATCCCTAAAATAGATTTTCCAAGGTTTGATGGAATGGATCCACGAAGTTGGTTGATTAAGGCTGAGTAATGGTATGAGCTACATGGAACTCCTTTTGATCAAAGGATTTTTATAGCTGAATTTTATTTTTATATAGAAGCACTACATTTGTATCAATGATTGAGAAAATAAATGCCCAATATTGGTTGGAAATAGTTCAAGAGAGAACTCCTTAGTTAGTTTGGACCATCTAAGTTTGAAAAATTTACTGGAGCAATCACTAAGTTGAGACAAATAAGCATAGTACCTGAGTATATCATTGCTTTTTATAAGCTAACCAATAGAACTAAAGACCTTCCTAATAATTTTTTTAAGAGTTGTTTTACTAGTGGCCTTAAGGAAGAGATAAGGACCAAGGTCCAAATGTTTAAGCCAACCACTTATGATGACCATGAGGCTAGCTAAACTTATAGAGAACAAATGGAATGCTCAAAGGAAGGCTTCTAGATCCCTAAATTTCAAAATAAAAGTTTTGCATCCAATAATAATAATACTCCAAAAGATCCATTAGTTAAGAGGTTAAAATTGAAGGATATGGCCTATCGTCGAGCCAAGGCACTTTTCTATAAATATGATGAAAATGGGCCATGGAACATAAATAAAAAAACCCAATACCTCTACCTCTTGGATATAAAAACTCCTTTAGATTCTTCTACTACCACAAGGGAATAATTTATGGATTCAGTGGAAGAACACTTGGATCCAATGGATGTAGAACCTAAAACCGATAGTTAGGAAGAAGTAATTTCCACTATTTCTTTGAATTCCATCATTAGAATATCCACCCCATAGTGTATGATAGTCCAAGGATTTCTCAAAGGGCATAAAGTTTTGATCCTATTAGAATCTAGTAGCACTGATAATTTTATTGATCCAACTATGGTAAAATAGGTAGATTACTTCATTTATGGTTGTGATGATTCCAAGTGAAAATTACCAAAGGGGACATCATGACTTGTACTAGGAAATGTCACAATGCTTTCCTATCCATTGGTGACTATCACTGTCAAACTAATATTTATGCAGTCTAATTTAGTGGAGTCAATATGGTATTGGGGTGAAACTGGTTATGAATATTGGTAATATGTCTTGGAAGTTTTTAGAACTTTCGATGTAGTTCACTATCAATAATAGAATCCATACCATTTAGGGTATAAAAATTGGCAATCCTAAGCTTGTAACATCCCACCAAATGTAATAACTAATTAAGAAGATCCATCGACCAGTTATAGAAAGATTTTTTTAAATGTAGTTGTGTGTTATATGAGATGCGCAGGTGTCCTCAGAATTGTTAGTGGTCCTAATAAAGAATCAATAGGTTTTACTAGAACCCAAAAAACTACCACCTAGGTGGCAAGAATATCATAGAATCAATTTAATTCTTGGGAGTCAACCTCCAAAAATTCAACCATATAGGTACCCCTATCACCAGAAGAATGATATTAAGAAATTGGTAAAGGAATTATTGGATGTAGGATTCATCTATCCAAGCACATACTCATTTTTAGCTCTAGTCTTATTGGTTAAAAAAAAGGATGAATTATGGTAAATGCATGTACAATTCTATGAACTCAATCATATCACCATCAAGGATAAGTTTCCCATTCCAGTGATTTTTGGATGAGTTACATTGTGCTCAATATTTCACCAAGTTGAACCTCAGATTGGGCTATCACCAAATTCAAGTTCACAAGGATGACATATCTAAAACAACTTTTAGGACCCATGAGGGGCATTACGAGTTCTTTGTTATACCTTTTGGCCTCAATAATGCACAATCAACTTTCTAAGGCTTGATATATTAGGTTTTAAAAAACTTCCTCTAAAAATTTCCACTGGTATTTTTTGATGGCATATTGATCTACAACAAAATATGGAAAGAACACCTACAACATGTCAATTAGGTTTTGAATATCCTAAAACAAAAATAATTGTATGTCAAGTAATCTAAATGCACCTTTGGGCCAACTAAAGTAGAATATTTAGGTCATATCATGGGCAAATATGGTGTTTGAGTAGATCAAAGTAAAATTGAGGTAATGGAGTGTCCCAAGCCCATAATATTGAAAAGCCTCTGAGTATTCCTCAACCTAATTGGATATTACTAGAATTTTGTCAAGGAGTATGGAAGATAGCAACTCCTTTAATAGCTATGCTTAAGAAGGATTCCATCACATGGAACAATGTAACTAAGTAAACGTTTTTTACTTTTAAGGATGCCATGTGTTGTACACCAGTCCTAGCTATACCAAAATTTTCCAAAATATTTGTCATTGAAAGTTATGCCTCAAGAGTTGGATTGGGGGTAGTACTTATGCAATAAGGTCAGCCACTTGATTTAATAAGCAAGGCCCTCTTAGGGTAGAACCTTGCCAATTCAACTTATGAGAAGGAGATGATGGTCATTGTATTTGCCATCCTCCATTGGTGATCATACTTATTGGGGTGACACTTCATCATTGATATTGATCATTATAGCCTTAAGTATGTCTAGGAGTAGTTAATTTCTCCTCTTGAGCAACAAAAATGGGTCACTAAGCTCTTGTGGTATGACTAAGAGATAGTCTATCATAAAGGGAATGAAAATATCATCGTTGCATCACTTTCTAGGTTGCCTAAAATATAGGATATCCTATATGTTGTGTCCATAATTAAGGCTAATTGGTTAGATACACTTAAGTCCCAATGGTCAGAATACCCCACACTTGCACAAATTATTCAATATTTACAGACATCAACAAAGGACTATCCCAATTATTCCTAGAAATAAGGGGAACTATATTATAAGCATTATATTGTTGTTCCATTTTCCTCTAAAATTAAATATCATATTATCCAAGATATCCATTCCTTTCCTATAGGGGTCATACATATTTCTTATGAATTTATACCCATAGTAGGGGAGCAGGTAAAAAGTAGTTTCTATTATCTAGGGCATAAATCATATATTAAGCAATTTGTGGATAGTTGTGACACTTGTTAGCGCCAAAAGGGGAATGAATTAGTACACTAGGATTACTTCAACCTTTACCCATTCTAGAGTCCCCATGGACATATATATCCATGTATTTCATTTAAGGCCTTCCTCTCTTAGGAGGTAAATCAACCATCCTAGTAATTATGGAGTGATTGACTAAATATGCTCATTTTTATCCCTTGATTATCCTTATACTTCCAAGATAATAGCACAAAATTTTATGGATCAGATCTTTCAACTCCATGGGAGCCCATATTCCATCGTCATTTACTGTGATAAGATACAAGTAAATTCTAAGAGGAGCAACATTGTATTCAAAGGAATTTTATGAAAAGAAGCACATCATATCACCCCCAAATAAATGGCTAGATAGAAGTGGTGAATAAATATCTTAAAGTCTATATCTATTGTTTTTCTTTAAATAATCAATCCAAGTGGAGTCAATGCTTTCCCTTAGCCAAATGGTGGTATAATACCACTTTCCACACTACCATATGAAGCTGTGTATGGTCAACCACGCCCAAAAATCACCACTTACTTTCTAGGTAGTTCAAAGGTAGACATAGTAGACACAATATTTAGTCATACGAAATAAGTCTTAGCAGCTCTTAAGCATAATTTAACCGCTGCCTAGAAAAACATGAAACAAAAAGCAAAAAAACACAAAACTAAGAGGGAGTTTGTAAAATATGACATGGTTTTCCTTTGTATTCAACCTTTTAAATAATTGTACCTCAAAAAAATGGCCAACATAAGCTAGCACCCAAGTTTTATGGGCTCTACAAGATATTGCATCGAATAGAGGAGATTTCTTACAAGTTGGAACTGATAACCACATCCAAGATTCACCCAATATTCCATGTATCTTGCTTGAAGAAGGTGGTAGGAACATGTACTCAAGTACAAATTGTCCTTCCTAAGAGGAATAGATTATTTTGTAGCATGCAACCATTCTAGATCATTGAACATGGCATCTCTACTCATAGGATATCATTGAAGTGTTGGTGCAATAGCAAAGGTTACAAATAGAAGATGCCACATGGGAACTATTACAAGAATTTTAGCAATAATTTCCCACATTTTAGCTTTGAGGAAAAATATTCTTTAAGGGGGATGGCATGTTACATACCCAACACTTGTAATACATTGGGGTATATGTTATTATAATAAGGTGGACCATGTATTTAGTTAGAAATGGGCCACATATTAATTAGGAGAGTGTGTTGTCATAGAATCTCTTTATTGTCATATAATTATGAATGTAACCATTGGTATTATGAATGCAATTATCATAAATTAGGTAAGTTAGAAATATTCTCATGTAATACTATCATAGAAGGGTGTAAAAATATTGTCATAATATGTTAGGAAATATTCTTGTAAATTTTATAAAATGAGAAGGATGTAACTCTCATGGGTTAGAGAAAAATTTACATATTTTTTAAGGAGGTTGCCCCCTTGAAGAGGCCCAAAAAAATAACATTTCTCATTCTAAATTCTTGCAATTACTATTCTTATGTTTCATGCATGTATATTTTTATTATCAAAATAAATGTTGCTTTCATTAATATTTTGTGAATCATGGTTATATTATCCTTGGCATTGAATTTATTATCTCAGTTTAGCTCTATGCTAAGGACTTGAGGTGAATATTAGAATGAGTAGAAAAGGTGCATTTCAAGCACTAGTCTCTGATTGAAACTTCTTATTGTTTGAGAAGATTCATTCCTTAGAACATTTCCTTGCCTTCTGCCTTTAAAAACTTTTATTGAGACTTTATTTGCATTCTCCACTTTTGCTTAGGTTGGTTCTTAAGATTTTTACAAGGAAATATTTGAGTGTAGAGAGAATTCACTACAATACACAAGTTAAGGAATGAACCATAATGCTCATTTTATCACTTACTAAAAAATATCATGAATAATGTATCAGTATACATTGACTATAAATATTGTCCAAATAATAACTCATCAATATTTCATGATCCTTACTTCCTTACAATTAAGTTATAGAGGAACAATAAGACTCCCTCCATCGAGACATAAAGTAGTGAGGATCATAGATATAAATAAAATAAATCCATCCTATCTTCATTATTTTATCTTATCCCTTTGGTAGGTGATGGTTCCCATGAGATTAAATATTTTGTTCTACTAATAGCTATCATTTTGATACCAATGACATCAAATAATCAATTATAAGGTTGATAGGTTGTGAAGGCCATTCAATATTTTCCAACTTATTTTAATCATCAAATATTTCCTAAAATAAATCCCATCACATGATGAATACTATGAGATTCATAGGTGTTAGTGGCAAACTTAATCCTTTTATAATCTATCAAAACCTGCCATATGATAAAAACTACAAGATTCATAGGTATTGATGGCAACCCTATCTCTTTATCAAATTACTATCCATCAAATTCATATTGATTTTGGACCCATATAAAATATCAAAAGTCCTCAATAGAATGTTTTGATCATCTATGTAGGATCACAAAAATATGCCAATATACATATAGGCATGTGGTAATATGCATCATGTCATAATTATTTCTCCCTTTAAACTACAAAAATGGGGTAATTAATTGTCAATCGACCAAATCAATAAAATTACCATATAAAATCCCTCTATGATATTTATCTAGAGGTAAATACATTATTGTTTGGCACATCTAAATGTCCTGTATGCCATTTATCTAGAGGTAATACCATTGCCATTTGGCATAATAAAAGTTATTTATGATACTCACCTAGAGGAAAGGCATAAGTCCTTTATAGTATTTGTCTAGAGGTAAATCATAAGTCCTTTATTCCTTTACGAAATTTATATAAAGTTATATCGATTAGTAGAAGTCCTATGAATTTTGTATAGGGGTAAGTCTATCACCATTTGGTACATCTATAAAGTTCTCAAAAATATTTTTTTTGAGGTAGATCTATTTATGGATTTTAAATAATATTAAAAAACCTCTTTGACATTTTTCTAGAGGCATAAAAACTTGTATTTTTCTTGTATCATAGAAATTCCTTATGACATTATCTAAAATCCTCCTAGGCACATCTATTTTTGGATTATATCTTGTATCACAACAATACTTTATGGCATTATCTAAAGTCCTCCTAGGTACATCTATTTTTAATGTCATATCTTGTATCATAGAAATACCTTATGGAATTATCTAAAATCCTTATGGGCATATCTATTTTTGTATCATATCAATGCATTATGGCATTATCTAAACTCCCGTTGAGTATATCTCTTTTGTATATACTTGTATTATAAGCAATATCATTTATTATTTAACTCCAAAAATCTATTTTAAACAAGTATTTACACATATTAACATAAAAAACCATTATGATAACCTCATATTATAACCATCATCTCTTAAAACAACATCATTATAGGATTATATTAACATAAAAATGTAACATCATTAATCATAAGTATAAAATATGATCAAATTAAATAATACAAAGCCAAAATACATTCATCAATTTGAAATACATCACCATGAATTATAACAATTGAAATATATATATATATATATATATATATATATATATATCATCAATTGTATATATATTATAAATCATACAATCCTCAATTATCATATAACAACAAAATTGGATCTCTAAGGGCAACCTTAGGAATTAACTTTATGAGATAGTATTTTGAGCTCTTGCTCCTCCTCCATATGATGGTGATATCCTCATTTAACATTAGGACTTACAAGTTATAGACCATGATTACATCCATGTTTTCTATGTATAACAAGGTGAAGGCAACTAATTGATCTATTGACACAACTACATGATAGGTTATCATATAGTAGTTTTATCTATTGACCTCTATAATGAGATTTGCCTAAACTTATGCTAGCTCTATTGCATGCATTTATTGAAATACAACCAACTAATATAGAGGGGCATGGAATAACTAGTTATTCCTCTTACTAGTCATGATTATGGACTTTGCTATTGTTATGTCCCTCTCAACAATAAAAATAATAATCATATATTTCATCACCAAGGTCTATTGAGCTAAGTAGTCACATTCCTATATCTTTAAAACCATAGTTTCCTAGCTATTTTAATCTAACACGACCATTTCCACTCCTACAATCTAGCTACTTGAAAGGCTAGCATATCCCCTTCTACCTCCATTAGTGATTGAGGAGAATTGATAGGTCTTGGCCTACCCACTGTGATAATTAAAATAACTTATCCTACTATTGTGGCTTTCCTATACCAATTTTTATACTCTTGGTACTACTTTACTAGTGGTGAGACAACCCACTATTCTTCTCTAGGATGCCTCCTTAGCCATATCTACTCACCCATCCTTAGACTTGCTATAATCGCTCTCCAAGGATAGATTGTATGGTACCATACCTAGTGGTGGTCGTTGAATTTGAGGTCATCAAAATTAGAATCTAGGATGACTAGATCATCCACATCAAACTTCACATAGGAATATGAATCTAGTATAGCATCAAACTCCCACTTTATACCTATCTATAGTATAAAATTAGACCTGATGGAATGTCCCAATAGAGGTCAAACTAGAAGACCATTCTCTCAAATTGGAAGAGATATCACTCTCCTCAAGGTCCCATTAGCCCTCATCATGGTTAAACTTGAGCCAACTGGTTAGCCTGGATGGTTTCTATATGATCACCACATAATTTGATCACCATGTAGATCATCCACTACTTGTGCTCTTTCTAAAATACCCCTATGAGGTTGGCTCTACCCTCCCTCAATGGTGTGTGTACTAGTATGCTAGTAGCACCTTTATATCATCTATCTAATATAGAATACCCGATAGTCATGCTACTACTATGTGTTCCTAGGACAACACCTAGAGAAGCATACAATATGATAGTCCCCCACAATCTCCATAGATGACATGATGTAGGGAAGGTACAATTGAGACAAAATTATAGTCCCTCAATCAAATACTATCTACATCATTGGTATATCATCCACTACCCCATACAGAATGCATCACTCTCATACTGGAGCCACTAATAAAATATTTTGATGCTAGTGTGGCTAGTATTGTTGCCTATCTACCCAACTGCCCTCTAACATAACCAACATTGATACCAATACCTGATCCAAATAGCTAAAATCTACTCTCTAGTTATTTGTTCCATGCTATAATACTATGAATTTCTTATGTAAACAAGGGAACCCCTAATGGGTACCTAAAGGATCCTCTAGATGTCCTTAAGGTTAATATCACATCCCCTCATAATATCTAGAAGGTATTTATTTTCAAATACCATCTCATTATTAGTTTCATCAAAAGAGCCCAATCAAACTCAACCTTTGGCATAAGAAACACATGGTACAATCCTACAACCAGAAGGAGAGTATGATCCACAGAGTCTAGCAATATGAGTATTATGTCTAGTATGTGAGGCTACAAATTTTGATAATCCACACTTTGTAATCTCTCCTACATTCAAAAACCAAGTAACCATTAACCTACCAATCCAAAAGCTAATATCATTTTTTTCATCTTAAACCTTTCAAAATTAGTGTAGACCTAAAGGTGCAAAAACATGATTTATTGGCAAAAGCTTTACCAAATAACAATAATTATTTAAATTTTGAAAGCATCACACAATGAAAAAATTTATATCAAAAAATGAAAGTGCTACCATATAGAAAAAGTACACCTGGAAAAACATGCAATAGGATAGTCCTTGCCATATCTATATATGAATTGATGTAGGGAGGGTAAAAGTAAGCCAAGATGATAGTCCCTTAAGAAAATAGTATCTACATATTTGACTTATCATCCACCATCCCTCATACCTACTACATCACTATTGTCTTGGTGTTGCTGATAAAAATATTGATACTAGTATGACTAGTAGTATTATGTATCTATCCAAATTCCCTCTAGCATAGGTAACATTGATATCAATGCTTAACCCAACTAGCAAAATGTCTAAAGTCTCTAGTCATTTGTTCTATGTTGCATTACTATGAATGATTCATATAAATAAATTCACCTCTAATAGTTACCTAGAGTATCCTCTAGATGTCCTCTGTTGTGACTCCTTCACAACGACCCCAAAATTTGGGGGACCCACTTGAAATTTGAAATCTTGCTTCAAATTGTTGCTTGCGCTTATTGTTCACCGTTGTCATCATTGAAATATCAAGAATGCTTATCTTCCTCCAAATGGTATTATAGCAGGGTCCATTGTCAAAATTCACCTCATGATCTGAAGATCCTGAAGTTATGCTTGTATGGTCATTTTGATTATGGTATTTGAGTTGTATTATTGTTGTTATGTTATGTTTAAGGGTGTTTATTTTTTTTGTTATTAATATTGATAGGTTAGGTTTTCTAAAGATGTTTATGTTATGTTAAATTTTTAAGTCTCATGTATACCTAATATTTTTTGGTTTGTTTTATATGTTCTGTTATGTTATGTTGTTTTAGTTTAATGTTGTCTTTAAATTTAATTTTTGTTATTTAGTATATATTTTTGGTGTTATTTTAATATATTTTCGTTTATTATAGTGGAGGTCATATAGGTTGCATGTTCATATGTTATGTTTAGTTATGTCTTGTTTTAAATTAATTAAATTATAAAGTTTTATATCTTTATAATTTAATATATTTAAAATTGTTATTTTATAAACATGTTTTAAATTAATTAAATTATAAAGTTTTATAACTTTGTAATTTAATTATATTTAAAAATGTTATTTTATAAATGTTTTATATTCTAGTTAATATTATTTTGTTGGTAAGATTATTAAAAAATGTTGAATAGAGGATGTGTTTGTGGGTTTCATTGGCATGTCTTAACTTTAAATTTTGAATGTCAATGAGGAGAAATAGTAATCCTTTGAAAAGGATTTATTGATATTAGGGTTTCAAGAATTCATTTTTTAAAACTGACAGAATGGAGCAAACTAATAAAGAGGAACAAATTTCTTAAGTTATAAATGAAGAATTAGAAACCAAAGAGAAGGTTCAGACAGGTTTGGAGAAAAAGAGGAAAGATTGAAAGGAGCCAAATAGAAGACCAAGTTGCAGAGGAAGCTACATTTTCACATGAATACAAAGACTTTGTTGGATTCATTGTAAGATCTAATATTTTGTATCAAATTTAATTTTTATTAAAAGCAAACACTATTGTGGTGTTTTCAATTTATGAGTTGATTGATATAATTTTTTATTTAAAATTTATGTAGAAGATAACACCAAATTTGTGGTAGGATTGTGTAAAATCTGGTATGCCCGAGTTTGGTTTTCAAAGTTGTGTTTTTCTGTGTTGTAGCAAGTTTATCCGAAAGTTTTATTCAAATTTGTTTCTTTACCCTAAGACCTTTTTAATTTATTTGAGGTATTAAGATTTAAGATAAAACCTAGTTTATTTTATAAAAGATTTAAATTTTACAACTAGGTTAAAGTTTGAATTTATCACTCAAATATTTAATTTTATAAATATTTTGGGTAAATAAATTTCACAGATGAGGGAATCAATGAGCTTTTGATTTTAAATTTCATAAAGTTTATAAAGTTCATTGAATTTGTTTTATTAAAACCCTAAGTTGAATTTCAAAGATTCATATTTATAGAAAGGGTTGTGAAATTTATTTAGGTCAAATATTTAAGTAAATAAATATTTGACAAATAAATTTCCAAGAAAGAGAAGGTTTATATAAATTATTGATTTTAATATCATAAAATTTTAAAATCCATAATTTGAGATTTTTTTATGTTTTTGGAAGTTTGATTTATTAACATTTTCAATCTCAAATCATAAAGTCCAAAATATACTATTGAAAGGATTAAATTTATTTACTTTAAATATTTAGTTTAATAAATATTTGAAAATAAGTAAACATCACATTAAGGAAGATTACATGAATTCTAATTTCCATATTATAAAGTACAAAACTTTATAATTAGAATTCATACATATTAATTATTTATATTTATTTATTTCAAATATTTGAATTAATAAATATTTGAATAAATAAATATTTGGTTTAAAAGGTTATATGAATTCTAATTTTTATATTATAAAGTACAAAACTTTATAATTAAAATTCATACACATTAATTATTCATATTCTATGAAAATAAGCAAGGATTATAAAGCTTAGAATATTCTAAAAGCCCAAACATAGTGATTATAAAGCGTTTCACATTTTATAATTATGGTTTTTATTTTATTCATCATTTATTAGATCTGATTTTAAGATTTATTCATGAAATAAATGTAAGTTTTGAATTAAAATGCTTTAAGACATTCATGCAAGTTTAATATAAGGTTAAAAGCATTTTTAATCAAAGTTCATCTTTTAAAATAGATTTGCATTCTCAAATATTAGCTTTAAAAGGTAAGTTTATTCATTTTGAGGAAGTAAATTATATTGATGAAAAAGCAAGTAATGATTTCAAGATCAAAATATTTGTTATACTAGGCCCCTTATTAACAATTGATTTTTAATACCTGAGATGTTTTGTGCACTTAATTGACATAAATTCATAACATATTACATAAAATAACCTTGGAGAAATATATTTTTCTTTGCAAGAGAGGATTAGATTCCTAATTGTCGGGTGTTATTTGTAATCAGATAAAATCACACCTCAACAAATTGGCGCTAGAAGGAAGGCCTGAAAGGTAAATATTTTATTTTCATTTGAAGTCTTTCAAATCTTTTTTTTTTTTAAATAAAGGGGTAAAAATTTATTGATAAAAAGTCTGGATTACACAGTACAACTGAGCCCCCACACAGGACTCAAATAAGCAACAAGACAGGCTAAATCACCAAACAAGGTCAACTCCCAAAGAAAACCAAAAAAAACAAACCACATTAAGTCTGAACATCCTTATGGATCAACTCCCGTAGGTGTTGAGAATCCCTAGACGGGAGACTCTCCCAGTTATCAATACTCTGAGTATCCAATAGCTCAGAAGCCCTTTTGGCCAGGTAATCAACAACCCCATTCCATTCCCTTGGAATGTGCACAAAGGATATAAATTCAAACTCTTCACTCATTCTGAGAATCTGAATGGTCACAGAGGCCAACTGCCAATTAACATCCTCCACTCTTTTGCTGTTTAAAATATTAACCAAAATTTGAGAGTCAGACTCACAAAGAATCCTACGCTAGCCAAGAGAAAACCCCCTTTGCAAGGCCTCAAGTATCGCTAGAGCTTCCATAAGATTGTTGGAGTGAACACCTTTATAAATGGAAAAGAAAAAACTGACCACGCCAGTAGAATCTCTCCCAACACCACCAATTCCAAGCATGTCCAGGATTGCCCCTGGACGACCCATCAGTATTAATTTTTAAAACTCCTCTAGGGGGCAGTCTCCATCTACCCTCTCTCCTAACCTTCTTGCTAAGCTGAGGAATCCTACTAGGGATAGAAGAATTCACACCAACCCCAAACAAACCAAGGGCCTATCATACCTTCTCCTCCCTAGAGTCCAAATGAGGGTCCACATCACATTTACTATGGATAGTTTCTTGAACCATACACAGGATCCTTTGCCAGATCTGTTGAATAGCCAAATGACTTCCCTCAAAAATGCATCGATTTCGTTCGAGCCAAATCCGCCAGATGATGCAATAAGGGCCCAAATTCCAAGCCACTTGGAGGAAGGGGGCCTTGGCTGGAGGTCTACCCAGACTACTCCAAAAATCCACCAGGGAGACCACATGAAAACAAGGATGGTTCCAGGCACTCCACCAACAGTGCCAAATGTCTCTGGTAAGGGAGCATTGGAAAAATAAATGAGAAGAGTCATCCTCATTCTTACCACAAAGGACACATAAAGAGGGACCCTAAAATCCCCTCTTCCTCAAGTTATCCCAAGTGAGGAATTTATTACGAGCTACCAGCTAGAGAAAAAAGTTACATTTCAGCTTAGCAAATCTATTCCACACCTTTTTCCACCATGTGACAGGGAGACTCCCAAACTGTTGCTTATCAATAACTTGATAACCATAGGCTACAGAGTGGCTTCCCTTGGGATTAGGGTTCCAAGCCAGAATGTCTTTATCCCTCAATGAAGAACAATACCTCCCTACAAGAATAAGAGGAAGCACCTCTCTATCCTCGGCCAATCCCCCTTGGGGCCATTCCTGTGGATCTTTCCATCTGTACATCTCCATATTTCCAAAATACTGGATTTTTTTAAAGTCCTCCACATGAGACCAACCTCGCTTCCAAGAAACAAATGCTTAGGGAATGTAACCTGGGATATTGAGTCAAGATAGGAGGGTGGCCATCCCAAGAATCCTCCCAAAAAAGAACATCTAATCCCCGATTGCAAATCTAGAACAAACCCTACTTAATTAAATTAGCTCCTCTTTTCAGAGTGTCCCAGATAACAGAACCTTTCCCAACCAAACTGGCTCTAGGGATATCTACCTCAGAAATACCTCTCAAGTATTTATAAGATAATATTTTAGCCCAAATCTGATCTTGAGAGGAACACCATCTCCAATAAAGTTTTGCAGCCAAAGCCTGCCCAGAAAGAGTTGCTTGTCGCAACCCAAGGCCTCCCTCTTGAACTGGCCTACAAATGGAATCCCATCTAACCAAACTCCATTTAGATTGATCAAGTTTGCCAGACCACAAAAACTGTCTTGACAGAGCATCCATGTCCTTGATGAAACGAGGAGTTGTTTGCACAAAACATCTGTAAATGGGTAAAGCTTGAATAACATATTTTAAAAGCAATACTCTACCTGTAGAGGATAGCCATCTAATAGTCCAGTGATTTACCTTCCTTCTAAACTTATCAAGTATAGACTGCCAAGAAGATGTAGGCAGAGGATGAGATGAAATAGAGATCCCAAGATAAATGAAGGGGGGAGTCCCAACCCGGAATCTTAGAATGCGAGCAATCCTAGCTTGAATAAGAGGGGGGTATTGAAGAAGAAAATAAAGGACTTGTCCTCATTAATCACCCGTCCAAAAGCACCAAGATATATGTCAAGATACTGTCTAATGTTTCCAGCTTCCTTGATAGTGGCAACTCCCAACAAAGCAGTATCATCAACAAATTGAAGGTGGGAAAGAGGAGGCAAACTGTTATCCCACTTCCACACCTGAATGAGACCATGCCTGACCTGAGACTTGAGTAATATGCCCAAACCTTCTACCATAATGATAAACAAATAAGGAGATAGAGGATCTCCTTGCCTCAATCCCCTTGAGGCCTCAAATAGCTCCGTTGTCTTGTTATTAACAAGAACAGAGAATGAGGAAGAAGAAATACAACTCATCACCCATCTAATCCATTCCTCCTCAAAGCCAAAAGCAGCAAGAACTTTTTGAAGAAAGGACCATCTAACTCTGTCATAGGATTTTTCCATGTCCAACTTAATGAACATAGTTTTCCTTTCAAATCTTAGTTTAAAAAAAAAATGGAAATTTTTTTATTTATGTTGCATTAATGTTAATCTGTCATAAATTTGAAAATTTGGTTATAATTCAATTTTTACAAAATTTTTATACATAGCCTTGCATATTAAAACTGGTTCAATGGCAAAAAATGATTTACCCTATTTTAAGTATGATGGGATGATTACAGTTGAAGAACATATTCAGGCATATAAAAACATTATGTTTCATTTTCAAATTATGCAAGAAGATGTTCTCTATAGAATGTTTCCATACACATTGGATAAATTTTCTAGAAACAATGTTCAATTTACCTGTAGGTTCTTTCGCTTCTTGGAATCAACTAGAAACAATGTTTCTTGAACATTTTGGAAAATTGGTTGACACAAATTTGTTATCAAATCAATTTGCCTCTATTTGTAAAAAGCCTGATGAATCCATGAGTCAATTTAATGATAGGTTTCATAAGTTGTATACTGAAATAGAAACATATTTTATCATTTCAGAAGAAGTTGTTCAAATATACTTGGAAGCCTTAGATCCTTTTACTGTTAAGTTGTTAGTAAAGCTTCTTAAATATTTATCCTTGTTTAACGCTTATGGTGGGGTAATAGCTGTAGAACAATGGTTGATTTCAAGAGGAATTGATGTGGGTAGATTATCATTACTTAACCTTAGGGTTTAAAATCAATTACCACCTATGAGTCATGATACGCATTTTTCAACACCATCGAATGAAATTGAATGGCCTAGTTTTTCAACCACTTTTGATATTATCCAAGAGGAAGTGCAAGTTTCAAAGCCAATATCCATAAATGAGGATTGTTTTTTTTTTTTGTATTTACATGGTGGAATCGGTAGCCGCCATGAATCCGAGTAGGCTATCCGGATTTTTATGGCCACCATAGTATTCTGCATTGTTCGCCTCGGAAGCCGCCACATAGATCTTCATGCAGTCCACCCCTATAACCACCATGCCACAATCATTTTAAACCTTTTACGCCATTGAAAGCACCAGGAAAGGGACAAGCGTTCAGTCCGACGAGGCCCGAGATTTGAACCTTGGACCTCCACCCCCTTATGGGGTTTGGATAAACCAATTGGTCTACACCTCGAACCTCATAAATGAGGATTGTAGTAATCAAGTTTATCAAAATGTATAAATGCATGAGTCTTCAGATATTGGAGGAGTTTTAGATCTAACTAGCTTTGAAACATATGATAGAATATAATCTTCCATAGAGTTGAATGAAATAATTAAAGCTCCAAAATTGAAATATTCTAGAGGTAATTTCATTATGACTGATCATAAAATTTTATTACTTGAGGAAGATAAATTTTTCATGGAAGATAATTTTTTTGAAAGTGATGAAGGTGAACTTGAAAAGCATTCGATTGTTGAATTTACAGAGTGCAAAGAAGTGGTTGAACATCACTCTCTAATTTTAGAGAATTATTATTATTGGTGGAATAAATGGGATGATTTTGCCTCTCTTTCTAATGAAGTACTTGCTTCACCTAAATTACAGGACAAGTTGCAAAGGTTAATTCTACAACTTAAAAGAAATAGTGATCAAGCACAGGGACAAATACATCAAGATGCATATCTTGATAATTATATAAATCATTATCATGAGACAAATATTGAAGATGCTAAAAGTGATATTCTTTTAGACAGTGGAGAAGTCCTAGAGTGGACTAGTTTTGAAACATATGATAAATCAGGAACTTTCATAAATTTGGATGAGATCATTGAAAATGATGAGCAAAATTTTTAGTATCCTCAAAATAATGATCAAGAAGAAATAAAAGAAGGGATACAATCTCATCAAATGTTTCAAAAATATGATTATTATAATGGTTGGGGAAGATATGAGGAATTATTTATTTCTAATTATCCTACTGATAAATTTTCCATTTCACTTGATATGCAGGATGTTGAAACCTCTATCTTGCGTGAAGATATGGCAATTTCTATTCAACTGGAAAATGACGTGCCAATTTTAGAAGTAGAGAACGTTCCAAAATTTGATCATTTTGAACATGAGTTTGTAGAACACATTGTTGAACTAGAAAGAGAAGAAATGGTAAATGCTTCTTATGATTCATTTGTTTTAGATGAAGAAGAGGTAAAATATTTTCTTTCATTCTTGAATACTAAAGATTTAAGTGAAAATTTTCATGATTATATTGAATATTCAAATAAAGAAACTTCATGTATGGCTAACAAAGAATCAGAATTTCCTATTCATCCTAAAGAAACTATTCTTGATTGGATGCCTAATTTTGATGTTTTTGAAAAATAGGTCATTGATGAAGGAATACGAAATGATGATGATGATGATAGAGATCATGAAGAAAAAGAAAAGACTACAATGACTCATCAAGTAGTGGTAAATGAAAGTGTACAAGAGGTAGAATCTTATCCATTATGTCTAAACATTCAAGAATCAGGTAAAACTTCATATAATCATTTATTAAATTCAAAGGTTGTTTATGGTCAAATGCCATTGAGGGTTGATAAAGAACTAGAGCGGATTCCTATTCCCACTACAAATCAAATTGTATTGCTAAATAAAAAAGAAGATATGCTTGAATTATTAAACCATGTTCATCAACAATTGACAAATGAATTTAGGATACAAACTTATACAGATCCTCATTTAGTAGATATCCTAGATTCTTGCAAAGTGTTGCATGAGCACGATTGGTCTAAAAGCATAGATGATGATTTTGCTTTAAAATTTTCAGAAGTAGTTTCTTATTTGAAAGAAATATTATATGCTTATGAAAATGAAAACTTAAGTCAAAGTGAACAATCCGATTTGGAAAATTACATCTCATTGGATAATCAAGAGATAATTGAAGATCATGTATTCACTTGCAGAATTAATGAATCACATTCTAAACATCGAATTGCTTATAAACTTGAATCAAATTGGTGGGATGAAAAAGGCAAAATGAAATTTGTTATATTGTTTAGCCTAATTTTATTTTGGTTGGATTTGTATAATATTTGGCATGCATATAACAATATATGTCTTTTACGTGCCAATCGTATTTGGGATCCAGGGAAATGATGGCAGAAATTTTGTATTATCTTGTACATAATGTATATTTTTGTAAATAGTTTTTTGGATTTTGTTTTCTTATTTTTGTGTTTGTACATAAGTTGTGGTTTTGTAATGTTTTGTTATTTGTTCGGTTGTCAATGTTGTCAAGTTTAGGAAGTGGATTCACTCGCTTTATCAACTTTACAATTTTGGTTTTGCAAATTTATGTTTTGTATAGCTTGTTGTTTTGTGAGCTTGTTAGTTAGTTATTTTTCTGATTTTATTAGTTGGTGATGTTGTTGATGTTTGTTTAGTGTTTATCAGATTTTTGGTTGTGTTTTTAGTATAGCAATAAAATGGCTTTGCCATATTTTGGAGTTTCATTATTTTGATGTGTGTTGTTGAATTTGACAAATTTTTAGTGAGGTTTTCTTGATTAAGGTAGTTGTTATTGAGACACTAATCATTTGATGATTTTATCTGGTATTTGGGCCCTGGTCATATAGGATAAAATTACCTATTTTGAAAACCTGTAAAACTTGGAGAAAAGGAAAAGTGAGATGTTAGTCTATATCTTCATGAATGTGAACTAAGATAAGGAAAATTAAAATATTAGAATCATATTGCAAAAGATTCACGAGTACCACAAACACATTAAGGAATATTTTTTGAAATTTTAGATGTATGAAGTTGTCAATTTTACATATTAAGGTGAAAAATTTTATATACTCTTTTAGCCTTACCTGATCTCTAACCCAAGTGGTAGGTGGATTTGTTGCAAAGTACCATATTACCAAATAAAAGAAAAAAAGAGAAAAAAAGAAAAAAAAAATGAAAACAAAAAAAAAGAGGGATAAAAAAATGAGAGATGAAATGATGAATACAATTGAAAATAAAGTCAAATCTATCACCATGAACTAGATAATATTCACCGAATCTATAGATGCTCGACTGGCAGTGAAGCTATGTCTAAAATAAAGGAAATGCAACATCCAAAATTTGTCTAATATTTAGGAGTTTCAGATAATCTCTACCGGAGCTATAGATGCTCGGTAGGCAGTAGAGCAATGTTTGAAGGGAATTAGGTGGAGGTATTTCTTCAAAGAGAAAATATTCATAGCCTAAAATGCAAAATTGACAATGGAATGCTAAATGGTTTTAAAATATATAGAATGAATCACTTTGCACACACCGAGCTGATGCTGATGATTCTGATGGTTCATGTCGAATTGGTCTATTCTCATTCTCTAGATATCATTGATGCTTATAATTCTAATATTTGGGTTTTTATTGTTTTTAGAGTTTGGTTTTTAAGTTTGAAATTTCTAGGGACATTTACCAGTAGAGTCACCATTTGTTGTGACTCCTTCACAATGACCCCAAAATTTGGGGACCCACTTGAAATTTGAAATCTTGTTTCAAATTGTTGCTTGCGCTTATTGTTCACCATTGTCATCATTGAAATATCAAGAATTCACCTCATGATTTGAAGATCCTGAAGTTATGCTTGTATGGTCATTTTGATTATGGTCTTTGAGTTGTATTATTATTGTTATGTTATGTTTATGTCAAGGGTGTTTTGTTTTGATAATCTCTTCCAAGGTCTTATTTGGCCTACTTGTTACACCGGTTTTGTTGTATGGTTGCGAGGTGTGGGCTAGTGACACAACAAATGCAAAATGGAGGTAAATAGAAAGGATTCAAAAATATCTAATCACAAACTTTCTCAAAATTAAGGCCATAATCCCTTATGAAATTATTCTAGCTGAAACTGAAATGTTCCCTTTAGAAGCAATTGCTATGACCAAGTTGTTATGTTTACTTGAAAAAAATAAAAAACATGACAAATGATAGATGGCCTAGGGCAGCTAGGGACGAAGAGTTGCATAGGTGAAAGAATACATGGATGAAACAAAATCAGAAATGGATGAAACATTGGGAAATCAACATAAATGAATGCCCAAATGTCAACAAAGACAAAAAATTATGTGAATGAAAAGTTCAAAAGTGGAATGTGGAAAAATGCAAGCAGGAAAAGACAATATTATATTGCAAATTTTAACCCAACGTATGACCACAAGGAAAAAGCGTATATAGGTGCTGAAATCAAGTGGAAGGAAAAAATACTCATTGCTCATATAAGGACTAGCTCTCATAGGCTTAGATGTGAAACATGGAGATGGACAATGCCCAAAGAACAATGGGAAGAAAGGATATGTACTCTATGCAGCACAGGGGCAGTAGAGATAGAGGAACACTTCATCTATAAATACCCGAGTTTTTCAGATATCCGTGACAAATACAAAGAAACACTTGGGAACGAGTTTATGGCAGATTTATTTGAAGACAGTAAAATAATTTTTTTTAAGGAATTGCTAAGACAAATCAGCAGGAGAAGGAACAACCTTATCAAAGATATTAAAGATCATATGATATGATTTGAGTAATTGTACTTCCATATTTGAGGTCCCATAGACCATATTTGGGTCTCACGGACGTAATTAAAATCTTTCATTTCATTTCATTTCTTTTGTTTGTTATTAATATTGATAGGCTAGATTTTGTAAAGATATTTTGTGTTATGTTAAATTTTTAAATCTCATGTATACCTAGTATTTTTTGGTTTGTTTTATATGTTTTTTTATGTTATGTTGTTTTAGTTTTATGTTGTCTTTAAATTTTATGTTTATTATTTAGTATATATTTTTGGTGTTATTTTAATATATTTTCATTTATTATAGTGGTGGTCATATAAGTTGCATGTTCATATGTTATGTTTAGTTATGTCTTATTTTAAATTAATTAAATTATAAAGTTTTATAACTTTATAATTTAATATATTTAAAATTGTTATTTTATAAAGTTGTTTTAAATTAATTAAACTATAAAGTTTTATAACTTTATAATATAATTATATTTAAAAATGTTATTTTATAAATGTTTTATATTCTAATTAATATTGTTTTGTTGGCAGGATTATTAAAATATGTTGAATAGAGGATGTGTTCGTGGGTTTCATTGACATGTCTTAACTTTAAATTTTGAATGCCAATGAGGAGAAATATTAATCCTTTGAAAAGGCTTTATTGATATTAGGGTTTCAAGAATTCATTTTTAAAACTGACGGAATGGAGCAAACTAATAAAGAGGAACAAATTTCTTAAGTTATAAATGGAGAATTAGAAACCAAAGAGAAGGGTCGGACAGGTTGGAGAAAAAGAGGAAAGATTGAAAGGAGCCAAATAGAAGACCAAGTTGCAGAGGAAGCTACATTTGCACATGAATACAGAGACTTTGTTGGATTCATTGTAAGATCTAATATTTTGTATCAAATTCAATTTTTATTAAAAGCAAGCACTATTGTGGTGTTTTTAATTTATAAGTTGATTGATAATTTTTTAATTAAAATTTCCATAGAAGATAGCACCAAATTTGTGGTAGAATTGTGTAAAATATGGTCTACCTAAGTTTGGTTTTCAAAGTTGTGTTTTTCTGTGCTGTAGCAAGTTTGTTCGAAAGTTTTATTCAAATTTGTTTCTTTACCCTAAGACCTTTTTAATTTATTTGAGATATTAATATTTAAGATAAAACCTAGTTTATTTTATAAAAGATTTAAATTTTACAACTAGGTTAAAGTTTAAATTTATCACTCAAATATTTAATTCTATAAATATTTCAGGTGAATAAATTTCATAGAGGAGGGAATCAATGAGCTTTTGATTTTAAATTTCATAAAGTTTATAAAGTTCATTGAATTTGTTTTATTAAAACCCTAAGTTGAATTTCAAAGATTCAGATTTATAGAAAGGGTTGTAAAATTTATTTAGGTCAAATATTTAAGTTAATAAATATTTGACAAATAAATTTCGGAGAAAGAGAAGGATTATATGGATTATTGATTTTAATATCATAAAATTTTAAAATCCATAATTTGAGATTTATTTATGTTTTTGGAAGTTTGATTTATTAAAATTTTCAATCTCAAATCATAAAGTCCAAAGTATACTATTGAAATGATTAAATTTATTTACTTCAAATATTTAGTTTAATAAATATTTGAAAATAAATAAACATCACATTAAGGAAGATTACGTGAATTCTAATTTTCATATTATAAAGTACAAAACTTTATAATTAGAATTCATACATATTAATTATTTATATTTTTTTATTTCAAATATTTAAATTAATAAATATTTGAATAAATAAATATTTGGTTTAAAAGATCATATGAATTCTAATTTTTATATTATAAAGTACAAAACTTTATAATTAAAATTCATATATATTAATTATTCATATTCTATGAAAAGAAGTAAGGATTATAAAGCTTAGAATATTCTAAAAGCCCAAACATAGGGATTATAAAGCATTTCACATTTTATAATTAGGATTTTTATTTTATTCTTCATTCATGAAATACATGTAAGTTTTGAATTAAAATGCTTTAAAGCATTCATGCATGTTTAATATAAGGTTAAAAGTATTTTTAATCAAAGTTCATCTTTTAAAATAGATTTGCATTCTCAAATATTAGCTTTAAAAGGCAAGTTTATTCATTTTGAGGAAGTAAATTATACTGATGAAAATGCAAGTAATGATAC
This sequence comes from Wollemia nobilis, assembly GCA_028583015.1. Classification (NCBI taxonomy): domain Eukaryota; kingdom Viridiplantae; phylum Streptophyta; class Pinopsida; order Araucariales; family Araucariaceae; genus Wollemia; species Wollemia nobilis. The sequence continues at coordinate 3,824,842 of JAQPPZ010005606.1, forward strand.
CCAGTTGTTGTAGGTGAGTTGGAGAGGAGAGGGCAATCCTCCAAGGGAGGTCCCAGGTTCGAATCTCCACCTTACCAAAAAGTTGAATTGGGTACCCAAAATCCAATTGATAATGTTGGTGCGGGCAGGATTGGGTGTGAATCCCAGGTGAATTTGACGGTATAGAAACCCCTGTTCGTGGTCTGTCAGACCAAAGCGGCCCCACAAGGGGTTTTTTGCTAAAAAAAAGAAAAAAAAGAAAAAGAAAATGCAAGTAATGATTTCAAGATCAAAATATTTGTTATACTAGGCCCCTTGTTAACAGCTGATTGATAATCCCTGAGATGTTCTTTACACTTAATTGGCATAAATTCATAATGTGTTACGTAAAAGAACCTTGGAGAAATATATTTTCTTTGCAAGAGAGGATTACGATCCTAATTGTCGGGTGATATTTGTAATAGGATAAAATCACACCTCAACATCCTCCAAGGTCATGATCAACTCCTAACATGGTAGCTAGAAGGTATTCATATTCAAATATCATATATCTATTTGTAATGTATGAATGTAATATGGATTTAACAATCTAATGGATGACACCATAGAATGTATAACAATAATGAATTGTATTTGCTATATCCTTGTAAAATTTTGATAAATTATACACCCTTATGTGATATGTAATGATGTATTGTTTCTATATATAAGCTTTTGTAAATTAAAATAATATAAGTAACATAATCAGTGGTCGTTTAAATATCATTTCTAACATTCATCTGGTATCTAATATATATAAAAACTCATTCTAATAAACAAACTCTCATAAAAGATACTTTGATTTTTGATTATTGCATGAAAATTGATTGTTGCTATTTGGGAATTTTGAGGTTTTCCATGAGACTCAAACACCCTAGTTGGCTCATAAAAATTTGTATACTGACTAAATAGGCACTAAAAACAAAGCTTTCACTCCAAATGACTAAGCTATTAATTACCGCTATGTGTGCAAATGAATGTATTAGGTAAAATATAAGCATACCCCGATGTCAAGCGGGATTATTTCAACCCATTGCTAATATTGGGAATCCTCAAATGCTCACCTTATCCTAGGTTTGGATTCAGTTATACTAGACCACTAGGAAATCCAGGCCACCTAAAGCTAGCTCACTTGTGAATTGCTTAGACCTACTCCTTCAATGATAGGCAGGATTCTTTCAGCCCATTGCTGAGATTGAGGATCACTCTGGATTTCAAGCATTGATCATTCTAGGAATTCAAGTTCACACCCTTATTTTATTCAATTTATTGGGATACTTGCTCATGTAAAGTGATAAACAACACCGTTTATTTTGTATATACTCTCTTTTAATGACAATAATCACTGTTTATTTTGAATTTATATATTTTTTCTTTGAGCAAGGGATTTAAATTTTGCTTTTGAACTTGAATATGGGATGGATTTGATTTTGAATTTTAGGATTTTGCTCCTTTATTTGTAAGAAAGGGATTTATTCAGTGTTAGTGTATGTTCTCGTTATTATTCTATTAATTTATTAGTGGTTAGGCTTAACTTAGCATGAGTACATTTTAGGTATTATTTGGTTTTCTAGATCCTAAACTCATGGGCTATTCCAAGCCTAATGTAATCTATATATTTGATGCAATTGAATAGAATTATACTTTGTTTTCTATCATGGTATCAGAGCGAGAGAACAATACTCTCATCATATGGATTGCCCATCACTAGTGGTGAGAGTTAGAGAAGACGTCGGTGTAATAGGAGGTCCTTCGGGCAGTGTTCTGCTCTTCATCTGCAGGAGCTTGTGTGAGAAGAGGTCATGAAGTCATGAATTTGCACATGAATTTGTGATCTACGATTTGACAATAATACGGCTACGATCTTTGTGAGCGGAGGCCATGAAGTCGTGTGGAAGTCATCGTGAATCTCCATTTTAAGATCGAACTATTGCTATAGATGTTTACTGTGTTTACTACAAGACAACATGAGATACGCAACCAAGTGATAGTCTGGTGCACGATTAGATGTGGTGACGTCTATGTTGAGACAGACTGCACGATCAGACACAATTGGATGCTGTGTTGTCTATGCAAAAGAGACACTCCATGCTATGCGCAGGAGGAACGCAAAAAAAAAAAAAATTAAAGATCACGTTGTGGAAGTGATTAAAACGTACACCAAGCTCTTTAATCAGGCAATGTGGCACTGTGCGTTCTGACTGCGTATGAGAAAGTGATTTGCACATAAGGAAGGCTTAAATTTGTTGTGTTTGGAAATTCGAAGGTAGCTACGCATTGAAAGAGACGCTGAAGGCAATTGCAGTGAATAGCACATTGTTTTTAACAAAAAGGACATCACGTGGAGAAATATAATCACATATCAGAGGGAAAAAATGTGAAATAAATGACTATGTGACTGTGTGATTTGCTTGCAAAACGTGAGACGAGATTACACACTGTTGTTAAAAAAAAAATCCGTATGCTTAGGCTGGGCGATCCTTGGAGTGTTTGCATAGGAAGTGGACATAGACATCTGTGCTAGACGTGTTTTACCATTATAAATGTGGAGCTTAAATTTGCAATGAAGCAATGTTTACAGAGGAAGGAAATTTAGAATTTTAGGTTTTTGTGCCATTCGTTGGAGAAGACACTGCACTTGAGGACAGTGGAAGTTTGGTAGAGCCGACGATGTGCATATTTTGTCACCAATAAGGGGGAGAGCTCCCCTGATCCTTTTGGATTAGCCCGCTAGCCCACTTGGTTGTGGGCTGAGCGGTAGGGCTCAGGGAGCCTTGAGGTCATGGGTTCAAATCTCGTCGACCCTCCTCAGGTAAGCATTTTTTTAAATATTTTTTTTACTAAAGTTAATTTTTTTTTTATATAGTTTAAAAATTAGTTTTTAATTAAAAACAAATTAATTTTTTTTGTATATGATTTTTTTTTTAAAACTCTAGTTATTAAAAAATGTTTAAAAAAAAAAAACAAAAAGGGAATTTTTTTTGGGGAAAGTATTTTTTCCATAATCAAGGGGGGATTGAGAGTATTGTTTTTTGAAATAACAATTTTTTGGCAATATTGTAAAGGTGCATTTTCGACAGTGCCCGACACCTAGTGGTTTATTTCTGTGGGCACTTTTATGTTGTATGTTGCATTTTTTCTTACTTTGCACTACTTCATTAAAAGTTAACATCAAATACACTCCCTAAGTCCCCGAAATACATAAAACCCATCCGTGCAATTTATTGCATTGCAGCGTTTGGTATTTGTGATACCTTTGGCCAGCACTTATAGGTAAAGCTGTTGTTATTGCGCTATTGTATCCACCGCATAATATAGCTACCAAAAAGGACGTCTGATCTTGTTCTCTATCAATTGTTGGGGGGATATAAGTTTGCCAATTTGCTATTTTTCTTACTCCATCCACTACCCTAATTGTTCTTGTGTTTAGGCGTAAATCCTGACAAGAATTCTAAAATCCATAGTGTTTAAGGGAAGTTACGCCCCATGTATGAGGATTGACGACTTTCTATGGTAGGTGCCATCAACAAGACGATTCCCATTCAGTATCGCCTAAGTTCCATGTATCGTAAAATCTTTAAAATTACCTACAGTTTCCCTCACGTAAGGGCAGGTAATTTTTTTTATTTTTTTAAAAATACCTATAGTCTCCCTCACGTAAGGGCAGGTATTTTGTATGGTATAAATTCCTGGCATTAATGTATAAAGAAATGGGGACCAATTGGTGATATAAGGAACCCTCACTATGGCTTCTTCTGCAAAGTTAATGACTGATGCTCATCAGTTATTGAAAGGTCCTAATTATACACCATGGAAAAACAAGATGAAGGTAGTCCTTATCATGGAATATTTATGGGATGTTGTTTCTAGAGCAACAACATGACCTTCACCCGTAGCTGGATCCACAACTCCAACTGCTGATCAGATCACATTTGACAAGAAAGACAATCGAGCAAAGGTGCTCATTTTGTTTGTTGTCTCCGATGAAGTTCAACCTCATATAGCTGACAAAGAGCATGCTAAAGAGGCATGGGATGCCCTTACCACTATTTATGAGGGGAAGAATGATTCCACCATTCTTCATATTACAAAACAACTTCATAATATGAGTTTGAAATAGGGTGAGATAGTAAAGCTCTTTCTTTGCAGATTATCTAAATTAAAAGGTAAACTGAATTATTTGGGAGAAATTATTGATGACAAGCTTCTCACTTTAGTGGTAATGAGAGCTTTTCCTGATTACTTCGATACGTTGATCACCTCCATTCAGGTTTCATAGAGAGTAATTACCTTTATTGAGTTGGTCAATTTGCTTCAACAACAGGAGGCACTCCAAATTCATAGGGATAATTCTTCTAATATAGCCCTATACTCCACCAGGAAGGGTTCACAGAAGAAGGGTAATTTTTAGAAGGGAGGAAATTCTCAACAAGATACAAAAGGAAAAGGGAAACAACCTCAATAGAAGAAGAGATATTGTAAAATCTATAAAAAGGACAATCATGACACCAACAGATGTTGGCATAAAAATAAGCAAAAAGGCCAAAAAAAACCATCAAATAACAACAAACAACCCAAGGGGAATGTTGTTGTTGAAGAATCTGATTCAGATTTTGAATTGACACACAAGGTGCTCATGACTACCACAATCTCCAAAGAGAGGGATCCTGTATGGTATGTCAATTCTGGAGCTACTAAACATATCACTGGTAAAAAATTGTGGTTTGAATCATTTGTGGCAAAAGAGGGCAGACCTGTCACTATTGCTGATGACAAAACCTACAAGGTTCAAGGAGAGGGTACAGTTTCAGTCACTCTTTCTGATGGCAAGTGTAATATTGACAAAGTACTCTATGTTCCAGGATTGGCTAACAATTTGTTGTCAGTCACACAAATCCTAGATAAAAATATGGTTGTCAAATTTCATGTTGAGGATGGCAAGAAGTGTTGTACAATTACCAGGAAGGGTAAGCAGATTGTAACAACTTCATATAAGCATGGATTATTTGCCTTGGATGCTATCTCTACTCCCCATGTTGCCATGACAGTCTCTACCAAGGAGGAAACTTCCCTATGGCACAAGAGATACGAGCATCTTAGTTTTGGATACTTACTTGAGCTTAGTAAGTATGAGATGGTAAAGGGTCTTCCTTCCATTTCTACCACATTGCCAATGTGCTCTGATTGCTTGGCCGAAAAACAACATAGATTACCTTTTGAGAAGAGCTCAACAAGAGTGCAAAAACCTCTGGAGTTGATTCATAGCAATCTATGCGGTCCTTTCACAGCCAAAATTTATGGGGGGAAGAGGTATTTTCAGTTATTTGTAGATGACTAATCACGAAATATGTGGGTTTTCTTTCTTTGACTAAAATTTGAGGCTTTTGCCTTCTTCCAGCAATTCAAAACACCTATTGAGAAGGAGTCAGGGGATTCTATTAAAATCCTCCACTCAGATCGAGGGGGGGAGTTTACCTCTAAAGAATTTTCAGCATTATTAACTGAACATGGAATCTCAAGACAATTAACAACTGCCTACACTCCTCAACAAAATGGAGTTGCTAAAAGAAGGAACTGTTCTATTATGAAAATGGTTCGTTGTATGCTCACAGGAGCTACTCTTGGGAAACAATATTGGGAAAAAGCTGTCACCACCTCAGTATATATGTTGAATAGGGCACCCACAAAGACCCTACAAGGAATGACTCCACAAGAAGCATGGAGTTGCCGCAAACCCTCCATATCTCATCTTTGTATTTTTGGATGTCATGCTTTCATGCACATACCGAAAGAGAAAAGAAAAAAGCTAGATGAGAAAACAATGAGGTTCATTTTTCTTGGTTATGATGAGCACTCTAAAGGTTATAATTTGATAGATCCTTTGACCAAGAAAATTCATGTCAGTAGAGATGTTGTTTTTGATGAGGCTTTCACATCACAAAAAAAATCTGATGTATACCTAGATCTTGTGGAATCGAAGGATGAGGAGTTCCCTTCAACAACACAGACAGGGGGTCCTTCTACCTCTTCTTCAACACCACAACAAAAGAATCCAAAATGGTATACAAGTACAATCAAAGATGCAAAGTTATCCACTCCACTAGATTTGACTTTGGATAGACCTCGTACTCGTAGTATGGCTCGATAGGAAAGAGCAGCAGCAGAGACTACTAAGGTTGATGATCTTTGTCAATATTTTGAGGAACTTTTTGTAGATCCAAATAAAGACACAGAGGATATGGATATAGATGATGATAGGGTGTTTATGTCTTCAATGAATGAACATGAACCTGTTTCTGTACAAGATGCACTTAGTAAGCCCCAATGGAAGGATGCTATGGATGCTAAGTACACGTCTCTAAAAAAGAACAAAACTTGGAAGCTTTTTGATCTGCCATAAGGAAAGAATCCCATTGGCTGCAAATGGGTGTACAAAGTCAAGTACAAGGCAGATGGGACAATTGATAAGCATAAGGCCCTTCTTTTTGCAAAGGGCTATGCACAAAAAGACGACATTGACTATGAAGAAACTTTTGCACCTACTGCTCGGATGACCACAATTCGAGTTATTTGTGATATGGCAGCACAGTATGGGTGGAAAGTTCACCAAATGGATGTCAAAAGTGCTTTTCTAAATGGTGATCTCCAAGAAGAAGTATACATGACTCAGCCTGAAGGGTTTGTACAAGAAGGCCAAAAGAAAAAAGTGTGCAAATTGGTCAAATCCTTATATGGCTTGAAACAAGCTCCTCGAGCTTGGTATATAAAAATGGATAATCACCTCCTACAACATGGATTTGAGAGATGTCCTTCAGATGCAAACCTCTATTTCAAGAAACTAGGTTCTGAAATAGTATTGCTTGTACTCTATGTTGATCATATGCTCATTACAGGGAGTTCAAAAACTATGATCTCTACTGTCAAAAGATACTTGTGTCAATCTTTTGAGATGTCAGATCTCAGACTTCTCCATTATTGTCTTGGTTTGGAAGTTAGGCAGAAGGAGCACTACATCAAAGTGTCTTAAAAAAATATGCCAAGACACTGTTGGAAAAATATCACATGACTGATTGCAAGCCAATGGTAACTCCGATGGAGACAAGAATTCAGTTATCGTGATATGATGATTCACCTCAGGTAGATGGTACTCTCTATCGATAGTTGATCGAGAGTCTCATATATCTGACCAATACTAGGCCAGATATCATATTTGTTGTCAAATATCTTTCGAGGTTCATGCAAGAGCCTAAGACCACTCATTGGAAAATAGTAAAGCGTATTCTTCAGTATGTTCGTGGTACTATGGAATATGGCCTAGAATACAAGAAGAACAACAAATTCTTCTTGCAAGGATACAAAAAATCTGACTATGTCAAATCATATGATGATCGTAAGTCAACATTAGGATATATATTTCATCTTGGATCTGGTCCTGTCTCTTGGCACAACAAGAAGCAACAGGTAGTTGCTCTCTCATAAATAGAGGTAGAATATTGCACTACATGCGAAGCTGTGTGCGAAGTGATATGGTTGCGTCGTATTCTGACAAATATGGGTCATCCATCAAAATCTCCAATTCATTTGTTCTGCGACAACCAGGGTGTTTTGAACCTTGTTAAGAACCCAATGCATCATGATAAAACCAAGCACATTGACACACAATGTCATTTCATTCGAGAAAAATTTCCCAAGCACCGAATTCAGCTTCAGTACATTCCCATAGATTCTCAAGTTGCAGATATTTTCACTAAGGCACTTGCATGTGTCAAATTTGAATTGTTTCAGAACTCTCTTTGTATTGCCAAATGATGTAATCAAGGGGGATGTTACTATAGCTAGTAGTTATATTATTACCCAAATAATGTAATAAGGGGGGATGTTAGCATATGTTCTTGTTATTATTCCATTAATTGATTAGTGGTTAGGCTTAACTTAGCATGAGTACATTTTAGGTATTATTTGGTTTTCTAGATCCTAAACTCATGGGCTATTCCAAGCCTAATGTAATCTATATATTTGATGTAATTGAATAGAATTATACTTTGTTTTCTATCATTTAGGTAGGTGGTAAACTTGTCCTTTTGCCAATGACCACTACTCTAGACCATTGCACCTCACAAAATAAGCAAGTAACAAAACCTTTCACCTAAGGTGACTTGGACCACTTTACAACTTCGTCCTTCCTTACCCTAATTAGGATTGTTTAAATGTGTTTGATTAGTGATAGGATTCTGATATGCTAAGTGCTATCAAAACTAGACCTCATCTACAAAAGCAAAGCAAGCTTTCTACCAACTCTTGAGAAGACCACTAGGTATGGTTGAATGACCAAAAAACCCTAGTATATTCTTCATAGCAACAAGAAGGGTTGTGTTGAAAAACACAATTACTCACAAGGGTGATGAATGATGAAAATGCAATGATGCATGATTGAAACACAAATGTGGTGTCGTTTGTAAGATTGCAAACACAGTCTATCCTAATGCAATGTGTGACGGATGGAAATGCCTAATGCAATGCAATTAAATGAATGGATGCAAAATGGAATGCCATATGCAAGTGCAATGTTTTTTTGAAATGAAATGCAATTTTTTTTTTTGGATTTTATGTTTTGCAATGTTTTTGGATTTTATTGCTTTTTATTATTTTTATTTTTTTGGATTTTACATTTTGACCAAGGGATTTTAAAAACCATTGGAGCCTTTTGTGCTTTGACCAAAGGGGTTACAGATGCCTTTGGGACATTTTTGAAATTGACCAAAGGGCTTATAGATGCCTTTGGGTCCTTTTTGAAATTGACCAAAGGGCTTATAGATGCCTTTGGGGCCTTTTTGAAATTGACCAAAGGGCTTATAGATGCCTTTGGAGCCTTTTTGAAATTGACCAAAGGGCTTATAGATGCCTTTGGAGCCTTTTTAAAATTGACCAAAGGGCTTATAGATGCCTTTGGAGCCTTTTTATGGTTTTAGGCATAAAACACTTTAAGATGAAGGATGTTGAGAGGTTCAGGCTCTTCAATTCCTTCCAACGATGTCAAGCGATATGTCCCAGGTCCAATCTTCTCAGAGATCATATAAGGACCTAACCAGTTAGCCATAAATTTATCTCACAGTTTTGGTGGTAAATTTGAGTTCTGTTGGTTCTCTTTCAGCACAAGATCACCAACCTCAAAGTCTCTCAGATGGAATTTATTATTGTAAGCTTGTTTTAAGCACTCTTGATAAATGCGGAGGTGCTCAAGGGCATTCATGCGATGTTCATCAAGTAGCATCAATTGATCTAGGCGAGCTTGTCATGTGGTGTCATCATCAATGAACTCTTTCAATACGATGCGCAACATTGGAATTTCCAACTCTAAGGGCATAATGGCCTTAGCGCCATATACTAGTGAAAACGGAGTTGCCCTAGTGGGTGTCTGAATGCTAGTCTTGTAAGCCCATAATGCAAGGGATAGTTGGATGTGCCAATATTTGTGGTGTTCTTGTACCATATTTTTCAAGATGGAAACCACTATCTTATTTGAAGCTTCAGCTTGTCCGTTTGCTTACGGATAATATGGAGTCACAAAACTGTGTTTGATATTATATTTAGATATCAAAGCCCTCACAATTTTGTTCTTAAATGACGTTCCATTATCCAAAACTATCTTGGATGGTATCCCAAAATGACTTATGATATTGGTGAGTATAAACTCAGTAATACGTGCTCTAGTTGTCATTGTTAAGGGAATGGCTTCCACCCATTTAGTAAAATACTTAGTAGCCATAATAATGAATGTATGTTGACCCGATGACGGAGGAGAGATCTTATCGATGAGATCAAATCCCCACTGAGAAAATGGCCAAGTCGCTTGAATGGGTTGTAAGGCCTGTGATGGCAAGTGCGTAAGATTAGCATGATGCTGACATTTAACGCATCTCCTGACATACACATTGCAATATTTATCCATAGTGGGCCAATAATAATCCATGCGAAGGATGCGCTTGATGATAGCCATGCCGCTAAAATGGCCACCACACGTACCATCGTGAGCTTACAAAATTGCCCAAGATGACTCTTGGGTCTCAAGACAATGAAGGAGAACTCCATCATAGCTTCTACGATACAGGATGTCTGCTAACAAGACATACTTTGTCGCTTTCTATTTAAATGTGTGTTTCACAGCATGCGATAATCCCTGAGGGATTACACCAAGTCTAAGGAAGTCATGTATCTATGATGTCCAGTTATGATAAGCTTCGGCTTCGACTAACAAGACAACATGTTCCCCCTATGGTTCCACATTTGCAAATGCAGACTAGGAAACAACCTTGTGGTGAATGGTAGTACCACTCCTCATCAGATCCTACGAGATCAAAGACCCCTAGGACGCTCTCTTGAGAAAGTATCTGGCTCTGTAGAACCATTCATGGTTTGGTTCTACATGAATCATGTTGATTGACTCTTTGTTATCCAATGCTTCATGTTGCACAATAGAATGTGACAATGTTTTTACATGGATGGTAGTGAAATCGGTAGACATATTCTGAGGGATTAAAGATCCCAAAGATGCCATTGTGTCTACAAATCTATTGGATGAACGAGGGATTGCCTCGATGTCATACCATTCTAGTTGAGCTAGATAAATGTCAACAAGATCCTTGTAAGCTTTCAATACTAGACATCGACATTGAAATAATCCCTTAACTTGGTTAACAATGAGAAGGGAATCACCAAAGATATTTAGCCTTTTGATCTTCATGGCGATAGCTATTTGGAGACCCAAAATTAGGGCTTCATATTCAACATTATTGTTAGTGCAAGGAAAGTCCAACTTGAACGACAAGGGCATTGGAGCTCCTTGTGGCATGAACAACACTATTCCTACACCACCCCCTTGCTCACACTTCGAACCATCGAAGAACAAGGTCATATCGGCTTTGTTATCCAGTTCCTCGGGTTCGGGTGCTTCTGATAAGGCAAATACTACATCATTAGGAAGCTCTATGGTGAGGGGCCTACTATTCTTGAGAGGTGCCTCAACCAGTTGATCAGCTATGACTTATCCCTTAATGGACTTTTGGCTTATGAATTCCAAATCGAATTCTATCAATAGCATGATCCACTTTACAGTACGTGTATTATGATATGTCTTGCTCATCATATACTACAAAGGATTTTGTTTTGATATGACATACATCGTATGACTTAACATATAGTGCCACAATTTCTTTGTAGCGAACACTACCGCTAAACACAACTTTTCCATGTATGCATATCCTAGCTCATAACTCACCAAGGTTCGGCTAATGTAATATATGGCTTGTTCTTTGTCTTGCACATTATTTTGGGCTAACATGGTCCCTAATGCAAAGTCCATCATCGATATATACAACAAGAATGGTACATCTGGTCTTGGTGGAGCTAGCACTAGCGGCATTTCCAGGTATTGCTTAATCTCAGCAAAGGCTGCTTGACAGTCCTCATCCCAGTTGAATGGGACCCCCTTGTGTAGCAGTCGATTCATGGGTTGACATTTATCCGATAATTGTGCGATAAATCACTTTATGGATGCTACTTTACCCTATAGGCTTCTTAATTCCTTGATGTTTGTGGGAGGATGCATTTCTAAAATAGCCTTGACATTTGTTGGGTCAACTTCGATGCCTCATTTTGAAATGATGAATCCTAAGAGCTTCCCTGAAGTTACGCTAAATACGCACTTCTTAGGATTCAACCTGACATTATGCTCTATCAGGCGATCGAAGACTTTTCTCAGGACCTCAACATGCTCTTCACATAGCAATGACTTTGCCAACAAGTCATCGATATAATCTTCTAAGATCTTATGCATGTAGTCATGAAAGATATATGTCATAGCCCATTGATATGTAGCACCAACATTCTTTAGGCCGAATGGCATAACCTTGTAATAGAATGTCCCCCATGGCGTTATGAACATGGTTTTATGTTGGTCTTCGGGCTTAATCCGAATTTGGTTGTAACTAGAAAAACTATCCATTAAGGAGAGCATCTCATGACCCGTAGTTGCATCTACGAGAGCATCTATGTTTGGCAATGAAAATGAATCCTTTGGTGTTGCCCTATTTAGGTCTCTAAAATCCATACAGATACGGATCCTTCCATCAGGTTTTCCTACAGGCACCATGTTTGATACCCATTCTGGATAGTCGATGGAAATGACAAACTCTACATCCAAAAGCTTTTGCAATTCATCCTTAACCATTAAGGCTACTATTGGATGCATCTTCCTGAGTTTCTGCTTGATTGGATTCTTTGATAGATCTAGCGAAAGGTTATGAGTAACCAATTTTGGATCTAGACCCGGCATGTCCTTATAAGTCCAAGCAAAGAGATCAGGTCTCTCTTTCAGTAGAGGGATGAGGTTGGCATGCTCATCAGGAGTCAAAATTTCTCCAAATTTAACCTTCTTAGGATTAGTGGGATCATTACTGATATCCACTTCAAAGGTTTCCTCTACTGACATATGGGATCCCTCCTCAAGCTGATGAGGTGTAGGGATCAAGTGGATGTCATCTACTGGGTTTATAGGTTCCTCATTGGAAGCATCCTCAACATGATAGACATCATGTGCATAGCCTGGCACAAAATGGAAAGGTTGCAACATTTCCTCATTAGGGAAGAAATCTTTAGGCTCCAAAGGTGAATCAACGCGGTCCCAATCAATAACATCTACATTAAGACACAATGGCTTGGAAGGATCGGTTGGATTACGGAGTGGAGTGGTCAAATCAATGGAGATCATATTGATGGAATGGATCATGTCTCCAGGACCACATGCACATGACTCAACATTAGCAAAAATTCCATCCTCGAGATGTGGTTCTGGGGGTATGGGGATCTCCAGATCCGGTCCATGAACAGACTATCAGATGGGATCATTGGGCTCAAGGAGCTCCATGTACATTGGTGGATCGGGAAACACCATGTGATAAATCACATTGAGATTCGATGGTCTTCCCCTAAGGTGAGGATGGAGATTGATCTCTCTGTACATCTCCTTAGTAGTATATGGTGCATTACGATGACACAAGTAGGGAGGTCCTAAATAGGCTCTCTCTATTTCATCTTCATCATCACTATCATAATAAGGATCCTCACCTCTACCTAATGGAATCGGGTGATGCTCCAAATGAGGCCCCATGTAGGCTATCTCTTGATAGCCATCATCATCATCGAAGGGCTCTTCACTCATACTTATTGATTCCAAAGGTAAAAGATGATGCAAGTTGAGAGGACCTAGATAGGCCAACTCAACTCCATCATCATGATCACTATCGTACATGAATCTCTCTCCCCTACCCACTGGAATTGGGAGATTAGCAAGATGAGGCCCAAGGTAGGCCCGCTTCGTTTCATCCTCATAGTCACTCTCAACTATGAAGCGCTCTTCGATATCGTCCATTTGTTCCATGGGTAGCAGATGACGTAAGAGTGTAGGGCCCAAGTAGGCCAACTCGGTTTCATCCTTGGATTGCTCATTGTTTGAGGATAACTCAGTGTCATCTATTCCAGAATTGTAGTCTGGTCCATCGCTTTCGATGATGGATACTGCATGCACATCCTTAGAAGCAACTTCTGATTCGATGTCTATAGCTGTGTCCAGACTCTGGATGTGCATACCAATATCATCGATAGCTTCATGACTTTGATTGTCCAAGTTGGCTCTTGGAATGTGTTCTGGGCCGGTCTCCACCAAGATGTTTGCATGGTATCTCTCGGGTGGCTCTACAGTGACATAGGTCACTAGCCGGTTATCCCTCCGAAACGTGGAAGGATTAGGGTGATAAGGATTGAAGTCAACTTCACCCCCGAATTGAGGTACAAGCGGTCTAAAGATGCCATGAGAAGTTCATCCTATCCTCGAATATAGTATCCTAACCCAAACCTATCAGTTGGCAACTGATACTATGGTTCATATGGCCTCCTACGCCCTTGCTCGAATAGTCCGAGACCGTAACCATGCCAATGGTAACACTCGAAGTATCACATGGCGTATTCTGGGTTAGAGAGATAATGAACATTCATAGTGAATGGTTCATTATCATCCTCATCCATGGGCGTGGGAGATGCAAGCTGGTCTAGCCCTCCATAGATGAAGTTGGTTTGGTTAGGTGACACCCCTAATGGTGCCACCATCCCTACGGGAAGGCGATGGGCTCACGGTCGACCCATGTCCTATGCAGTCTCGATAATCGGTGTGAACGTCACATTCTGCATGATATATTCCCCTAATCTAGGATTAACCAAATGGATGGTCACCTACGATGCAGATGACCCTATTGAAGATGCAGGCGAAGCAGGATGAGGTGCCTCTTCGACTTCTCCTTGAATTTCCTCTACTTCCATGGGAGTAGGGGCTTCAATGATAACTGGCTTGGGCATTTGCTTTATCTCTTTTTTGCCCATATTTACTTTCAACTTCCTATCATCTCGATGCATCATAGATGTAGATGGTCTAGTAGAAGCAGCTGTCGTGTGCTTCGATCATTGAGATGTGGACGTTGCAGGTTTAGCACACACTTCTTTGATTTTACCTCCTAGCTCTTTGATCGGTGACATTGGCTGCACATCCAGGTGCATTGAGGGGAGCATGAATTCCCCTAGAAAATCTGCTAGATTCACGTATTTAAAGGGTTCTTCATCTGAAGGCACCACGTGAACCTATCCCTCATGAACGTATTTGATACATTGATGTAGAATAGAAGGGATGCAATACATTTCTCTGATCCAAGGCCTCCCTAGAAGTATGTTATATTGCATAGCACCTTCGATTACATGACACATCACCGAGATGGTCTTCAATCCTACCTGGATAGGTAAAACTATAGTATCGACCATTGAGCATAATGCATCATTGAAAGCTCTCAATGTGAAGGTAGAAGGGATGATATGCATCTTGGGCAACTTCAAGTGAGTTAACGCCTTGGTAGTTATGATATTGATTGATGACCCCGTGTCAATCAAAACCTGCTTGAACGGTTTGTGATTCACACACGCAATAATATGCAGTAGTGGGTCTGCTATAATAGTGGAAACCATCTTGACTTCATGATCATGAAATTGTATGACCAGTTCCTGACACTATTGTACGTACCCCACGAAGTGTGTAAATGCTTCGGGATCCTGAGGCTGCACTTCTATGGACCTTAGGATGTCCATAAGCATCTCCCTATGCTTGGGAGACTACTGAATCAGCTCATAAATTGACAACTTCACTAGAGTCATCTATAGGTTTTGGACCAACCTACTCTTGATTGTCACCATCGGTCTAGTTGGTGGGCCTGGCACATGTTGGGCTGGCCTTGGAGGAGGCACAACTTGGACTCTAATGGGCACTGGAGGTTGATTTGGTCATTCATACCTTGCATGTCTTGTGACAATGTTGACCATTCCGATGAACCCATGGGTTGGTGGTTCGATGCATACTTGGTTGACTTGGCCAACATTATTCCTTGGTACCTCATGATTTGGTAGAGGATTTTTGTAAATCCCCATATTTTGATTGTCAGGCGCTTGTGGGTTGTCGACAAGAAGCGTACCTCTTTTGATCATATTTTGCACAAGATGTTTGAAAGACCAACATACCTCAATGTCGTGGCCTTTCGATCGATGAAAGATGCAATATTGATCGTCCTTGTAGCCCTTAGGCTTAGGCTGATTAGGGTCCATTAACTTGACCTCGGGTAAGTGTATAGCCTTCACCTTGCATAGCTGATGAAAAATTGAAGCCAACGACTCCGATAACTGAGTGAATACATGAGGAGGGCATATTTCCTTATCCTTACCCCTCTGATTATTGTTGCGTTACTCATATTGCGCAGGAGGAGGTTGAGCTTGATAGTTTCATTATTGTTACCCCTTATCCCCTTTTTGAAGGTTCAACACCACCTGATTAACGTGGGCCGGCTTGGCCTGTTGTCTCTCAGTGCTTTTCTTGTTCCACTCCTTATTTTTGAGCTTCAAGTTACCCTCCTATAACTTGATGTCCTCTATCACCTTGGCTTGCACCAAAGCCTCTTCGAATGTCTGGTACTACTACAACTGTAGCAATAATAAAATGTGCTTGGCGCAACTCTTCATGAACATTCGAGTTAATTCAGAGGATGGGATGGAGAATGGTAGCTTTACCATCATCTTCCTCCATCATTTTCCATAATCCATCACTGGCTCATCATCATGTTGCGTTAAAGTAGCCAGGTCGGATAAGTTTACCTTTTTCTTGATGTCGAAGGAGAAGCGTTCAAGAAATGCATCGGCTAGTTGTTTGAAACTAGTGATGTTGTGCCTCTTTAATTGGTTGAACCACTCTCGAGCTGGGCCTGAGAGGGTCATAATGAAGGTGCGTAGGAGCAAAGCATCGTTGCTCTCAATATGAAAGCACATATCTAGAAAACTCATCACATGCTCTTGTGCGTCTTCCTCTCCTTGAAACTTTTCCAGCCTAGGCATCTTGAAATGCTCAAGATAGGCCGAAATAGGCATTGATGTGCATAGAGGTTCATTATGGATCTTGTTCAAGGTAGGCTTTTGATAAGTCATTCCTTGCTTCTCTATGGCTTGGACCTTCTCTGCTAAGGCCTTATAGGCCTACGAAGAAAGGATCTCCTCTTCTCGAGATTGCCTTGGAGGCACCTTTAGAGGTAGATTCTTCTTCTATTGAGGTGGTGGACTAGGCTCGTCCTCCTCCTCGAATTGGGATATTTTTGGATATTCTTGTTCTAATTCCTCTCCCACTTCTTCCTCATACTGCCTATGCTCATGTTGTTCGAATGCTGGATGTCGATCTCTATGCTAAGCCGTACGATGAGTATGTGTGTCTATGTACTCAGGGTATAACTCGAGCTGTGAAGCCACTCGTCTATCGACACGCTCCCTGGTCTCACTACGAGGAGGTAAACCGGTGCTAGCCAATCGATCCTCTCTCTCAACATGCTCCTTCTGATCAAGGATGCATTGTTCATGCATGCACTGTTCATATAATTTTTGTCTTATGAACCTCTGCCTCTGAGTGTTCTCATTTTCGAGGTGCTCTTTCTCTATGCGAACATCCTCCAATTGGTCTTGGAGAATCTGTCATATCTATTCTGACACCAGTCTATGAGATCTATCAACATGATCAACCATCTGAGGCCTCTGGTGTGTGCGCTCTGTTCGAGTGGCTTTATGGGTATGTCCCCCAATGGACTGATTTGCCACACTCTTACCTTTGTATGTAAATATGGCATTCACGTCAGGCTGTCTCCTATACTCTATGCCTGCATGAGATGCAGGAGCATGTATGTCACGAGAACGCTTGGAGCACTCTCCAGGTTCTCTGGTGGTCCTAATGGTGCTTCCTCTACACTCACTCGTAGGTCGAGAGGGTGTAGGCATAGGCTTATATCCTAGCTACCCTAGGACTCTGTCTAGACCATCTAACTAACTACTATGCCATGGCTCATGAGGTGGCATGCCTCTAGCTCCCACTTTTGACATATCTATGGTGAACTTACAAGGTTCACCCCTATAGGGAGTCTGCATGGGCCTACGCTCAGAAGTGGTCCCATCTACTTGCCCTTGAATGGGTGGATCTCGAGCCTGTCTATACTCGGATGGTGGAGGTCATGAGCCTCCCTTAGCTATAGGTCGAAGGGGTACCAATATGGATCCCTCAATGACATATTCTTCAGTAGAACCCATGGATGCATGAGGAATGTGGTCATGGTAAATGCTACCATGTGCGGAAACCCCATGCTGGGAAGTCCCATGCTCTGATCTATGTCTAGAGGAGTGTCTAGTACTTCCTCTAATCGGGGTATTCTCAACGGAATCCCCTCATGTAGAATTATCCCCTCTAATACTCACTGAACGACGTCTAGGAGGATTCTATGATTGAGGGTGTTCTACATCATGTTGTGCATTAGGTGGAGCTTGGGCTTCGATCTCAGGTCTATGCCCGGATCGACCCCTTCGTGTTTGCACCATTGTGTTATCTTATATGTAAATTTTAAGGCAAGCAAAGTAAACAATGATGATTATCTTATTTTAAGTTTTTCTTGTGAACCCTAAACTGTTTGATGTGTTTTGCAAATGTGTTGTATCAGTATGTAACTCTCATCATGTTTTCAATGTGTTGATGATATACTCAGTTGTTAAAGGGCTTTCACCTGTATACTCACAGCTCGACAACCTGGCTATGAACTCTAGGTCACGTAATCCCCCGAAATGTGGTGATGAGATCCACACCCGGGCAGGGAGCATAGGTCCTGCCAGACTCTCACCTATTTTCACCCAGTCAACATTATACCCTTCGAAGAGAAGCACATGCAAATTTTTTGGGCTACGAAAGGTTCTTGAGTCCGGCCTTGGTCTAGAACATAAGGTACGTGGGAGTTGGGCCAACGGATGGAAATCACTACCACCATCATTGAAACCCTACTAGTGGTTGGATGTGACTTCCAACTCACTAGCGTTTAATGTGAATCATGGTGTGTGTGGTTCCTTTTAATTTGCATGAAAGAAAGATGCATAATACAACATTCAAATGATTCTCTTCTATATGCAATGCAAAAAAAGGAATGTTTCAAATTAAGAAAGTATGCATGATTAGTTCTACATGATGTTTTGACAATGCATACTAATGATGGTATGGCCACTGATAGGGCCTCAAGCAAGAAAATAGAATACAAAAGACATTCTAGAATGCTGGAGACTAGGGCGGACTGCACTCAGAGGTCCGCTGTTCCTAGCAGTGCCTAGTAAAGACCTAAAAAGAGAAAGACCTAAGGACTCATATGCCTACTGCTAATTTCGTTGTCTTCCCTAATTAGTCTAACATTTTTGCATTCTGGAAATTTACAGAGAGAAAAAACAGAAATAGAAGGTGACAGTGGCACCTACCTCAGGTCCACATCTGATTGAGCTTTACTCCTCTGTTGTCTGGTCTATCAGACTCTGACCACATCTCTGTAACACGGTGACCACTATTGCCCATGGGTGTCAGCCGTGGTGACAACTGTTGACCACGGCTGTCAACCACGGTGAGCACCTGTCATAAAAAAATCACAGAGGTCAGTGATCCATGGCATGAAATGCGGAGGTTCCACCATGATCACCTTCTGTACCTATCTAGAAAGCATACACCTAAACTAATACATTAATTGAAATCAATCATTAAAGCATGAAATGGAAGACAAGATTGCATATGACAAGAAAATGAATGTTTCTTTTATTAATCTTGAATCAAATCTCGGTTACAATCATGCCCCTCTTAGGGTCACCCAAATGTTGATACAATTAACACAATTTGAAAGCCCCAACGGGGTAGGTGCAATACACAGACTCTCTAAATGGACACGAACTGCTCCAAGGTGTCGATGACCTTCTTCTCCATGATTAGAGGCATTTGTTATCTTGCATCTCAAAACCCTGTTAATCCTACATGCAATAAACAACAAGAAGCAATTAGCAACAAAAGAGGCCTCTCTTGATGAGGCTTTTAGGAGGTATTTGCATAAAAGGTAGTATAACTAGCATGAAATCAAGAAAGCGCAAGAAACGTACTAAAATTATGTTAAACCTAAAAATATTGCTACAAACATATAAAAAAAGCAGATCTAGCTATCTATTGGCTTAATTACGAAATTGAAAGCATGGAAGCATGAAAAGAACCATTAGTGCCATAATTGCAAAAGTGAAGGAAAATGACTAAAAACTCTAATTGCACTGGTCAAAGTTTCTATTAAAGCAAATTAACATGATATATGTCTAATCTAATACAATTAAGCAAATCCTACGACTAGAAAACAAGGAAATTGAAGATGACAACCTGACCGTGAGTCTAAGATGCAATGAGCACTATTAACCATGGTTGAGCTTGAAATGTTCTTGCCCTCCTAATTTGGTGTCCAATATTCAATTCTCCTTGAGGAATTGATGATCAAGGGTCACCATTGTGTCCTATGATAGATTTGGTGGTTGAATTGCTCAGTTGGTGCACGGATTGCATGAATTCATGTTTCTTGGATCTCCTAGCCTCCTAGGACCTCCATGGCATGTGATCTCCAATTGGGCAGCCAAAGTGTTCCTCTCAATGCATGTAAGTGAGTATGCAATTCGATAGGGCTTCGTTGTGTTTCAACTCGAGACTTATCTATATCTTTCTCCAATTTGGAGGGGGTTTTATAGCATTTGCCAAGGGCTAGGGGTGGCTTCATGAGGAAGCCAAGAACAATATTGGGTAGTTGAGCTTGTTGGATGGAAGGATCCAGAACCTTCCTCGCTCAAACCGCTCCAATCCGCAACCAATTGGCCATTGCAACCGATTTTGGGTCGGATGAAGGCCAACTAATTTTTAGTCCTGACCATGGCTGACAAGCGTGGTCAGCTCTGTTAACCGTGGGTGTCAGCAATGGCTAACATTGACTAGGCAAAGGTGCCCAAATGAGTGGTAAAAACCATTGCTATACCTTGGAATCTATCCAAGGTCTTCCATATGGTCTTCTAGCATGTCCCATATGAGTAGTCGCCTCGACATGACGCATTTTAGGTGTCTACATAGTGTCATCAAAAGGGCCCAATCAAACCCAACATTTTTCATAAGGGATGCATGATACAACCCTACAACCACATGGAGAGTATTATCCACAAAGCTTAGCAATGTGAGGACTATATCTAGTATGTTTGGTAATAAATTTTTATAATTTAAAGTTTGTAATCTCTCTTAAATCCAAAAACCAAGTAACCATTAGTCTACCATTCTAAAATACAATATAAAAAATTATTCTTTTATCTTAAACCTTTCAAAGTTAGTGTAGTCCTAGTGAAAATACCCTTGCTTGGAAACAACTCTAATAAACAATAATAGTCCTTCAAATGTTAAAAGCATCACCCAATAAAAAATTACCATCAAATAGTGAAAGTGCTACCATACAGAAAAATCACCAAGTGTAGTTGTGCTATCTCTACATGATAGCACTACCTATTTATTTGGGTATATTTTTAATATGAAAATGTAAAAATTTCCAATTTTATTTCATACCTATTATTGATTGCTCCTTTCAACTATCAAAAACTTCACTCCACCACTATAGTGAGTTTGTCTCACCTGTTAAGTGATAAAAAATAATAGTATGGCCCTATATCCAAATCTCTTCTTACATGATCATCAATAGAAAAATTAATTTTTTTACTCCTATTTATTTTACCCCCATCCCACCTAGGTAATTTTGCTATTTTATCATAATTTATCATCAAATCACCTTTGTATATGACAATCAGGTCAAGTTTCCTTAGTAAAACCTGATTGCCTCCCAAACGTAAGAGAGGATACAAGGGTATGCCAATATTTAATGTTGTTATAAAGAAGAAGTTTTGTGATGCAGGAGCATCCAGGGCAGCACTGCAATCTTGCATCAACAAAAAAAAAAAAAGAAACAAAAATGTTTAAGTGTTGAAAAGTGTCGCGATATCGCGACATAAAAAGTGTCGCGATATCGCGACATGTTTTTAACAAAGGACGTTGGCGGAAAAGATGTCGCGATATCGCGACATAAAAGGTGTCGCGATATCGCGACCGAAACAAGACAAAGGACGTGGGCGGAAAAGATGTCGCGATATCGCGACATAAAAGGTGTCGCGATATCGCGACACAAAACGAAGGAAGAAGTCAGCAGGAAAAGATGTCGCGATATCGTGACATAAAAGGTGTCGCGATATCGCGACACAAAAACGGAGAAAGACGCTAGCAGGGAAACTGTCGCGATATCGCGACAGGTTTCATAGGAGAGGCAAGGAAGGCAAAGATGTCACGATTTCGCGACCCGAAAGTAGAAGAGCGTACGGAAGACAAAGATGTCACGATTTCGTGACATGTCACGATTTCGTGACCCGAAAGCAGAAGAGCGTACGGAAGACAAAGATGTCGCGATTTTGCGACATGTCGTGATATCATGACCCGAAAGCAGAAAGAGCGTACGGAAGACAAAGATGTCACGATTTCATGACCCAAAAGCAGAAAGAGCGTACGGAAGACAAAGATGTCACGATTTCGTGACATGTCACGATTTCGTGACCCGAAAGCAGGAAGATGGAGCGAAGGAGCGAAACTGTCACGATATCGCGACATGTCGTATTTTTGTGGCGCAAGGACAGAGAAGGGGCTAGAGACCGAAAGGTGTCGCGATATCATGACCTGTCATATTTTCACGCCCGAAGGGAAAGTCGAAGACGAAGAGTCGAAAAGGCAGACGTTTCGAATACCAGGACAACGAAGCGGCACGGGAAGACGAAACGAAAGGTTTTGGAAGAGGAAACGAAGGGCCACCAGCTAGAAATGAAGCGTCACCTGAGAACCTTTAAAAAGGAGAACAAAGGCATGCACAGGGGCTAGAAAATTTTGTGAACGATAATATATTTTTGTAATTTTAGAATTGAGAATATTCTGTAAAGCGCAACTCTCTACGATTTTTGTAAATTCTGCTATAATAGTAATTCTCTCATGTATATTGAATAAATCAAAACTATTTTTTTTCTTCTCTGTAATTGTGTACCTCGATCAAGTGGTATCAGAGCAGGAGTTCCTGAGTGTGTGAGCAGATCGTCGAAAGTGAGGCAGCTTGCGCCAGGATCTGTGGAAGGGTTGTAAGAAGAGAGAAGTTTAAGGTCCTTGAAGCATGTAAACAGAGCACCGAACGTGAGGTAGTTTGCACCAGGATCGATTCAGACTTGCGAGAGAAGTGAGCAGAATGCCTCCATGAAAGAACCGTGGTCATGGGAGAAATGTAGTGCCTGAAGAAGATTTTAGAGCGTTGCAGAGGCAAGTGCAAGCCCTACAAGAAGAGTTGCGAAGAGGGGTTGAGCCAAAAGGAGAAGACCAGAGTGACGATGAAGCCTGGGTAACTGATGATCCATCAGATGATGAAGAAACATTGGATCCTTCTGAAGCCAGATTGTTGAAAGCCCTATCTCAGGCCGGGAAGAGGCCGAAGTTTGATGTCTCTACCTATTCTGGGAATCTCAACCCGAAAGAGTTGATTGATTGGATCAACGATATGGAGGAATACTTTGAGTATGAGGAGGTTGCAGATCCAGACCGGATAAAATTTGCAAAAGCAAAATTGAAAGGCCATGCTAGTTTATGGTGGAAAGGAGTACAACTCAAAAGAAATAAAAATGGAAAAGAAAAGATAACTAGATGGGACCGAATGGTGGAGAAACTAAAGAGACAGTTTATTCCCATAGATTACGAGTTGGATCTGTTGAGGAGGATGCAAAGTTTGAGACAGTCAGGCAAGTCTGTCCAAGAATACATAGAAGAATTCTACAAGATCTCCATCAGAACTGGCCATTCAGGGGCTAATAAGGAGAAAGTAGCCAGATACATCAATGGGTTGAGAATGAACATTCAGGAAGAACTCAGCTTGATCAAAATAGCCACCATAGAAGATGCGTATCAATTGGCCTTAAAGGTTGAAGAGAAATTGAACCGAAGATTTGAAGGCAAACAGAGAGGAAGGGATCATGGTGGAAGAACCGATGGAGGAAATTACAGAGACCAGAAGAAGACTAGGGAAACAAGCAAACCCTAGGAACAGAAAAAGGAGAATACCTACCGCCCGTGTGATCAGAACAATGGCTACCAGAGAGGAAGAGGTAGACCTGGACGTGGGTATGGAAGAGGGGTATTTCGTGGAACCTGTTTCCAGTGTGGAGAAGAGGGACATCGGTCATATGAGTGTCCTCAACACCAAGAAAGGATGGACAAGAGACCTGAGGGTCATGCCAGAGCTGCTGTGGCAGATGAAGGTGCAGAGTCAGAACACTCTAAAGAAGCAGAAGGAGGAGAAGTGTTGATGATGAGAAGAGCACTTATTGAATGACGAAAAAGAACCAGAACAGAGGAAGAGTCTATTTCGCACAAGGTGCAAATGTGCAGGGAAGGTCTGCAATGTTATCATTGATAATGGTAGCATAGACAACTTAGTTTCAGAAGAGATGGTTACTAAGTTGAAATTGGGGAAGAAGAAGCACCCGCATCCATATCGGATTGCGTGGTTGCAGAAAGACCACAGAGCGCTTGTCAGTGAACAGTGTTTGGTCAAATTTCACATTGGGAATTACCAAGATGAGGTCCTGTGTGATGTTTTGCCGATGGATGCTTGCCATTTGCTATTGGGAAGACCATGGCAATTTGATGAGACGTGCAGTGCATGATGGGCATGCAAATACGTACTCTCGACAAAGGATGGAGTACGTCACAAATTGAAGCCACTGAAAGAAGTGGATGAGAAAGTCTGCAATAGTGCCAGAATCTGCCTGGTGGATGGCAGACAGTTTTTGGATGGCCTGAAGAGGGATTCGATGTGTTATGCATTAATCCCTACTGTTAAGAAAGAACAGTACATAGATGTTCCAGCAGAGGTCGAACGCCTGTTAGAAGAATTTCTAGACATTATATCAGACAATGTGCCTGAGGGTTTACCACCGATGAGGAAGATCAGTCACCATATTGATTTGGTACCTGGATCTAGTTTACCCAACAAGGCAGCCCACAGAATGACTCCTGTGGAAAGTGAGGAGCTGAGCAGGCAAGTCCATGAGTTGTTGAAAAAGGGGCTGATTCGAGAAAGCTTGAGTCCATGTGCAGTACCTGCAGTACTAGCACCAAAGAAGGATGGAGAGTGGAGGATGTGTACAGACTCTCGAGCTATCAACAAGATCACCATCAAATACAGATTTCCATTGCCAAGGATGGATGATATTATGGACTGTTTGAGTGGAGCCAAGTACTTCACCAAGATTGACCTGAAGAGTGGCTACCATCAGATTCGGATCAGAGAAGGAGATGAGTGGAAAACTGCTTTCAAAACCGGAGAAGGTTTGTATGAGTGGTTGGTCATGCCATTTGGACTAACCAATGCACCAAGCACATTCATGCGGTTGATGAATGAAGTGCTGAAGGAGTTTTTAGGCAAGTTTGTTATTGTCTATTTGGATGACATTTTGATATTCAGTAGAACCCTGGAAGAGCACCTGATGCATATCAGGAGGGTTTTTGAGAAGCTGAGGGAAGAACAGATGTTGATCAACTTGAAGAAGTGCAATTTTGTGAAGAAGGAGTTGGTATACCTGGGATTTGTCATCTCGGTTGAAGGTCTAAAAATGGACCCAGAAAAGGTGAGGGCTATCATTGAATGGCCTACTCCAAGAAGCACTTTTGAAGTGAGATCATTTCATGGTCTAGCCAATTTTTATAGGAAATTCATCAAAAATTTTAGCAGTATTTGTGCACCCCTTACGAAAACAATGAGAGGGGATAGGAAAGACTTTAAGTGGACCTTAGGAGCAGACAAGAGCTTTGATATGTTGAAGAAGAAGGTCACTGAGCAACCTATTTTAGCACTTCCAGATTTTAACAAGGTATTTCGGGTGGATTGTGATGCCAGTGGCGATGCCATAGGAGCTGTCTTTGAGTCAAGAAGGCAAGCCTGTTGCTTACTTCGAGTGAGAAACTCAATGAGGCCAGGAAGAAGTATTCAGTGTATGACCAAGAGTTCTATGCTATAGTTCAGGCCCTGAAGAAGTGGAGACATTATTTGCTGCCAAAAGAGTTTGTGTTATATACTGATCATCAGGCCTTACGGTATATAAATAGCCGGGGAAAACTGAACCAGAGGCACTTGAAGTGGGTTGAGTTTCTGTAGAGTTATTCCTTTGTGTTGAAGCACGGGAGTGGAAAGTCCAACAGAGTTGCAGATGCCTTGAGTAGAAGGCAGAGTTTGCTGACAGAAATGAAGGTGGAAGTGTTGGGATTTGATGAATTGAAGGGTTTGTACCCTGAAGATCCCGATTTTGCAGAAGCCTGGAAGGCTTGCTTGGCACCAGTTACCTTGGACAGAACCAAGTGGTTGGATTTTCTGATCCAAGATGGAATGTTGTTCAGAGGAAACCAATTATGCATTCCAAGAAGTTCCATGAGGGAAAACCTAGTCAAAGAAAAACACAGTGGAGGATTGGCTGGGCACTTTGGTCGAGATAAGACCATTGCCCTTGTGAGCGAGAATTATTATTGGCCGCAACTACAGCAAGATGTGCAGAAATTTGTGCAGAGCTGTAGAGTCTATCAGATGGCGAAAGGTGTGAGACAGAACACCGGATTATATCAACCGTTACCTGTACCGGAGAAACCATGGGAAGATGTCAGCATGGATTTCGTTCTTGGTCTACCAAGGACACAGAGGGGAAATGATTCCATATTTGTGGTAGTTGACAGGTTTTCAAAGATGGCACATTTTATCCCTTGTCAGAAAACTAATGATGTAGTTCATATTGCAGGTTTGTTTTTCAAAGAGGTGGTATGACTGCATGGTCTACCGAAGAGTATCATTTCTGACAGAGATACCAAGTTTGTTGGGTATTTCTGGAGAACCCTGTGGAAGAAACTAAAGACAGATTTGAAATTCAGTTCAGCATACCACCCACGGACAGATGGGCAAACAGAGGTGGTAAACAGAAGTTTGGGTAACCTATTGAGGTGCTTGATAGGAGATAAGCCCAAAGGATGGGATCTGATTTTGCCGTAGGCGGAGTTTGCATATAACAATTCTGTCAACAGGAGTACCAACAAATCTCCATTTCAGATAATATATGGAAGCAGTCCAAGAAATGTTTATGAGTTAAGGAAGCTGAATACAGGGGAAAAGTGCAGTGCCGAGGCTGAGGATTTTGCAGAGCATCTGAAGAACCTGCATGAAGAAGTGAAGAAGCATATTGCTAAAATGAATACGCAATATAAGATGAAAGCAGACCAGAAGCGGCGGTTTAAGGAATTCAAAGTGGGAGATGAAGTGATGGTCCATCTGAGAAAAGAAAGATTTCCTGCTAAAACCTATAACAAACTAAAGATGAAGAAGTTTGGACCGTGCAGAATCCTAGCAAAATGGGATTCAGGCAATGCGTATGAAGTAGAATTGCCAAGTGGGTTAAACATATCACCCGTGTTTAATATTTCAGATTTGGTGAAATACCATGAAGGGGATAGTAGTGAGACACCAAGTGCGAGTTGTGGAGTATTCCAGCATCTACTCCAACCACAGATGAGATAGAGGAAATACTGGACACAAGAGAAGGCAGAAGTACCAGAAACAGACAGTATTTTGAATATTTGGTCAAGTGGAAGGGCAGACCGGTAGAAGATGCAACTTGGCTGACAAAAATGAAGGTGGATCGCTTGGGTCTTCCTCTAATAGTTTAGAAGTGAGGATCACTTCTCAAATCAACCTCGGGTGTCTGATGCAGGAGCATCCAGGGCAGCACTGCAATCTTGCATCAACAAAAAAAAAAAAAAAAATGTTTAAGTGTTGAAAAGTGTCGCGATATCGCGACATGTTTTTAACAAAGGACGTTGGCGAAAAAGATGTCGCGATATCGCGACATAAAAGGTGTCACGATATCACGACCAAAACAAGACAAAGGACGTGGGCAGAAAAGATGTCACGATATCGTGACACAAAATGAAGGAAGAAGTCAGCAGGAAAAGATGTCGCGATATCGCGACATAAAAGGTGTCGCGATATCGCGACACAAAAATGGAGAAAGACGCTAGCAGGGAAACTGTCGCGATATC
This sequence comes from Wollemia nobilis, assembly GCA_028583015.1. Taxonomy (NCBI): domain Eukaryota; kingdom Viridiplantae; phylum Streptophyta; class Pinopsida; order Araucariales; family Araucariaceae; genus Wollemia; species Wollemia nobilis. The sequence goes on from JAQPPZ010005606.1 coordinate 3,852,488, forward strand.
GCGATAGGTTTCATAGGAGAGGCAAGGAAGGCAAAGATGTCACGATTTCATGACATGTCATGATTTCGTGACCCAAAAGTAGAAGAGCGTACGGAAGACAAAGATGTCACGATTTCGTGACCCGAAAGCAGAAGAGCGTATGGAAGACAAAGATGTCATGATTTCGTGACATGTTGATTTCACGACCCGAAAGCAGAAAGAGCGTACGAAAGACAAAGATGTCACGATTTTGTGACCCGAAAGCAGAAAGAGCGTACGAAAGACAAAGATGTCGTGATTTCGTGACATGTCACGATTTCGTGACCCGAAAGCAGGAAGATGGAGCGAAGGAGCGAAACTATCGCGATATCGCGACATGTCGTATTTTCGCGGTGCAAGGACAGAGAAGGGGCCAGAGACCGAAAGGTGTCGCGATATCGTGACCTGTCATATTTTCGCGCCCGAAGGGAAAGCCGAAGACGAAGAGTCGAAAAGGCAGACGTTTCGAATACCAGGACAACGAAGCGGCACGGGAAGACGAAACGAAAGGTTCTGGAAGAGGAAACGAAGGGCCACTAGCTGGAAATGAAGCGTCACCTGAGAACCTTTAAAAAGGAGAACAGAGGCATGCACAGGGGCTGGAAAATTTCGTGAACGATAATATATTTTTGTAATTTTAGAATTGAGAATATTTTGTAAAGCGCAACTCTCTACGATTTCTGTAAATTCTACTATAACAGTAATTCTCTCATGTATATTGAATAAATCAGAACTATTTTTTTTTCTTCTCTGTAATTGTGTACCTCGATCATTTTGTATCATCAAAAATTAGCTTATGATAATCATTAGTCATCATAAATATTAAATCTAAATAAATATAAGCTATACTTGTATCAAAATTGGAGTATGTAAGCTAGTTTTTGATGCATTCATCATTTGGCAGATGCATAATAAAAGGGTAAATGTAGGCACCCAATTTTGAATATGTCTTCAAAACCTATTAATTTAGAATAATATATCTCATCAAACATATCAAACATATTGATCAAGAAAACAAGTTTAAGTCTCATCCAAGTGGCATTTAATGCCCCAAATTAAAAGTGTTTTACTTTAGGTCTTAACATTGATGATACTAATAATTAAAGGACATTTTTTTTAACTTTTAAATTTTATATTTTCCTATCTAGTCAACTTGTTAATAAATATTTTTATATTGATAAAATATCATTAGATTTGCCAATGCTTTTGAACCAATGCTATTGACTATCATAATCTAAAAAAAGAAATACAAACAACTAATTAACGTTAGCCACCTATCAAATCAAGGACCTATCCTACCAATCCTACCTAACATTCCCCCACACCCATCACCTAATATGATTTTGTAGTTAGGCCTCTTAGACCCCCTTAACCTTATCAATCCTTTTCTTTATGAAATTCTCCAACCTTCCTTGCATGCTCTTCATCCACTAATCTTCCTCCAATCATGTTGGTCCTCTTTGCAGCCTATCATCTCTAAATATTACTAATGCTTGTAGATCCTCTAATGGATCCTCAAAGGAATCCATGAATTCTATAAATATAGTTCTTAGAGCATCTGAATTTATCACTCTTCCAAGTTAAAGAAATTCTGTCATATTTTAGGTCAACGTTTTTGCTAGTGAAGCACTATCAAATTCAAATCAAAATTTTTGCTAAGAAAATTTTATCCAACTTAGTCTTAAATCTACATAAAAAAGTGTTTCCTATTTCACTTGTGTCATTTGAGTACAAATTTCATCAAGATGATTGTAAGGAGGATATAATCAAAAGAGCTTTAGGTAAAAGGAGGTCATCCTCATTTAAAGGCTAATTTTGGAGATCTATTATAGCTACATATGTGTGAGCATTGGGGTAGGATTTCATTCAAGGCTACTAGATTTGCTCTTAAACCTTATCTTCAAATATTAATTAAATTTTTTATCTTTTATTTATCATAAGTCTTACATTAATAATTGTTTGCATTAGGCACATAATATTACATCTAAATTTATTTTAAAGTCTCATCATTTGCACTTAATAAATCAAGTAGCATATATTTTTTATACCCTACTAGTCAAGATCTTACATTCTTAATCAATCTATCATGGGTTTATAACTCTAGAATCTCATTTTATTACATCTATAGGTGCAAGTGCTACTATATTGCACAACCAAAAGTTCTATTGCATTGTGTTTCTCTATCATATAGATTACATATCTTGTAGTTTTCTAATCTATGACAATAAAAAAATCAACACCCAAAGTCGATAGCACCATCAATGCTTCTAATTGATTGTGGTGCTTTTATTGTCTCCAAATTAATCATCACTTTTGACTATCTATATTTACCTTCTTTTTAACTTTCTAGATTTTTTCTGTGTATAGTTATAATGAGGTGCAAGAAGTACATAAACAAACTAGTCATCCATAGTTATAGATGAAAGTGCTGTTAATGCTTCTACATATCTAGCACTCTACCTAGCAAGAAGTGAAATTGGGTTTTCTATGTCCCTTTCTATATTTTAGCATTAGATCAATTTTAAAACTATTTTTTCTATTTATTTATATCTTATCATCTATTTTACCTTTTAAAATGAAACAAACAAGTAGACTTAATCTTAGGAAAATTTTGAATTTTATAATTTTATTAGGTAAACTAATAGTAGATCTTAATATTTCATCTTCATAGAATTGTGAATTGAATATAGCTTAAAAATTTTGTCTACTATATTTTCTTATAACCTTGCTCAAAATTAATAAAAGAAAAGAAAATGTATTTCATTTTATCATTAAATTTAAAAAGCACGTATCTATAGTATCTATATCTTGCATCACAACCTAAAATATTTTGAAGTTTAAATTAAGCTATTTATAGATTAATTCTAGAAAAAATAGAGAAAAAGGAATCTTAGAAAAATATAGGTGTTTTCAAACTTAAATATAAAACCCAAACCATAGAAAAATTTCCCTATCCTCAAGTGAGACAATATGAAATCAATACAAAATGGTTGTATAGGAGCCAACATGCCTATCCCTATATGCAAGTCAAATAACCTTTGTGATTCCCCATATCATGGATTCTAGTTCTAGGTTTAGAAGTAGATACCTTTGGACACATCTAGTTCGGAGAAAGGGAAGATATATGAGGTCGATTTGGTAGCCTCATATATGGATCATGGGAATTAGGTGGTATATGGCCTAGTGAGTAGTTTAATATTAGGTTATTCACTTCAAAAATATACTATGACTTTGTACGATATGGCTTCTTGCTCTAAAGTGTCGATGTATGTAAAAGAAAGTTCTAATTTTATATTATGATTTATTTTATTTTTATTCGTTTTCTTATAAATAAAAAAGGTATATGTTATAGCTTCTATGTTTAGCATATAGGGTAATGGTTTCTATTATTTTTAACAAAGAGAAACACCTAGAGAGGATCATTACAAAGTTCATGGATGTTACGAAGAATTAGTACTATACTACAAGGAATTATAATGAATGATATAACAAATGGTGATAATTACCCTAGGGATGATAAGTAGGTGATGGATTGTACAAATGCATTCCATAATGTTTTAGCAAAGTTTTATATGGAACATACTAAGAAGAAGAAAAAAATAAACTATTGCAATGATTTACATCAATAAATTTCAAATATGGATCTCTTAAACATCAAAATACTAGAAGAGGAATAAAACTATGAAAGTATGATTAAATAAAAGTTTAAGCATAAAGTTACTAGCAACAAGAATAGTTTTAATAATAAAAAACCTAAGAAATAATGAGGATAGTCCCATGATTTACAATAATATAATATATACATATCAACAACAACAAGATTAAGTAAGTAAGATATTATGAAATAAAACCTTGTGATTAAGACAATAAAAAGTATATAAGAAAGTAATTAACATATATATATATATATATATATATTATAATAAATATGAGTGACATATCATTCAATAATAATTGGATGAGATGAAATCATATACAACAACAAAAAATTTGATAGAAACAAAAACATATACATTAGAAAAATAAACATAAAATGTGAAAGAACATCCAATGGCTATTTTTGTCACAAGTACTACCAATAAAATTATATAAGTATTATCTTCTCAATAGACAAATACATATATAGAAGTAATATTTATTTTTTAAATATATAATAACAACCAAAAGGATATAATCTATGCATATATCATTAAAAATAAGCACATGCCAATAATACTTCATTTAGAGCCATACAATTTTAGTAGGATTTGTGAAGGTAAATATATATGTTTACCAAATGATACCACCTATACAAAGTGATTGGTATTTTATCTCCTTGGATGTGTATCATGTTAATCTCAAGAAATTGTATACATGTGGATGTCCATAGGGTTTATAAATTAAGAATCTAAATCATCAATATTATTTTAAAAATACAATGCAATAAAATACTACAGGTAGTAAAAAACTTCAAAGTCTTCTTGAATGACATGAAATAATGAGAAAAATCAATAAAATTGGTAGGATTGTACCCTAATCATAAATTACCATTAAGAAAAAATAATTATTTTGAGCACTCAAACTATTTGGATGTTTAAATAGGTTAAAAATGCATGTTGGACTATTAAGATGGATATATATTCACATCATCCACAAGGGACTCAAGAAAAAATAATTATTGTGAGCACTCAAACTATTTGGGTGTTTAAATAGGTTAAAAATTAATTTTGGACTATTAATATGGATATATATTCACATCATCCACAAGTGAATCACTATATGATCAAGTAAATTATGTGATTACTACGGGCTCTTGAAAGTTCCTACATAGATAGGTTCTAGAAAATTTTGTAGGACTATCAATTTTGTTAAAATTTTGTTGCTTAAGATACAAGGAAGCCTTGCTACACTTGATTACTTCCACATATAATTTTCCAAAAACCAAGAAGTGACTTACTGGGTTCAAAATTTGGCCAAGGCAAGAAAGATCGACCACTTTAGAGATCAAAATGAGAGTGGCCATAGACTTGCAAAGATGAGGATAATGATAGCACATTGAAGACCCAATTAGTATATATTAGGAGTGGTTAGGAGCTCTAAATAATGATTAAAATTTCTTTATAATAGTCTCATCCAGGTCCCTAAAGCCTCGACGATAAGCAAAATATTGCAATATATAGCAACAAAAGAGGAGGGCTCCTAAATAGATCTTTTTCAGTAGATATCATGAACATCAAAGGTATCAAATACTTGGACACTTCTCAACCATCCATAATGAAGAAGTTCAATAATAAAGTGACAACCAAAATTTTGAAACCTACAATAGTATCATCTACCATTGATAGAAGTACCTATAATTTTGATAGTTGGTGTACTAATAAAGCACTATGGGCAGGAGTTGAGCATGATCAAGAGACTCTAGACTCCTGAAGACATATGGCTACTAAAGGTGGTGATTGGTTTCTAACTTAGAACAACTAGTAGTGATAGAGCAAAAGAGTGACATCCACATCCCCAAGCATGCTGAATAAGCATGAGCCCTAGACTAGGCTAGACTATGCTTGATCATGCTAGACCTATGACAAGTCATTCTTGTAATCATTAGCTAGGCTAGTATAGTAAACTATAATTATCATAATTTACCTAGTATTAGGGTCAATAATTTGAGTGTTTACCTATTGTATAATATACAAATTTACTTTGCTATCAACTTGTTGTTTGACTTCTACTAGTAATGTGTTGCTAAATTCTTTTATTAATGCATGCTTTGTAGTTGCTATATATATTTTTAACTGCTTTGTGGGTGGTCTATTCCATTAGGACTGATCTATTATTTGGATTCACTCTAGGCTATTGGAATATTAGGGATGCATAGAATTTACTTGTTGCAATTCTACTTTCTTCTATAGAAATCTATCAATGATCTATAGAAATCTATTGGTGGTCTATTCTGTTAGGCCATAGATGTTGTTTGTACTATCACTTAGGGCTATTGGAGTAGTAGGAGGCATGATATAAGCTTAGTTTACATTATATAATGCTTTGTATTATGGCTGGTTTGTTAGACCTTGTATGTAGATAAGTTATAGTGTGCTTTGTATGGGATGTGGTAGTGCTATTAGTTGAATGACATCCACATTTGAATCCATTTTTCTATCCATTTTATATTTCTAACCTTTCATTTTTGTCTTTAGTCTTCTTTTATTTATTTTATTTTTGCTTTACACAACAAGGAACTGGCCTTCTCTAGACATTGGCAAGAAGCAATTATAAGCCATCCAATCTTGAGCATGGTCAAAGGTGAACATTTCACCAATGGATAGAATGTAGACCAAGAATTTTTGGCATGCCTAGTGGGACAAAATATTCAACATTCGTATCACATCCTTGAAGGAATGAAATTTTGGTGAATGTCTTGACCTCACAAGTAGATAGAATCTATTCACCTGGTGACTCTTGTTGAGTGATATTTTTACCCGATTATGAAAACACGCTCACAGTTAGGATCCTATCAAAGCTATCCTCTCTTGCAAAGAAATAGTTAGTTTCTCCAAGGTTTTGTTTGCTTAATTTCTTAAAATGTGCTTGTATGCTTGTAAAATGTAAAAATGTTGTTGAATACCTCAGAGGTGCAAGTAACTATTAACAAGGGGCTTGTGGTTTGGTATTTGATTTAAATTGTGAAAATGTTGTTGTTCATGAGATTAATTGCCAAAATGTACAATTAATAAATAAATATTAATAAAACTTGTTGAATGCAAATATTTGAATTTTAACCTTAAAAAATGATTTTAATTCAATTTATCCAAATAGTTAATGTTTGAACTTTAACTATTATTGTTTGGAAAATTTAATTAATTAAAACCCTAATGTTTATTCCAAATGTATAATGTCAGAATTTATTAAAATAAAACACACATTTACCCTAATATGAAAAAATAAAAGTTTGCATAAACTTTAGGGTTTTGATTATTTTCTTATGCGATGAAATAAAATAAAATAAAAGGGCTTAAAGTTAGAAAAATAAAATAAAATGAAATAAAAATATAACACATGTTACAAAAATTTTGGAACTCCATCCAGAATCTGTAAACAAATATAATCTGAAACATAACCCGATTTAATCTAACCATAATTAACATATTTCAAATTAAATCGAGTGCAATCTTCAAGGAAATTGATTAATATATTCAATCAATTAAAATGAAAATACCATCGGCATGCATACTTTTCACCACAATGAAATAAATATATTATGAATAAAATCTTCTATTAATGCTTTTCTTCATAATACCTTTGTTAATCAATTACATATATGAAATATTATGTGACAAGCAATCTGGGAGGAAAATTTTGGCAATGGTAAACTTCTATCTTCTCTTCCGCTCACTCCTAATTCTTCCGACCTTTTCTTCTTGGATCTCAATGGTTATTTATAACATAATAATTTTGTTCGTTGTTCATTTTTATAACTATTTTTAAAATGGATTTGATAGTTATTCTTTTCAACCCTTATATTACTTGTGTAATAACATGTTCATCATAAGATTAAGATAAAGCCAACTTTTATTTTATTTATTATTTATTTTCCTTCATAACTTTTCTTTTGCCCAAAATTGAGTTAAAATTCAAAGTTCTTACATTTTAATGAAAATTTCCATGCATCTAAATAGGCCAAAAGGGTACTCAAAATTGTTGAGATAATCCAAAAAATTATCATATTTCATGATATATGATATTTTAAAGTTTCAAAGTTGTTATAGTAAATTTCTATTTTTGGGTGAAATTGACATATGAAATCCTATAAGTTTGGTAACATTAAAAAGAGGAAATCAATATTTTTCTACCAATTTTTGAATGAGTTCAAACATATTTATTTAGCTCAAGATATGTCTATTTCAATTTTGCATTAATTTTAGGGCAAAAGTGATAAAATTTGAATAACCCTAAAATGAAATTTAATTATTTAAACCTTTGAAAATACAAATTTTAAAATTATTTGATTTGAAATAATGTAATTAAGATGCAAATATTCAAAAATATTCAATTCGAATCATTGCAACTAAATTCAAGCCTTCAAGATGCAAAGATGTCAACAATTTTAAAATCTCAATTTAATCAATATTTTAAAAAATGATGAAAGAAGCAAATTTTCAAAGACCTTGATGCGAGCAAAATTGAATAAAATAAAGAACAAAAATTCTAAAATTTTGAGTGGGTCCCCAAATTGGGGTATGTTGTGCGACATCCACAACAAACGACGACCTTGCTAGAAAATGCTCTTGAGCATTTCAGATGAAGAACCCGTTTTGAAACTAATAAAATCAAAGATCATAAAAATAAACATCATTTAGCAATATCTAGAGAAACTAGGGTAGACAGATTCAAATGAAAATATATGAACCATTTTATTTTGCTTAGTGTGTGAGTTGTGATTTATTTTAAATCCTTGAGAAATTTAGATTCCATCATTTGTTTTGCATTTAGGCTATAAAATGTTACTCATGAAGATGTGCCTCTGCATTGCTCCACTACCAACCAAGCATCTGTAGCCCTGGTGGAGATGACCTTGATCTCTTCTAGAACTTGCTCTACTACCAACCGTATGTCTATATACTGGGTATAGATTATCTGAATCACCTAGGCATGAGATTGATTTTACATGTTTTTTTATTAAGCATGTAATTGCTTTGCAAACCTTGTATGCCAATTGGGTTAGAGACCACTTAAGGCTAAAGATAGAGTGTGTTAGATTTTTACCTTAATATGCAAAACTAGAATGACTTTATCCTTCAATATTTTAAATAATACCCTTTAATATGATGTGCTACATGTGGAGCTTCAACAAAATATCTCATTGTTCCAAAGTTCACTATCTTAGTCCAAAATCATAAGAATAATTACTAAACAATCTCATTTTATTTTCCTTAATTTCATATGATTCCAAAATAGGCAATCCATCCTACATGACAAAGGAATAAGTATCAACAAAGAGACCAGAAGTTTGAAGCTACCACAAAACACTACCTCAATCAGAGGAACAAACCCAAAACCTGGTGAGGCACAAGCAGAAAACTCACAATTTGAAACAAACCAAAATTGCAAAACTAATAAGCAAGTAAGAACCTACTCCCTAAACTTGAAAACACTGACAAGAAAAAAATAGCAAAATCTCACGAAACAAAATATTATGTATAAAAGTGCAAAAAATAAAAGTTATGTACAAAAGCATGAAAATAAAAAAGCTATATACAAGAATGTACAAATGATGATGAATTCAACATATTATTTTCTTGGATCCCAAACACAATTACCATAATTTGAGAGATGCCCATAATGATAAGCATGTTGACTTTGATGAGTATCATCCCATAGTAACATTAGATATGAAAGCTCAAAGGCCTTTATTTTACCTCTCTCACCCCACCAACTCAATTTAGTTCCATCTTCATTGTCATACTTAGATTTACTCCATAAAACTTAAAGGTCCATAACTAGTCTTCAATTAATTGTTGTTGACTATGTGAGATGTTTATTATTGAACTTTTATCTTCAATCACAGTTTCTACAAGCATGGTGTGAATTCCTATTTTCAATTTAGTACTCAAAATATTATCCTTATTGTTATGATTAGACATAAGCTCTTCCAAGATTTACCCAATTTCTAAAAATTTGATTGCTAAATCACTATTCATAGTTTCAGACCAATCATAATTACGTAGTAAATTACAGGCATCTAGGATATCTAACATATGAGGATCATTATAATTTTGTATCCCAGGTTCAATAGTCAATTGTTGATGAACTTGATTCAGTAACTCAAAAACATCTACCTCTATCTTATTCAACATAACAACCTTATTACTGGTGTGAGCAGGAATCAACTCTAATTCTTTGTTAACCGCAAATGGCATTTCATTATCAACAACATTTGAATCCAACAGACAATCATTTAAATTTTTACCTAAAATTTGAATGATTGAAAAGAAAGATTGAGATTCTACCTTTTGTATATTTCCATTTACCAGAACTTTATGAGCCTTTGTAATTTCTTCTTTTTCCTCATGATATTTGTTTTCATCTTCTTCGATCACCTGATTTTCAAAAATACCAAAATTAGTTACAACATTAAAAATATGCCCATCATTTTCAAACCATAAATCTTACTGGTCAAGGGATGTGTTAAATAACAAATCTTCCTAATCAACTACTTGAATTATATCAAACAAAACAATTTTTTCCATTGGATCATCAACAATATCATATCCAAACCTTTTATGTTCTGTAGTTTTCTCTATCTGAGGTAAAGACAAACTGATTTCTTACTGCATGGGCATTGTATAATCCTTAGGTGGGACAAGGCTTTCAGTTTCCTGCACATCAAATGAGATAGAAGCTTCTTTGGAAATTGTAAAAGAAGTGAGTGATTCCTCTTCATTATATTGAACAATAAAATCATTATATTTTTGAAATACTTGGTGAGATTCCATATCTTCTTTCATGTCATCTTCTAATTCTTCTTTAGATTCAATGTCATTCAAGCTATAACCTTCTTTAGATTCATCTTCCTCCATTTTTGAAGGTTCATATGTTTCTAAAACTGAATCAATCTCTACATTTTGATTAACTTGATTACCACAATCCTCATTGATGGGTATTGAATCTGAAACTTTCACCTCATTTTGGACGATATCTAAGGTAGTTGTAACATCTAGATAGTCAATTTCACCATGTTGATTGCTCACATTAGACATCATTTAATCCAAGGGTGAAAAATTGACAGCTTGGCACTGGTTGGGATACATATATCCTAGAAAATAGTTCATCATGGGAAGAGGTTGCGCATCAGCCTAACTCATTTGTGTATTTTTATTGTGGGTTTTATGTCTAAGTAGGTATAATTGATCCACACTAACCCCTTGAGAAATAAATTGTTGTTTAAATGTTATCACCTCATTGTAGGCTTGGGGCAAGGATGTAATTTGAAGAACTATGCTCAAAAACTTGGAAGAAATTGGGTCTAAGGCTCCAATGTATATCTGGATGGCTGTTGTTTTTGAAAGGATGTAAGGTGCCATCTATTTGGTATACAACTTATGGAACCTCTCACTGAATGATCTCAAGGATTCATTAGGTTCTCTATGGGCAAAGGCAAACCGAAGGTATATCGTAAATGGATCAACAAGTTGAAAATGGCTGAGAAATGTTGCTTCTAGTTGAACCCAAGAAGTGATAGAACCTGCAGGTAAGTTGATATACCAATCATAAGTAAACTCATCTAATGTACATGGAAATATTCTATAGGCAACATCTTCATGCATAACTTGTAAATGAATTAAAGTATTTCTGTATGCCTAAATATGTTCCTTAGCCGATCTCATTCCATCATGCCTATATGTGGGTAAATATCCTTCTGCATTTTTAGGAAACTCATGGGCTACTCCAAGAATGTTTAATGGACTACAATAACCACCTATCCAGGATGCAATTCCTTTCATTGATGTTATTGGAGAGGTGATAAATAGTTCCAACTTTAACATGCAAGGCTATGTATGAAAAATTCACAACAATTTAACCATAACCATATTTTTGAATTTATAGCAGATCAAAACTAATGTAGCATAAATCAAAATATTTCAAAACTTTTTTTTTGTTTTTATTTTAATTTGAACAACTTCAAAAAAATCAAAATTTTTACCTTCATGCCCTCCTTCTAGTGCTAATTATGTTGAGTTATTTTTTCACCCAATTATGAAAACACGCTCACAGTTAGGATCCTATCAAAGTTATCCTCTCTTGCAAAGAAATAGTTAGTTTCTCCAATATTATGCTTCCTTAAATTCTCAAAATGTGCTTGTATGCTTGTAAAATGTGAAAATATTGCTAAATACCTCAAAGATGCAAGTAATGTTGGAAATTAAAGTAGTATAAAAAGGTAAAAAAATTGTTTACAACGGTAAGCTTTGGACCTTACCTTTTTACCTCCTTGGACGAAAGCTGATGGGGCATATTGGACGACATGGGCGATAAGGCATTCAACATTAATTTCCCTTCCTCCTTTCCTCCCTATTTTTATTCATTTCCAAAATTCTCCTATATTCCCTAAGGTTGTTAAGTCAACCCTATTTAAGCATTGTAATTTCTAAGTTTTGTAAGGTTAATGAATAATATTTCTTATTTTCATATTTCTCCAAGACTCATGTGCCACATTTGGTATCAGAGTTGAGGTCAAAGAGGGCCCAAAGATTGAGGTGGAGGAATAAAAAACACACGATCCGAGGTGAGTTCGAAGAAGGCCCATGAATCATGAACCGAGGTGAGGTCTGGAGAAGGCCCGCACAACGAGCATGCAAGGAGGAGGAGCAACCTAGGAGAAACCAACCGGAGAGCACCATATGGTGAGAGGAGAGCAAGGCTAACATAGACCAAACGACACAAAACCGACACAGATCTGATACATGGCAAAAAGAGAACCAACAATGTGGCCGACCCAGGAAGGAGGTGACAAGCAACGTGTTGACAGATGATAGGCTAAAGGAGGTAAAAGGGCGATCACTGATTGCCCGAAGGCAATCAAGTGACTATGCAAGCGTTGAGGGTTTTAAACACCTCAAACGCTCTCACATGGTCGATGTGTTAGAATATTTTAATGTTTCTTATTTTTATTTTGATCCTAACAATCTTATATTATTGGATTTATTTTAAGCTCATTGTTATTTGTTGCAACACTACCTATTTTGGACTCGGGTGGTTTCGTAACCTCCGAAATATTATTGGCTTGAAATGTATTATTTATATTTCACTAGATTAATGAGAATTATTCCAATTACTCACATGGTATCATAGCCTACTCCGCCAATCTCTTTTTTTGAAATAATCTTGTAGTAGCGAAGCTTTGGAGGAGGAGATTTTTTTTTTAATCTTTCATTCGAGAATATTTTTTTTTATTTCTTCATTACATAGATCGAAGATTTTTGGAGGGATCTGTGCCCTGGGTGGAGCAAGTATTCCAAATTTTTATTGGGATCTATGCCCAGGTTATCCCAAAATTTTGGGATCGACCAACCGATCAAAGAAGAGTCAAATCGAGATCGACCAACCGATCGAAAGGTGAGAGCAAAGGTCGGATCGAACGACCAATCGATCAAAATGTAGGAGCAAAGGTCAGATCGAACACAATGACAACAAGGGGCAAGGTGCAAGGCGCGAGGCACATGTGGTAGCCAACAAAAATGTGGCCAACATAGTGCGAGAGGAGAGCCTGCGCCCTCTCGGGAGATCATCTCCACGAGAGGAGATACTCCTTATCGGAGTATAAAGGTTTTTAAACCTTTAAGTGCCTTGAAATCCAATACATATGGGATAAATGTTTTTTTTAGAAACATTCACGAATTCTGTCACCTACGCAAAAACCCGTCAATGGCATCAAACCTGAGAAGGACTTCCTATTTTTCCTTCTCTGAGATCTATGAAACTCGATTATAAGATTTTTCATGGATAGAGGGGGCCAATCCGAGCAGATTGTTTGGATTGAAATTTCACTCATGTCCTTAAATTTCATCTAGAAATCATTTTTCCATTTGGAGGATGTCACAGGAAGTAATCATTGCAAAGTTTTGTGATCCATTGCTGAGATTTTTGGATGCATAGAAGGTGGAAATCAAGTTCTGAGAGCACTTAGATCTCAAATGAACCATTTTGTGAGGTTTTTGAGTGCAAAAATCATGATTTTTTATCTTCTCTAGTTTGCCACCCGTTGCTGCCCAAGTGTTGCCTGAGCCGCAACCGAGGTGGCAGAGTGGCCGCATCGAGCTTTGAGCTTGTGGCTGCTCGATAAGAAGGTGGGCACCTCGATCCTCTATCAGGTCAGCCCACTAGGTGACATGGTTGTGAGCCGAGTGGTAAGGGCTCAGGGAGCCCTATTTGACCCCGCCGACCCCCCAAAAAAACAAAGGTAATTTTTTTTCCTAAAGTCTTATTTTTTAATTTTTTTTAATTAGAGTTAATAATTAAATTTTAAATGATTGTTTCTTTATATAGTTAAAAAGGTTATTTTTTTAATAATTCTTTTTTTCTATGAAATATAATTTAATTTTTTTATTAACTTTAGTTATAATTTTTTTTTAAAGATGCTTTAAAGGAGATTTTTTAAAGGGGGGGAGTATTTTTTTTCAAAAATCAAGGTGGGATAGAGAGTAAATTTTTGAAAAGGCAATTTTGGCATTATTGTAAAGGTGCATTTTCGGAAGCGCCCGACACCTAGTGGTTTATTTATGTGGGTATTTTTATGTTGTATGTTGTATTTTTTCATGTTTTGCACTACTTCATTAAAAGTTAAAATCAAATTCACTCCCTAAGTCCCCAGAATAATTAAAACCCATTCGTGCAATTTATTGTACTGCAACATTCGATATTTGTGATACCTTTGGCCAACACTTATAGGTAAAGCTATTGTGATTGTGCTACTGTATCCGTCACCTAATATAGCTACCAAAATGATGTTTGAGATTGTTCTCTATTAATCGTTAGGGAGATATAAGTTTACCATTTTGCTATTTTTTTATTCCATCCATTACCCTAATCGTTCTCGTGTTTAGGCTTAAATCTAGAAATTTTTTTGGATATCCACAGTGTTTAGGGGAAGTTACACCCCACACATGCGGATTGAAGGCTTTCTAAGGTCATTGCCATCAACGAGGTGATTCCCTTTCAGTATCGCCTAAGTACCACGTATCGTATAATCATTAAAATTACCTACAGTCTCTCTCACGTAAGGGCGGTTAATTTTTTTGGTTTTTAAAAATACCTATAGTCTCCCTCATGTAAGGGCAGGTATTTTGTATGGTATAACGACCTAGAATTAAGGTATATCGAATGGGGGACCATTTGGTGTTATAAGGAACCTTCACAATGTCTACAAAATTAATGACTAATTCTCATCAGTTGTTGAAAGGTCCAAACTATACACCATGGAAAAACAAAATGAAGGCAATCCTAGATATGGATGATCTTTGGGATGTTGTTTCTGGAGCAACAGTAAGACCTTCATCTGCAGCTAGAGCCACAACTCTCACTGATGATCAGAAAGACTTTGATAAGATAGATACCAAGGCAAAAATACTCATTTTGCTTGCTATCTCTGATGAAGTTCAACCCCATATTACTGATTGTCAAAATAGTAAAGAGGCATGGGATGCCCTTAAAACTATATATGAAGGAAAGAATGACTCCACCATTCTATTTATTCAATATCAATTACACAATCTAAGCATGAAATAGGGAGAGACAGTTGAACTCTTTCTTTGCAGAGTGTTTGAGTTGAAAGGAAAGTTGAATTCTTTGGCAACACCAGTTGATGATAAGCTCCTTACCTTAGTGGTATTGAGAGCATTACCTGATTCTTTTCGAGTGTTGATCACCTCACTTTAGGTATCACAAAGAAAATTTACCTTTGTTGAGTTGGTAAATTTGCTCCAAGAAGAGGAGGCACTCCAATTGTAGTGAGATTATTCTTCTAACACCGCCCTCTACACCAACAAGAAGGGACCAAAGAAGAAGGGTAATTTTTAGAAAGGAGGGAGTTCTCAAAAGGATTCAAAAGGGAAAAAAACTCAACCAACTCAACAGACTAAGAGATATTGCAAGATTTGTGACAAGGAAGGTCATGATACAAACAGATGTTGGCATAAGAATAAGCAACCAAAATAGAAAGGTAAGAAAAAACCACACAAAAACAAGCAAACCAAAATAAATGTTGCTATTGAGGAATCTAACACAGATTTTGAGCGAGCACACAAAGTGCTCGTGACTACCACATTATCCAAGTAGACAGATCTTGTTTGGTATGTCGATTTTGGTGCCAATAAGCACATGACTAGTGAAAAATTATGGTTTGAGTATTTTGAGGCCAAAGAGGGCAAAACTGTCACTATTACCAATGATAAAACCTACAAGGTTCAAGGAGAATGTACCATTTATGTTACTCTTCCTGATGGCAAGTGCCAAATTAAGAAAGTTCTCTATGTTCCAGGATTGGCAAACAACTTGTTGTCAGTCACACAAATTCTAGATAAGGACATGGTTGTAAACTTTAGTGTTGATGGGGGCAAGAAGTGTTGTTCAATTACCAGAAGGGGTAAGAACATTGCAACCGCTTCATATAAGCATGGCTTATTGGCCCTAGATGCTATCTCTACTCCAAATGTAGCCATGACTATCTCTAAAAAGGAGGCAAATTCCCTATGGCACAAGAGATATGGACATATGAGTTCTGGTTACTTACTTGAGTTAAGTAAGTATGAGATGGTAAAGGCTATTCCTTCCATTTCTATCACATTGCCAGTTTGCTCTGATTTCTTGGCAGGAAAGCAACATAGAGTATCTTTCAAGAGAAGCTCTACAAGAGCAAAGAAACCTCTAGAGTTGGTTCACACCGATCTGTGCGGTCCTTTTACACCTGTCAGTTGTGGGGGAAAGAGTTATTTTTAGTTATTCATGGATGATTACTCATGAAAGATGTGGGTATTCTTTCTTCAACTAAATCTGAAGCATTTGGCTTCTTTCAGCAATTCAAGAAATCTGTTGAAAAGGAGTCAGGGACTTCTATAAAGACCCTCTACTCAGATTGATGGGGGGAGTTCACCTATAAATAATTTTCTGCATTCTTGAATGATAATTGGATCACACGACAGTTAACTATTGCTTATACTCCTCAGCAAAATGGAGTTGTTGAAAGGAGGAACCGTTCCATAATGGAAATGGTTCGTTGCATGCTCACAGGAGCTAGAATTGGGCAACAATATTATGTAGAAGTTGTCACCATAGTAGTATATCTATTGAATAAGGTACCCGCAAAGGCCCTACAAGGAATGACTCCATAGGAAGCATGGAGTGGTAGGAAACCCTTCATTTATCATCTACGCATTTTTGGTTGTAAAGCATTCATGCACATATCAAAAGAAAAAAGCAAGAAGCTAGATGAGAAAAAATTGAAGTGTATTCTTCTTAGATATGATGAGCACTCTAAGGGTTATCGATTGATTGATCCCTTGACCAAGAATATTCACATTAGTAGAGATGTTGTTTTTGATGAGGCTTTCACATAAGAAAACACATCAGACGTATACCTAGACCTTGTGGAATCCAAAGTTGAGAAGTCTCCTTCATCATAAAATATTGGAGGTCCTTCTGCATCTTCTTCAACACCATAGAAGAAGAATCCAAAGTGGTATACAAGTACAATCAGAGACTCCAAGCTATCCACTCCACCATATTTGAATTTGGATAGGCCTCGTACTCATAGCATGGATCGATAGGAGAGAGCAAAAATAGAGACTGAGGTTGATGATATTTGTCAATATTTTGAGGAACATTCTATAGATCTAGAGAGAGACACAAAAGATACGGATATTAATTATGACAGGGTGTTTATGTATTCAATATATGAACATGAACCTGCTTCAATGAAAGATACCCTTAGTGAGCCATAGTGGAAGGCTACTATGGATGCAGAGTATAAGTCTCTAACAAAAAACAAAACTTAGAAGCTTGTCAATATACCATATGAAGATAAGCCCATAGGCTGCAAATGGGTGTACAAAGTCAAGTACAAGGTAGATGGGACAATAGATAAGCATAAGACCCGACTTGTTACAAATGGCTATGCTCAAAGAGAAGGCATTGACTATGAGGAAACTTTTGCATCTACTGCTCGAATGACAACCATTCGAGTTCTTTATGCTATGGAAACATAGTATGGGTGGAAAGTGCACCAAATGGATGTCAAGAGTGCCTTTCTAAATGGTGATCTCCAAGAGGAAGTCTACATGACTCAACCTAAAGGATTTGAAGTGGAAGGCCAAGAGAAAAAAGTTTGCAAATTGGTCAAATCCTTATATGGTTTGAAACAAACCCCTCGGTCTTGGTATATAAAAATGGATAATCACCTACTGCAACATGGATTCAAGAGATGTCCGTTGGATGTAAACCTCTATTTCAAGAAACAAGGCTCTGAAATAGTGTTGCTTGTACTCTATGTTGATGATCTGCTCATTACAGGGAGTTCAAAAACTATGATCTCTATTGTCAAACAGGATTTGAACAAATATTTTAAGATGACAGATCTCAGACTTCTCCATTACTGTCTTGGCTTGGAAGTGAACCAGAAGGAGCACTACATCAAAGTGTCCTAGAAAAAATATGCCAAGACACTACTAGAAAAATATCTCATGATTGATTGCAAGCCGATGGAAACACCAATGGAATCAGGACTTCAGTTATCGTGATATGACAAATCACCTCAAGTAGATGCTACTCTCTATTGTCAACTGATTGGAAGTCTCATATATCTGACCAAAACTAGGATAGATATCGTATTTATGTCAACTATATTTTGATGTTCATGCAAGAACCTAAGACTACACACTGGAAAGCAACAAAATGAGTTCTTCACTATGTCTGTGGCACAATGGAATATGGCCTAGAATAAGAGAAGAACAACAAATTATTCTTACAGGGATTCATAGACTCAGATTGTGTTGGGTCATACGATGATCATAAATCAACTTTAGGATATTTGTTTCATCTTGGATCCGGTCTTGTCTCTTGGCATAGCAAGAAGAAACAGGTGGTTGCTATCTCATCAATAGAGGCAGAATATCATGTTGCATGTGAAGCTGTGTGCGAAGTTATATGGTTGCATCACATTTTGACAAGTATGGGTATTCCATAAAAATATCCAATACACTTGTTATGCGACAACCAGGGTGTTTTGAACCTTGTTAAGAATCCTGTGATCATGAGAAAACCAAGCACATTGATACACAATGCCACTTAATTTGAGATGAAGTACCAAGGCACCAAATTCAGCTTCAGTTCATCTCCAACAATGCTCAAGTTGCAGACATATTCACTAAGGCACTTGCACGTGTCAAATTTGAATTGTTTCGTAGCTCTCTATGTATTGCAAAATAATGTAAGCAGGGGGGATGCTAGTATAGCTAGTAGTTATATGTTTCCTCAAATATTGTAATAAGGGGGGATGTTAGAATATTTCAATATTTCTTATTTTGATTTTGATCCTAACAATCTTATATTGTTGGATTTATTTTAGGCTCATTGTTATTTGTTGCAACAACACCTATTTTGGAGTCGGGTGGTTCCGTAACCTTCGAACTATTATTGGCTTGAAATGTATTATTTATATTTCACCAGATTAATGAGAATTGTTCCAATTACTCACATGATGTGGGACTACAAGTCCCATTTTTTTTTTCTTTCGACGCTGCCATGAAAAGAACAAGGAAGACAAGCTTCCATTGCCTTCCCGTTGAGCCACACAGCTCGACTGGCTCGAGGAGCCAACCGTAAGGCGCCTGCCTTCCTACAGGTCACGGGTTTGAAACCCAATGACGAAAAAAGCTTTGATTTTTTTATTATTAAAAATCAGATTCGAAACAACATAAAATTGTATTCATTCCCTTTGGTTCTCATAAGAAGTGGTGGTCGAGTTGGTTAGTGCGATTTGTTGATGCCAAGAGGTCGTGAGTTCAATCCCTGCAGACCATAAATTATTTTTATATAAGTTCTTTTAATTATTTTTATATTATTAAAACTACTTATATTATATTTAATATATTAAATATAATTGCTTCTTTAATTTTTTTTTAGGGCAATTATTTTTTAATTTATTAAATAGTAATATAGTTTTTTTAATATTATAAAAGAAAGGAAAATATTGTCTAAGAGACAATTATTGTAATCAAAGGGTACTTATTTTTTTTTACTTGATTCAAGGAATCACAAACTATAGAACTCTTATGTAATAAGCCTAAGAGGCTTAGTTTTTTTTGTAAAATATACCAAGGATCAAATTGTAAAATTGTAAATAGGCATTGATGATAAGACCAAATGGTTCGTATCATGCCTTATGTGCAATTTTAGCAAGAGAAGGTGCATAGAGGTTTGATGAAAAATTAAAAGGTTATGGGATCAACATTGTGTTTAGCCAACTTCAAAATGTAGTGATAGCACATCAAAGGCATCCTGACTCAGGGTACGAGGCAGACTTTGAAGACAACTCATTCAAGAGTCAATTTGAACAATCGGAATCCGTACAAGCTGCACCACAAGAATCATAGTATACACACTATAGTATTTTAGTGGAAATATTAGAACCAAAATCCCAAAAATTATATTGATAAGTGACGATGAAGAAGAAGTAGCAGATAATTTTGTGAATCAAGGTATAGCATCCCCACATCAAGAGGAATAAGTAGTGAATGATAGAGTGGAACAATTCAGATTTGACTTAAATTTGTAATCTCTTATTTCTTCCTTCTTCTTCTTTCCTTATTTCAAATAGAAAAGCACTTTATTGTAACCTTGAAATAAAGAGAGTTTTTGGTAACTATGGGCTCACACAATAGCTTACCTATACAAAAATTTAACAGTTATGACTATGAGTGTTGGTCTATAAATATGAAGACGTTGCTCATAGGAAGAGGTTTATGGGACATAATAGAAGAGGGCTACACAGAACCCTCATACTGGACAACACTAAGTACCGTAGACAAGAAAACATGAAAATAAGAGAAAAAGAGCAACTCTTCTGCTCTTTCTCAGCTCCAAGCTACATTGGAGAAAGCATATTTTCTAGAATCACTGCTTGTACAACTGCACAAGCTGCATGTAAAGCATTGAGTTATGGATTCTAGTGTAGTAATCAAGTGAAGTAGGCAAGGCTTCAAACACTAAAGAGAGATTTTGAAAATCTTCAAATGAAATATGATGAAAAAGTTAGTGATTATTGTGTTAGAGTAAAAGCAATTGTGGATAAAATGGTTACACTAGGCAAAGAAATAAAGCCTAAGATAATTGTAACAAAAGTGTTGCAAACACTTACACAAAAATGGAACCATATTGCCATAATTATAGAAGAATCTAAAGATCTTTCCATTTTAACATTCGATGCATTAATTAGATCGTTAATCTCACATGAAGAGAGGTTTCCTGAAACTCCTTCAACCAGCTACGAAGACGATGATAATGCCTTCAATTCCAATGAAAAAAATGGAAGAGGACAGGGAATAGGTCAAGGTAGAGGCAAACAAAGAAGTAGAGGTAGAGGCAACTACAGAGGAGGTAATCAAAATAGAGGAGGCAACCATAACAGAGGAGGCAATTCAAATAGAGGAGGCAACTCATACAGAGGAGGCAATCAACAAAGAGGTGGAAATTAAAATCGAGGAAATCAAGGACAAAGTGGAAATCAAGGGTGAGGAAGTGACAAGTCAAAATCATCATGTTTTAACTATGGCAAGCCAGGTCACTTCACTCGCGACTGCTAGTCAAAATCTTCACAAGGCAGCAATAGTCAATATGGTAATTATGGAGAAGAAGATGATACCTCTAATATTTTTCTTTCATATGGACAATCAAAATAGAATCTAAATGACACATGGATTCTAGATACTAGTTGTTCAAACCACATGAGTGGCAAAGAACATTTATTTGCTACTCTAGATTCCACTTATAAATCCCAAATCAAATTAGGGGATTATAAGACATTGCAAGTAGAGGGTATTGGAGCCATGGAGGTTCCAACCAAAGAAGGACTAAAGAAAGTGCATGACATCTATTACACTCCAAAGATCCAACACAATCTGCTAAGCATTGGAAAAATGATGGAAAACAATTACAAGCTTGTATTTTATGAAGGACAATGTATCATTTTTGATAAAAATAATTGTAATTGTGTCATCACATAGGTCCCCATGACCAAGAACAAGTTATTCCCTCTCAAATTTGATGAGCCAGGAGGAGATAAAATTGCAAATGTAGCTATAAAAAATCCAAGTGTGCTTTGGCACTTGCGATATGGTCATCTTAATTCTGCTAGCTTGAAAATTCTAACTTCTCAAGCTATGGTGACAAGACTTTCCAAAATCAATGAACAAAAGGAGTTCTGTGAAGGATGTTCTTTGGAAAAGCACTCAAGGTCAAATTTTCCAAAAGGACAAGCGTGGAGAGCTAGCTATCCACTTTAGTTAGTACATTTAGACATCTATGGACCAATGCAAACACAGAGTCTCGAAAACTATTCTTATTTTCTCACTTTCATAGATGACTTCTCTAGAATGTCTTGATTTATTTTTTGAAACATAAAGATGAAGCTTTTGATTGCTTCATAGATTTTAGAAAAAATGTAGAGAATCAAAGTGGGAATTATGTAAAATGTCTTAGGACAAATCGAGGAGGTGAATACTCCTCAAAATCATTCTTGAAATATTGTAAAACAAGTGGGATTAAAAGGCAATTAAACATTGCCTATACCCCACAACAGAATGGTGTGGCTGAGAGAAATAACGACACCATAGTTGAAATTATGAGATCGATGCTTCAGACTAAGCATCTAATTCATATGTACTGGGAAGATGCTGTAAGAACCAGTGTATATATTCTAAATAGAAGTCCCACTTCTTGTTTAGATGGTGTCACTCCTTATGAGAGGTGGTACGAAAACAAACCTAATGTAAAGCACTTCAAAGTGTTTGGTTCTTTAGCATATGCACACATTCCTTATGAGAAAAGGAAGAAGCTTGATCCAAAAATTCAAGCTTGTATATTTGTAGGGTATTGTGAGTCTACAAAGGCATATAGACTCTACAATCCCAAGAATCATAAAGTTATACTCTCTAGGGATGTAATTTTTGATGAAGGGGGAGAATGGGGTCATCAAAGAATTTTTGTTGATGATGAGTCCCAAGATGTAAGTTCTTCATAGGTACAACAGGTGTCTCCAAAGAAAATCAAAGGCACACCACCCCGTCGAAGCCCATACAGGAGCACTACATCAAGTACTTCAACCTCCACTCCAAGTCCTTCTCCACAGAGATCAGTAAGTTCTTCATCGATGGATATTGACAAATAATCTCCATCGAGAGGCAAAAGAACATTACAACATCATCCATATTTTCAAATGTTGGATCCAAATTTCCAGAGAAGATTCACTAGAAGCCAAGCTAGTGAGATGAATATAGTTTTACAGCAACTTGAAAATTTGCAATTGTATGGAGATGATGACTCCCATGATCCTAGGGGAGATGTAGTCAATTATTCTTTATTGGCTAGTACATAACTAGAACTAGCTAGCTATGAGAAGGCATGTACTCAAAATGTATGGCAAGAAGACATGAAAGAGAAAATAACCTCTATAAAAAATAATGATACATGGGAGCTAGTAAAGCTACCCAAAGGAAAAAAAATGTGTTGGGTGTAAATAGGTCTACAAGACCAAGTACAATGCTGATGGAAGCATTGAGAGACATAAGGTGAGACTAGTAGCAAAAGGTTTTACTCAGAAATTTGGCATTGACTATGAGGAAACCTTTGCTCTTGTTGCATGACAAGAAACAATCATATTAGTTCATTTCTTAGAAGCCCATAAAGGATGGAATGTTCAACACATGGATGTGAAAAGTGCTTTTCTGAATGGATACTTGATAGAAGAGGTTTATGTTCAACAATCTCAAGGTTTTCAAGAACAGGGAAAGGAGAACCTTGTTTACAAACTGAAGAAAGCACTTTATGGCCTCAAGCAAGCACCAAGAGCTTGGTACTCATGCATTGATGGCTATTTCAACGAGTATGGATTCACAAGAAGCAAAAGTGAACCAAATCTGTACTACCTAAAGCATGGAGCAGACATTCTCATAGTTTTTTGTATGTGGATGATCTAATATTTATGGGTGGTAACAATAAAATGAATATGGATTTCAAAAACTCCATGATGAAACAGTTCGAGATAAAATATCTTGGTTTAATGTGATACTTCCTAAGGATGGAAGTGCATAAATAAAATAAAGGGATCTTCATATGTCAACACAAGTATGCTCGAGACATGATCAAGAAATTTGCCATGGAGCAATGCAAATCAGTTGCAACTCCAACTGGACATGGGATCCAATTGAGCAAGGACGATGGAGCATCACAGGTTTACATGACCACTTACAGAAGCATGGTTGGGAGTTTGATGTTTCTCACCAAAACAAGGTCTGATATTCAATATGTTGTTTCTCTAGTTTCAAGGTTTATAGCTAGTCCATTTGAGCTGCATATACAAGCAACCAAAAGAATCTTAAGATATGTAAAAGGTACATTGGATTTTGGAATCCATTACCAAAAATGTAATTCTATGAAATTAGTTGGCTTTAGTGACAGTGATTGGGGCAGCAATATAGATGACAAGAAATCTACATCAAGAAATTGTTTTAGTCTAGGATCAGGACTAATTACATGGAGTTCCAAGAAACAAACTGTTGTAGCATTGTCATCAACTAAGGCTGAGTATATAGCCATCACACATGCTAGTACTCAAGCCCTATAGTTGAGAAAATTTCTTGAAGAGATTGGAGAAAGTCAAAGTGGTCCAACTCGACTATATTGTGATAACATAAGTGCCATTCAGTCGGCATACAATCCAGTCCACCATAGTAGATAAAAGCATTTCGATATGAAGTATCACTTCATTCGAGATATGGTGGAACAACAGATAGTTAGAGCTTCAATATTGTAACACTTTGGATAATATTGCAGACATCTTCACCAAATTTATAGCTAAATCTCAATATATAAAGCTGAGAGACTGTATAGTCAATCCTCTCAACTTTAAGAGGGAGAATGTTGGAAATTAAAGCAGTATAAAAAGGTAAAAAAATTATTTACAATGGTAAGCTTTGGACCTTACCTTTTTACCTCCTTGGACGATAGTTGATTAGGCATATTGGACGACATGGGCGACAAGGCATTCGACATCAATTTCCCTTCCTCCTTTCCTCCCTATTTTTCTTCATTTCCTAACTTCTCCTATATTCCCTAAGGTTGTTAAATCAACCCTATTTAAGCATTGTAATTTCTAAGTTTCATAAATTTAATGAATAATATTTCTTATTTCCCTTTTGCTCCAAGAATCACGTGCCACAAGTAACTATTAACAAGGGGCTTGTGGTTTGGTATTTGATTTAAATTATGAAAATGTTGTTTTTCATGAGATTAATTGCCAAAATGTATGATTAATAAACAAATATTGCAAATAATAAAACTTGTTGAATGCAAATATTTGAATTTTAACCTTAGAAAATGATTTTAATTAAATTTATCTAAATAGTTAATGTTTGAACTTTAATTATTATTATTTGAAAATTTTAATTAATTAAAACCCTAATGTCTATTTCAAATGTATAATGTCAGGAATTTATTAAAATGAAATAAACATTTACCCTAATATGAAAAATTAAAACTTTGCATAAACTTTAGGGTTTTGATTTTTTTTCTTGTGCAATGAAATTAAATAAAATAAAAAGGGCTTAAGGTTAGAAAAATAAAATAAAATGAAATGAAAATAAAACACATGTTACAAAAATTTCAGAACTCCATCTAGAATCTACAAATAAAGATAATTTGAAACATAACTTGATTTAATCCAACTAGAATTAACATATTTCAAATTAAACCGGGTGAAATATTCAAGGAAATTGATTAATATATTCAATCATTTAAAAGGAAAATACCATCCTCATGCATACTTTTCACCACAATGAAATGAATATATTATGAATGAAATCTTCTATTAATGATTTTCTTCATAATACCTCTTTCAATCAATTACATAGATGAAATCTTCTCTAACAAGCAACCTGGGAGGAAACCTTTGGCGATGGCAAACTTCTATCTTCTCTTCCGCTCACTCCAAATTCTTCCGCCCTCTTCTTCTTGGATCTCAATGGTTATTTATAATATAATAATCTCTTTCGTTGTTCAGTTTTATAACTATTTTTGAAATGGATTTCATAACTATTCTTTTCAACCCTTGTATTACCTGCGTAATAACATATTCATCATAATATTAAGACAAAGCCAACCTTTATTTTATTTATTATTTATTTTCCTTCATAACTTTCCTTTTGCCCAAAATTGAGTCAAAATTCAAAGTTCTTACATTTTAATGAAAATTTCCATGCATCTAAATAGGCCAAAAGGGTACTCAAAATTACTAATATCATAAATTTTTTTATCACGGTTCATGAGATATGATATTTTAAAGTTCCCAAGTTGCTATAGTAAACTACTATTTTTGGGTGAAATTGACATCTGAAATCTTGTAAGTTTGGTACCATTAAAAAGAGGAAATCAATATCTTTCTACCAAGTTTTGAATGAGTTCAAATGGATTTGTCTAGCTCAAGATATGTCTATTTCAATTTTGCATTAATTTTATGGCAAAAGTGATAATATTTGAATAACCCTAAAATGAAATTAATTATTTAAATGAAATTTAATAATTTAAACCTTTGAAAATACAAATTTTTAAATTATTTGATTTGAAATAATGCAATTAAGATGCAAATATTAAAAAATATTCAATTCAAATCATTGTAACTAAATTCAAACCTTCAAGATGCAAAGATGTCAACAATTTCAAAATCTCAATGTAATCAAAATTTAAAAATCTTGGTGTAAACAAATTTTCAAAGACCTTGATGCAAGAAAAATTGAATAAAAAAAAAACAAAAATACCAAAATTTTGAGTGGGTCCCCAAATTGGGGTATGTTGTGCGACAACCACAACTCTACTATTGAAGAACTTGAGATCGATAATTTTGCTAAAGGAACAAGGTCTAGAATCACATAATGATAAGATTAGAGGCCAAAAAAGCTTAAATAACCTATGTAGTTTTATGAATTACATACTTGAAGAGCTCGTAGAATACTAGGTAAGTCCCACTCTCCAATAAAAGTTTCTTTTATTCAAAGTCATGTCCCTTTGCAAGTATTTCCCAAAAAATCTCCTAATAGTCCCCATTTAGAAAGTAAGGTTGGACAAATTTACCTAGGGTGGAATAGCAATGGAACCCTTGATCTTGTAGATATCTATGAAATATCTTAGTCTACTCTTAAAGCCTTATTAACGCATGATGGATATGAGTAAACTACCTATGAGCATTGTTAGGATATGGCCACTTTATCCACCATTCATAATATCTAGCATGAAGATGTCATGGTGAGATTACTAGATACATCCTTCAGAGGAAAAGTGTTAACCAGTAGAGATCACTGGATGATAGTAATATTAATTCATGAGATTATTTAGCCAAACCATTCATCTTGGAATTCAATGTGGTAGGGGGTCCATTTTCTTTGCTCACCCATTTCACCTCCCTTAAGAGGTATCCACAAGAAAATATCATTGATTTCAATATCAAATTTAGCAATATGTGGAAGTATATTCCTCAAGATATAAAACCTTCCTAGCCTCGAGCATACCTTTAATATATCCAAGCCTTTGTCTTAGATATAGCTATCCAATAAAATGAAATTCCCATAGGTTTTCTAAGCCATAATTACTATAGAAAATACATTAGTCTTTATTGGAAACTTACCTTCTAAGGTGACCATTCTATATTTACTAGAATTTCTATAGCCATCACAACATGATCTAGCCAATGCCTCAACTTAATCCTATTATAACACCCAAAATTTTCCTCAATCATTATACCTTCTCTGCTCCTATTTCCTACTTTTAAACCTAAAGAGAATGTAGAAATTCTAGAGCTAAGGCCATAATTAAATAATATGAACAATAAAGTCATTGTGCTAGAGAGGTAGAACACTGAAAAGAGATATGAAGGCTATCATTTTATAAGGTTCCCTTATGTCACAAATGACCAAGGGGTCTCTAGCAACAACATAGCCAAAAGAATAAATATTACATATTCTGAGTAAGAGGATGTGCCATCCACTTTTGCTTCTCAAGAAAGCTATTGGTGCTTGGACTACAATGATCCCCATAATGCAAACACATACATGGTTTATCAACATCAAGCTCTACTAGAAGCATTATAGAAGGTAGAAAGAGCAAAAGATACACACAAAGGAGTTGTTAACATAGTGATGGACCTAGACTAGGTCATGCTAGCCAAAGAACCTATAAAATAAGAATGAATTTAAGTATTTAAAATTTTTGTCAGGAAGCCTTTGCAAGTGGAGCCATAGAAATTTGAGCCCTTCAAAGTTCTTAGTTAACCTTAGAAGGATCAAGCAAAAGAGCAACCAAGGCCAAATACAACAAAAGTAAAAATCACTTAAGAGGATTGTAAAGAGCAATCTCTAAGAAAACTATGATATCCCTCTATAACCAAAAGACAAAGGCTAGAAGCCACTAAGTAGTATCAAAGAAAGTTAAAGGAACCTAAATAGAAGGAAGAAAATCTAAAGAAAGTGACTAAAAATAGCATTGTTGAAGAGCTAAAGAAAGATCCTTCCCAGGCAAGTTTGTATGACACATTGCTAATTCATGGTCAGATTGACTTGCTCAGGGATGCATTGAAAGGTATCAATCTTGAAAGGCTAAAACCATTGAATCCAAACTTGGCTTAGGACAAAACAATCCCCAAAATGGGCAAGAATCAACTACCATATTTTTACATGTCATTATGCATGGAAGGGTGGATAGTATACAACTACATGGTTGATGCAAGAGTAGCCACTAGTATCATGCTAAAGGTATCATGTGAGACTATGGGAATGGAGTATACTCACTCAAGCCACATAATGCTATATTTGGATGGAACTCTTTTCTAGATAGTTACAGTGATCAAGGACATACCAATGGTTCTCCACAAGATGCCAAAGGTTATAATTATTTAGGAGGTGGTCATGGTTGACCTTCCATCATACTTTAGTTTTTACCTTTCAAGGGAGTTTATTGCCAAGTTGGGAGGATATTTATCTATGGATTGCTCTCATATGATCATTCCTCATAGAGGAAGGAAGATTAAATTATATGTGAAAAAACCTTAGCTATTACACGTAGAAAATATTTAAGAGAAAATTAATAATCTTATTGGAGAGAATCCAAATTAATTTGAGGAGATGAATGAGAACCTATAAATGAAGAATGATTTTCCTTGTAGGGATTTCAATGTTGTAATAGAAACTAGATTGAGGACTAGTTGCATTATAGAACTAGGATAAAATCTCCTCGCCATGTTAAATCCAGAGTGTCAAAGGAAAAAAATGCAAAGGTTGTTGAACAAATAGGACTATTCACCAATGAAAGGTAAATTGATATTTTTAGAGAAGCAAAAGAAAGAAAATCATAATAACCTTTGGTAGCAGTAGAAAACTATGATGCATTGGGATGAGAAAAAAGCTAGGCCAAGAAAACATAAAAATTTTGACTCCCTATGGCCTAGGCCTTGTCCGAGTAATAGGAAACATGATAGCGGTATACCTGAAATGGATGTGGCTAATGATAAAAATTTACCATTATCAATAAGCAACAAAATTTTTAGGCATTTTGTATAAAAAAGAGCATTCCAATTATATTTTAATGTAAATAGAAAAACATGTACCGAAAAACATAGGATTGTGGTAGATAGTATTACAAATGATATTTTGGGACACATGGAAATTTTTTAATTGTAAGAAGGTAATTAATTGGAATTATAGTGGTTGTTTAAGCTAAAACCCATTTTAAGGCACTCACATGTATCAACAAATTTAGGGTAATAAAGTAGAATGTGCATTAACAATGTCAACTTTAAACCCTTTTCTTTAAAATCAAAACCTAGTGAAATCATTCACAAACTAAGCAATTAAGTATTTGAGAAAACCAAAATCCAAAAGGGAGAGATCTAAGAGCATTACTACAATCCTTTTCCTGAATCCAAGTTTAGTAATAATTGCCTCCAAGAGAAGTGAGCTTGAAGATTGCATGGTAGATATTCATGACCTAGAGCTCATCATTAAAATGAAGAGCTTTCAAGATGCAATATAGCAGAAAGCCATAAAGCTCTTGGGGATAATCTAGATACAACTACATGGAACTCTTTTTTTCATACTATATATGCCCTAACACATGCATACTTACCTAGAACTAGTTTGAGTAGTAGCAAACAATCATGATAGCAAAACTAGAATGGTGTGTAATAGTAAATGCCATGTACTTTTCTCCCTCAACCTTGAGAATTTTACAATTGCATTTGCATGGGTATTTTCCAGAATCACCCTAAGGTTTTTATTAGTAAGAATCAAAAGGTATACTATCATAACAAGATTCTTCCTTGGTTCAAATATCAACTACATGAGTGCATCCCTAAGCTCCCTAAAGACTTGATAGAACTCACCAGTTTTATAAACTTGCAAAAGATGTTGGTTATGCTTGGTATCATATTTGGTCTAGATAGTGATAAATTTATATACAATTACTACATAGCTATGAAATATACTATAACTAATCCTCAAAACCTTATTCATTTTGGCTAGGCCTGATATCTCATCTCAACCATGCATGCCCAAGTGGAAAATATTAATATAAATGAATATGAGGTATTTTTGTATCCTTCATACCTGGACTATCTATTTGTATATCATAAAGTAAACACTTTATTGAAATTGAAAATAAGCAAGCAAACCCTAGAAAGGAAGGCCTTGTCAATAGTATACTAGACAACAACACTAAAAAAATTTCAAACTCTTACATGGAGTTTGACAAAATATTCTTAGGGCCTACTCTGGCATGTATCTATGGATAAATACCTTGGCTAACTAAGAAAGTAATAGCTTTTCTATGGACCCTTGGGCATGAAACTAGATATTGGTATTTAATTAATATTAGTATAGTGATTAGGTCATATAGCTTTAATGGGGAACCCTTCTTGCTCCCTTATTATGTAATTGAATAGGTCTTTGGGATGGAATTTTGTTAGAAAGTAGATTGCATAGATGAATGTTTCAAGATATAAGTTAAGAAATATTCCACATATGAACTACCTCTAAGATATGGAGCAATTGCCTTGAGTTCCCAACAAAAAATGAAGCTCTAAATATTAAACTTGAGATAAGCCTCAAGTTGAAGGTAGTTTAAGATAGATGGAGGTATGATCTGAACAATATTTTTGAGGGTAAATTAAAAAGGATAAATAACAAACCCCCTACATTCAAGCATTTCAAAAGAGTATAAATAGAGGTATACCCTAACAAGCTAGAGGAAGAGGTAGTTGACATAGACACGAGAAAACAAAAAATAAGGCCCCTTGGAGGCACTTTTAGGATATAGTAGATACATATGATATTGCAAATAATAAAACTCATATTTTGACAAAAGAGATAAAGGAGACAACGAAAAATAAACAAGAGTGAAATGAAGATAAAAACTAGAAATGGCAGATTTTAAGATGCAAAAGTGGTTTATAGAAAAATAATTTTAGCCTCGACCCGAACCATAAGTTTTCAAAACTATATGATGAAAATTATGAAAAATGGGCAGATGATGATGATAAGGAGATTGAAACCCTAGAGCAAAGTGATGAGGAATATGACTTGGAGGGAAAGGAAGAAGTAGGATCAAAACATGGTGACCAATTCCCACAACAAGAATACTTAGAAGAGGACTGGGTTACCCAAAAATTTCCAACTAGCACTTAACAGGTTGGAAGTCTAGGAGAAACGAGCCTGGGTGAATAACAATAACAAAAATCCTAGTTTGGTAGTTAGAAATTTGGTCCACCTCACTGCAAAAACTATGAAAATGATATAATATTTGAAAAATATATATGGTAGGAGCTAAAATCATACAAAATATGGGTTATATATGAGGAATCCTAGGAAAAAATTCATCTGATATCATTGAACCCATCCAACCAAAACCAATGGAAGGATTAATGGGGCTTGGAGCTAATGCTGGACAACTAGAGAAGAAAGTGTATCCTTACTTTATTTCCAAACCCTTTGAGCTCTCAATATAGTTAGCAGTAGGGAAGATAGACAAAAAAAAACATTTGCTACATCAATCAAACAAAGCGGAAAATAAAGCCAATATTTAAGATAGTCCCGATAATAGAAGACACAAACATGTTGACTAAGGAGGAAGTTGAAGCTCAAGGAGTAGGTACATCCCCTTCTAAATCAACTATTATTACTTCTAACCCATTTTTTCCTTCTATTTTTGCTCCTAAGTAGCTCCCACTAGAAGAATACCTCCCCCAATCATTAGCTAGGAGTATTACTTCTACTACACTCCCTAAACATGACTGAGCTCCCAAAAGCTCATGACCTATGACTTCCAATGGCACTGCTACTATGATCTAGATATCCCTTATTTATCCATACTCTCCCATAATATCCTAATTTTCTCCCATATACCTTTCCATCCATCTAGATTTTGACATCCTAATCTAATTCCAGTAGGCTTAGACAAATGCAAAACAATGGTTGAGTGAGAACACACTTCAAAAGGAACTGAATAGAGCACTAATAAGAATGATGGGTATCATGGACCCAACCAAAGGAAGATACTCTATGGTAATATATGTGCATACCATTGATAATCTAAATTCTCAATTAACACCAATAGACTATAGTAGGATAATTCAAGAGGTGGATATTGCTAGATCTCTTTGGATGATACATATCAACTAACTCACTCATCACTCAATCTAATACATGTGAAAGGAGTTCAAATGGAAGAAAAATACCACAAATAGAATTAGAAAATGGAATTATCTGCAAAATTTCTAGATGAGATGTACAAAAAGAAGGACCTATAGTCACAAGTAGAAAAACCATAGTAAAACCTTTGAGAAGATCCAACCAAAGCTCAATTATAGGAGAGGGATGAAAAGATACAGGTCTTGGAAGAGGAGCTAAAGAACCTACAACTGCAGCTTGATGCAAAAAATCAAAAGGTATGATCCACATAATTATCTAGGAATGTGCTAGTGCAAATCAAGGATAGATGGAGATTTTTTTTGAAACCACCAAGCATATAAAATCGATCATATAATACTTGAGCTTTAGCTTGTAGGTTGTCAAGACAAAGCAAAGTGACTTCTAGGACACACAAAGCAAAATAGAATAAATGGTACAAGAAGTAAATTTTTTTATGGAAATCTTGAAGGAGTCACCTGAGACACAATTGGTGGCATTCACAAGAAAATAACTATCTAAAATAATGTACTTTGCCAATACGATCTTAGAACAAAATTAACTAGTACAACAAGGATGGATGTTGATTGCGATATTTGGTGCAAATGGAAATAGGATAGTTGCACCTTTGCAAGATATTTATGGACTTGGATTTCTAGAGATTTGGGATAATGAAAGGGGGTTTTGTACTAAGGATTAGCTCAAGGTCTAGTTTGAATTAGTAAGCAGTAGTGAAGAAGAGTTTAATTAGTGGATAACACCAATCAAAGAGGGCATAGTGCTTTAATTTTTTGATAATATGGATGCAATTCAAGCTAAATTTTAGGAGCTAGCAAGAAGACATATAATCCCATCATATGAGAAGGTATATCAACTAACAACTATACACAATAAAGCCAAAAAAATTAAGCCCCCAATTAAAAAGAATTGGGAAACTTCTCGCCAGGCATTATTGTTCATAAGAAGTATCTCAATACATAGGGGAATGAACAAAAATGGTCAAGGAGATGAATAATATGTAGAAGAGAAAAGGGAGGAAGTGCAAAGTAAAGCTCTTAGAATCCAAAAATATTAAGCCCATTCCCCACATTCATCCAAATTTAATTATTCTACTAATTTCTCCTCATTTTATTTCAAAGGTTCACATTTAGTGTATTAATGCAAGTGTCAATTTGAAGAACACAAGCTTATACTGAGAGGGGGGTGAACAGTATAAGACCACTTTTTACTTTTTCTTTCAATTCAATATTATGCAGTGTATAGATAGCAGTATCAATAGCAAGTAATCAAAGCAATGCACAAAACACCATACACAATAGAGACACCACAATTTACGTGGTTCACCCAATGTGGGCTACTCCACGGAGAAAATATTTTACTAAAATTTTCTCAATCAATCTCTTTTGGGAATCCTTCCCAATTACAATGTTTATGGACCTCTGTCCAAAGGAGATGTTGATCCCCTAATCTCAAGTTCGTGGATCTCTTCCACAGGAGAACTCTTTCCCCTTCTGCTCTGGCTAGTGATCTTCTAGAAGACTCTGTCTCTCTACTGCACTGACTGGTGGATCTCTCTCCACTTGAAGACTCCTCACTCAGATCTATCTTCAATTGTCCTGGTTGTTGGATCTCTATCCACTGAGACTCTATCCTCTATACTCTGTCACCTCCAAAGCTCTATCTCAATACTATACTAAACACAGTCCAGTCGGTCTAGCACAACTCTGCTCAATCTCTTGCACTAAACATAGTACATTCGGTCTAGTACAATTCTGCTCAATAGGTCCACACAGAACCTACTCAAATATGCTCAATAGGTCCACACAAAACCTACTCAAATATGCTCAATAGGTCCACACAGAACCTACTCAAATATTCTCAATAGGTCCACATAGAACCTGCTCAAATATGCTCAATAGGTCCACACAGAACCTGCTCAAATCTGCTCAACAGGTCCACACAGAACCTGCTCAAATCTGCTCAACAAGCTCACTCAGAACTTGTCCAAATATGCTCAACAAGCTCACTCAGAACTTGTCCAAATCTACTCAACAAGCTCACTCAGAACTTGTCCAAATATGCTCAATAAGTCCTCTCTAGGACTTGCTCAAATCTGCATAGCAAGCTTCCACAAAAGCTTACTCAAAATCAGTCCACAAGCCTTCTCAAAGACTTGTCTCAAATCTTCTTAACAAGCTCACACAGAACTTGTCCAATCTCATAGAATCATAAAGAGAATTGTTAGAGACTCAATATGTTCTATACTCAATGCTCAATCAATATCTCAATTCAATCTCATAGAAGCATAAAGAGAATTGTTAGAGACTCAATATGTTCTATACTCAAATCCCAATCTCAACTCAAATCAATCTCATAGAAGCATAAAGAGAATTGTTAGAGACTCAATATGTTCTATTCTCAAATCTCAATCTCAACTCAAATCAGAATATAGAATAGTTTGTTTCATGGAACTTGAACAACCACATGCATCCACTTGACTAGGCTCAATCAACTCTACTCAACCAAACACCTCAAGGAACAACCCTTTCTCACAAACCCTAGTCCAAGCATGTATCAACCAACTCAAAATATTTCCAACAATGCTCAACAACAAATCTCACATAACAATGATACTCATGTTCTTTTCTAACTCAAGTTCAAGTTCTTTGCATAACCAATTGGCTTCAACAACAATGCTTATAAAACAAGGTTTAATCACAACTCTCAAACCAGAAAACCTTGAAGCATTTAACCAATCACTTTCGAAAAGGAAACCACAATCAATCCTTTTCACTCCAAAGGTATTTTATAATCAACCACCATAATCAATCAATAGGAGAATGTGCCCATACCTTTTATGAAGATGAAGAAGCCTCTTTGGAAATCTGCCACAATCACAATATTCTTTTGCCAATCCTCACAAGGGTTAGAAGATCACAAAATAATCAACATTACTCCACTTCACAATAATATTCACCAAGGCTTTTAATTAAAAAACCTTCTTAAGAATTAATGCACAACTTCCTTATCACTCCTAAAACCACTTGTACCATAAAATAAAATAAATCAAAACATTGCATAACCTTGTCACTCCAAAAACCACTTATACCATAAAATAACTCAAATATTTTATATCCTTCCTTTCAACACTTTTGCACTTAAAAAATAATCACAAAGCCTTCTTAGGCAATATCCCACATTAATCAAATATCAAACCTTAGCCATATGCAAAAATTAAATCCACTATACTCTCCATGAAAATCGACGCTTAACACAACCTTAGAAAATTCGAAATATTTCATGCACCCAAAAATTTTGGCGATCGAATTATGGCATACCTTGCAAAATGGCTTCGGGTGGTTTCGACCCCGCGTTCCTCCTCGTCGTGCGCCTTAGCGCACTCTCCGCCCACCGTGTGGGCTAGGCCTCCCACGTGGAGGCTTTAAGCCTTTGAGACTTATATTTTCGTCCTCTCCACCTATGCCTTGAAACTTGCTCCCTTGTTCCACGTGCAGTGCGCAAACGAAATCGGAAGGGGGGAATCGACGATTGTGAAGGAGGGGATAATCGAATGCGGAAAATATTTCTTGTCACCTACTTGGTTGATAAAATCAACCCCTTTAAATATTCGAACCTTTGCATGATAAAATATATGACGTCAATGGACATGGCGGGAAAACTCTTTTATTTAATTTTAAAATTTAAATTTAAATTTTAAATAAATTAAAATTTAAACTAAACCTTTAAAATTAAATTTCTCCATCATCGGGGCACATTTTTTGATGAAACGAAAAGCCAACTTGGGTTTTAAGAAAAACCCATTTCAAATCTGCCATCCATGGTTTTAAATAAAACCTTTCCTTGCCTTCCTTGGTTTTCATAAAAACCTTTTGCTAAGCTTCCCTTGAAGCTCCTTTTGGAACCAAATGCCATGCATCCCTTCTTGAACCTTTGATCAAAACCTTTGCTTCTCATGAAGCTCTTTGTGGAGAAAAATCATAGTGCTTACTTACATAGGTCCTTTTGACATCAATGACAACTTTTAGCTTAGGGACTCAAAATGTCCAACAATCTCCCCCTTTGTCATTGATGGCAACCCATATTCATTTTACTGAAACCTGACCTTCTTTTCTGCTCCCCTGGGACTTTGCTCCCCCTGGCTCAATGCTCTCTCAAATATCAAATCTCTCCTCATATCAAATCTCTCCCCAATACACAAATCTCTCCCCCTTTGACATCAATGGCAAAGGGTCACCTTTGGGGCTCGAGGCTAAGAATGAGCCTCTTAGCTTAGCCCCTCCCCCACCTCCACATGAGGTGGTTAATTCTGGGGTGGGAGTATTTCTACTCCCCGAAAGCATAGATCTGTGCCTTTATCTTTCTCTCTTCTTCTATGAGTCTTCTGAATCCTCTCACTATTCCTTTCCAAGTCATCATCCCTGTTCCTGTCATCACTTATGTTCCTGTTCCTGTTCTTGTTCTCATCCATGTTCCTGTTCTTGTTCTTGTTCTCTTTCTTTTTTGAGTCTTTATTCTTTTCTGAGTCTCTATTCCTATTCATCTTCCTATTCCTGTTCATATTTCTGTTCCTGTTCATATTTATGTCCTTGTTCATGCCTATTTCTAGAATATTTTCTCTACACCATCTTGCTATGTGACCATCATTATTGCACTTATAACACTTAATGTTATTATTCCTTGGATGTGCAACTATCTTAGGATTTCTCCTAGTGAAGCCATATCCTCTTCTATCATGAACCCTGCAATTCATTGCCTTGTGACCAAAACCATTGCATGAGTAGCAATACCCTTGGAAAAGTTATTCTTTTCCATATACCTATCTTTCATGAGTCCTACACTATGAAGCCATGTGTCCAAACCTGTGACATGAATAGCATCTTCCATTGAAGCCTCCTTGTCTTGACCTCATTGGTCTCCTATTCTGATTGTTGTTCCATATGTATCTTCTTTGTGCATTGTTCCTCTCTTTGTTGAACTCTTGGTTGTCCAACTCATCCTCTGATGTCCCACTTACACTTAAACTATCTTCTTCTGATGTATCTTCTTCTAAAGTTTCTTCTTCATCAAGACTTGAAGTAGATTCTTTTTCCTATTTCTTTTGAGCATTTCCAAAGCCAAGACCTGTTGAACATGATGTTCGTTGTTGTCCATAGATGAACTTATCCAAGTTCTTAGAGCTATTTGTGAAACTCTTCATCTTGATCTTGGAGTCCTTTAAATCTTCTTTTAGAGTAGCCACTTCTTGTGCTAACTTCTCACATTCCAAAATATTTGCTTCTAACTTATCCTTGAACTTGCTTGCCTTAGCCTTTGACTTTTCTAAATCCTCTATGAGCAATAATATTTCTTCATCACATTCTTGAAACTGATTTTCAAGCTTAGAGTGTTGCTTTCTAACCTTCTTTACTATGTCAAGGGCATAGATAAGTTCTCCCTTGAGATCATAGCCATTCTCTACTGAATATTCCTCTATTTTTTTACCTTTGTTCATATCATTACTTCCTTTTGGCTTGTCTTCTATAGGATCATCTTCTTTATCTTCCAAAGCCATTAGAATATTCTCATCTGGTCTTTCAAGTGCATCTTCAAAATCATCATCACTGAAACTATAACCATCCCTAGTGCAATCATCTTCAAGATGTCCAAATTTACCACATCTAAAACACTTGAGAATAACTGGAGTCCTTTTCTTAACTGGATCTTTCTCTTTAACCATAAATAGGACTTCATCTCTATCATTGTCTGAAAAACTAGCATCACTATCAATTGAGTACTTACTTGCATTTTCCGCATAGTAGCTTCTCTTTTGTCTCTGGAAGAACTTCTTTCCTTGTCTGCTTTGTCCATCCTTGCTTTTCTTTTGGTACCTGTGTCTTTCTGATTCCTTGTATCTGTGATCCTATTTTTCTTCATCATTGTTGCCTTTTGGCTCTTTGCATTCTATTGCATAGTGTCCATACTTTCCACAATTGAAACATTTGATAGATCTTAGATCTATGGGTCTTCTGGAACCTCTATCTCTTCTACCATAATTTGCTTCTTCATCACTGGATGATTCACTGCTCGATTCTATCTTCTTTCCCTTTTTATTTTTGTCTACTTTGAAAGCAACTTCTTTCGGAGGAATAGGATCTTTTGTTCTTATCTCAAAAGTAGTAAGCATGCC
The DNA here is from genome assembly GCA_028583015.1 of Wollemia nobilis. NCBI lineage: Eukaryota > Viridiplantae > Streptophyta > Pinopsida > Araucariales > Araucariaceae > Wollemia > Wollemia nobilis. The sequence continues at coordinate 3,891,155 of JAQPPZ010005606.1, forward strand.
AAGCAAAGAATTCCTTGTCAAAGAATCACTATCAATTGATGTTTCTATAGCAGAAACCTTTTCACTATACCTTTTTGGAAGAGTTCTCAAGATCTTATCACAAGCATCAGATTCATCAACCTTCATTCCTAGACCTTTCATCTCATGTACAAGTTCATCAATCTTACTGAGATAGTCATGAATGTTTTCATCATCCTTCATTCTTAAGTTCTCAAATTCTCCTTTGAGATTTTTGATCTTAGCCATTCTGACTCCTTTATCTCCTTCATATATTTCATGCAGAAGTTCCCACATTTCTTTTGTTGTTTTACAATCCATAACCTTCATAGATTCTGATCTACGCAATCCTTTTATAATTGCATTCATGGCTCTTGAGTTTGCATGCATTAGAAGCTTACCTTCCTTATCTGTAGGAGGATTGACTATTGAATCGTATCCAAGTTCCACTGCATCCCAAACTTCATTTCCAAGTGCCATCAGGTAAAATCTCATCAGCATACACCAATATAAGAAGTCACTTCCATCAAATACTGGTACTTGCATTATTGAAGGGTCCATCTCTTTGATCCTTTTGATCCATTGTGTTCTTAGACCACTTTTCCTTCAAGCTGTCAAACTCTTCTGAAGGAACCCGCTCTGATACCAATTGAAGAACACAAGCTTATACTGAGAGGGGGGTGAACAGTATAAGACCACTTTTTACTTTTTCTTTCAATTCAATATTATGCAGTGTATAGATAGCAATATCAATAGAAGTAATCAAAGCAATGCACAAAACACCATACACAATAGAGACACCATAATTTACGTGGTTCACCCAATGTGGGCTACTCCACGGAGAAAATATTTTACTAAAATTTTCTCAATCAATCTCTTTTGGGAATCCTTCCCAATTACAATGTTTATGGACCTCTATCCAAAGGAGATGTTGATCCCCTAATCTCAAGTTCATGGATCTCTTCCATAGGAGAACTCTTTCCCCTTCTACTCTAGCTAGTGATCTTCTAGAAGACTCTGTCTCTCTACTGCACTGACTGGTGGATCTCTCTCCACTTGAAGACTCCTCACTCAGATCTATCTTCAATTGTCCTGGCTGCTGGATCTCTATCCACTGAGACTCTATCCTCTATACTCTATCACCTCCAAAGCTCTATCTCAATACTATACTAAACATAATTCAATCGGTCTAGCACAACTCTACTCAATCTCTTGCACTAAACATAGTACATTCAATCTAGTACAATTTTGCTCAATAGGTCCACATAGAACCTACTCAAATATCTCAATAGGTCCACACAGAACCTACTCAAATATTCTCAATAGGTCCACATAGAACCTACTCAAATATGCTCAATAGGTCCACACAGAACCTGCTCAAATATGCTCAATAGGTCCACATAGAACCTGCTCAAATCTGCTCAACAAGTCCACACAAAACCTATCCAAATATGCTCAACAAGCTCACTCAAAACTTGTCCAAATATTCTCAACAAGCTCACTCAGAACTTGTCCAAATCTGCTCAACAAGCTCACTCAGAACTTGTCCAAATATGCTCAATAAGTCCTCTCTAGGACTTGCTCAAATATGCATAGCAAGCTTCCACAAAATCTTACTCAAAATCAGTCCACAAGCCTTCTCAAAGACTTGTCTCAAATCTCTTAACAAGCTCACAAACTTGTCCAATCTCATAGAATCATAAAGAGAATTGTTAGAGACTCAATATGTTCTATACTTAATTCTTAATCAATATCTCAATTCAATCTCATAGAAGCATAAAGAGAATTGTTAGAGACTCAATATGTTCTATACTCAAATCCCAATCTCAACTCAAATCAATCTCATAGAAGCATAAAGAGAATTGTTAGAGACTCAATATGTTCTATTCTCAAATCTCAATCTCAACTCAAATCAAAATATAGAATAGTTTGTTTCATGGAACTTGAACAACCACATGCATCCACTTGACTAGGCTCAATCAACTCTACTCAACCAAACACCTCAAGGAACAACCCTTTCTCACAAACCCTAGTCCAAGCATGTATCAACCAACTCAAAATATTTCCAACAATGCTCAACAACAAATCTCACATAACAATGATACTCATGTTCTTTTCTAACTCAAGTTCAAGTTCTTTGCATAACCAATTGGCTTCAACAACAATGCTTATAAAACAAGGTTTAATCACAACTCTCAATCCAGAAAACCTTGAAGCATTTAACCAATCACTTTCGAAAAGGAAACCACAATCAATCCTTTTCACTCCAAAGGTATTTTATAATCAACCACCATAATCAATCAATAGGAGAATGTGCCCATACCTTTTATGAAGATGAAGAAGCCTCTTTGGAAATCTGCCACAATCACAATATTCTTTTGCCAATCCTCACAAGGGTTAGAAGATCACAAAATAATCAACATTACTCCACTTCACAATAATATTCACCAAGGCTTTTAATTAGAAAACCTTCTTAAGAATTAATGCACAACTTCCTTATCACTCCTAAAACCACTTGTACCATAAAATAAAATAAATCAAAACATTGCATAACCTTGTCACTCCAAAAACCACTTATACCATAAAATAACTCAAATATTTTATATCCTTCCTTTCAACACTTTTGCACTTAAAAAAATAATCACAAAGCCTTCTTAGGCAATATCCCACATTAATCAAATATCAAACCTTAGCCATATGCAAAAATTAAATCCACTATACTCTCCGTGAAAATCGATGCTTAACACAACCTTAGCAAATTCAAAATATTTCATGCACCCAAAAATTTTGGTGATCGAATTATGGCATACCTTGCAAAATGGCTTCGGGTGGTTTCGACCCCATGTTCCTCCTCGTCGTGCGCCTTAGCGCACTCTCCACCCACCGTGTGGGCTAGGCCTCCCACATGGAGGCTTTAAGCCTTTGAGACTTATATTTCCATCCTCTCCACCTATGCCTTGAAACTTGCTCCCTTGTTCCACGTGCAGTGCGCAAACGAAATCGAAAGGGGGAATCGACGATTGCGAAGGAGGGGATAATCGAATGCGGACAATATTTCTTGTCACCTACTTGGTTGATAAAATCAACCCCTTTAAATATTCGAACCTTTGCATGATAAAATATATGACGTCGGTGGACATGGCGGGAAAACTCTTTTATTTAATTTTAAAATTTAAATTTAAATTTTAAATAAATTAAAATTTAAACTAAACCTTTAAAATTAAATTTCTCCATCACCGGGGCACATTTTTCGATGAAACGAAAAGCCAACTTGGGTTTTAAGAAAAACCCATTTCAAATCTGCCATCCATGGTTTTAAATAAAACCTTTCCTTGCCTTCCTTGGTTTTCATAAAAACCTTTTGCTAAGCTTCCCTTGAAGCTCCTTTTGGAACCAAATGCCATGCATCCCTTCTTGAACCTTTGATCAAAACCTTTGCTTCTCATGAAGCTCTTTGTGGAGAAAAATCATAGTGCTTACTTACATAGGTCCTTTTGACATCAATGACAACTTTTAGCTTAGGGACTCAAAATGTCCAAGATCAATATTTTCTTATTATTGTAATAACCTTCTCTCAATTTTTGTTGACTCCAATACCCATTGAATAAATACTTTTGGGTTTCCAATTTTAAAAGCAAAAATAAGAGGCACCAATAATGTGGGCCCTTGAAAGTTCCCACATAGATAGGTCGTACCAAATTTTGTAGGATTATCAATTTTGTTAAAATATTGTTTCTTAAGATATAGGGAAGCCTTTTTAGAATTGATGACTACTACACATAATTGGATGGAAACCAATAAGTGGCTGACGAGGCCCAAAATTTGGCTAAGGTAAGAAATTATTACCTCTTCAAAGGCCAAAATGAGAGTAACTTAATACTTGCAAAGATGAATATAGTGATAGAAGATTTAAGCCCTAACCAACACACATTGAGTGGTTGAAAGCAAGAGTGGTTAAGAGTTTTGAATGATGATCAACAAAGCTTCATAACAATTCTAGCTAGGTCCTTGAAGCCTCGATGACAAGAAAAAGCATGTAATAGTAGCAATGAAAGAGGAGGGCTCCTAGATAGGTCTCTTTCAATAGATATTGTGTAGATCAAAATTATGAGCCATATTGATACTTCTCATCCATTTATAATGAAGTAGTTAGATAAGAAAATAATAATCAGTCTTATGATACCTACAATAGTATCAATTACCACTAACAAAAGTACCTATAATTTTGATAGCTAGAGTAATAATAAAACACAATGGGGAGGAGTTGAGTGTGCTCAAGAGACTCTAGCTTACTAAAGACACATGGATGTTGAAGGTGGTTATTTTTTGCTAGCTCAAAATAATTGGTAGTGATAGAGCAAGAGACTGACATCCACTTTTCCAAGCATACTGATTGAGCATGAGCCCTAGAATAGGTCAGGCTATACCTATTATTTACAAACCTATGTAGGTCACCCTTGTAATCATTTGATAGGTTAGTATAGTAAACTATAAATATCATAATTTACTTAAATATAAGGGTCGATAATTTGAGTGTTTTCCTATTGTATACTATGCAATTTTGCTTCATTTATTAATAAGTCAACTTGCTATTTGACCTATACTAGTAATGTGTTATTAAATTCTTTTGTTAATGCATGCTTTGTAGTCTCTAGAAATTTCTATAGAAGCTTTGTGGGTGGTATATTCTATTATGCCCAAGCTACCATTTGGATTATCACTCTAGGCTATTAAAATATTAGGTATGCACATAATTTGATCATTGTAGTTCTACTTTCTTCTATAAAAGTCTATCAATGGTCTATTCTATTAGGTCATAGATGATGTTTAGACTATCACTTAGGGCTATTGGAGTAGCAGGAGGTATGAATGAGCCTAATTTATATTCTAAAATGATTTGTATAGTGGCTAGTTTGTTAGGCTTGTATGTATATAAGTTATAGTGTGATTTCTATGGGATGTGGTAGTGTTGTTAGCCAAATACCATATGCCTTTAAATCCATGTTTCTCTCCATTTTATCTTTCTATTCCTCTATTTTTGACATTAGTCTTCTTTCATTTATTTTATTTTTGCTTTACATAAGGAACCAACCTTCTTTGAAGGTTTGTAGGAAGTAATTTTAAGCCATCCAATCTTGGTTGCATTCCAGGGCATAGATCTCACCACTAGGTAGATCGTAGACCAAGAATTGCTTAGTATTAGAAGTGTCCCTATAAAATTGGACAGTGTATTAGCTCTTACAAAAATATGAGATTACATATTAGAATATATATTGATATCACATACATATAAGTGTATCACGTTGCTATATATTCATTCTAGTTGCATGAGTTAAGTATGACATGTGATAAATTTATATTGATTATACACCATAAATTAAAAATTGAAAAATAAATAGCCAATCTTTAAAATATTTTGGTGGATCCTTTTCTCTTAATTATTTCTGGAAAATATTTTGAATTCAAACATTACCATATATCTAGGTAGAAATCCTTGGGTAATATACCTTTTCTTAGGAAGTGGTGGAGGAGAAAAAGTTTGAAAAAGTGGATTTTGAGAGATGAGGAGTGGTGGAGGAAGCGGAGGAGGAGCAAAAACGATAGGCAGGAATTTTGAACCAATGGAAGGAGAAGATCCAGAGGCAGGGTAGAATGTTGTATCTGGAATGGAAAAGGATTCCTTGTCATCTCAGTTTGAAAAAGCTAAAGGTACAGATCCTCTAGATAAACCCTCAGACAAAGGGTCCCACTGGGGTTTGGGAGCTAGCAATAAGGGCCCAACCTTTTTGGAAATGCTGAAAGGGAAAAAGAAGGAATCAGTCAGTGAACTACTGCCCCTAATACCAAACAATAATAGGTTAACTACACCAGTGGATATTATGGAAAGATTCTTGGATATGGAGGCATCATCCTTAGTTGGCAAGTTTTTGGGAGGAAGGCCGGACATTGAGACTATTCGCTCATGGGCCGTGACAAAGTGGAAAACTTCAGGAAGCTTAGAAATCATAGCCATGTCAAGAGGTTTTTTATGATAAGACTCAAAAACAAAGATGATGCAGAGCGCATCTTGACAAGAGGACCCAGGTTTCTAGGAAGGCGTAGCCTCTTTCTGAGGAAGTGGGGGGAGGATTTCAACCTTGAGAAGCATAACATTAATATAGCACCCATTTGGGTCCACTTACCAAACCTCCCAGCCCAATTTTTTAATGAGTACTAGCTTAGTGGCATAGCAAAGATGATAGGAGAGCTCGTGGCAATAGACCATTCAACCCGGGCAAGGACTAGACTAATGCATGCCAAGATCTGTGTAAATGCAAACTTGGATTCTGATCTACCTTCTCAGGTGGAACTAGCATATGGAGAGTTTCTAAGGATTCAGCCTATGGAGTATGAGAACAAGTCAACATTTTGTAGCGTGTGCAAAACCCATGCCACCTTCAAGCCTAATGTTTGACAATAACTACAAACAAGGAAGCCATGAGTGAAGGTTTTTTGGGGAAAGCTAATGGGAGAGGGATCCCAAAGTTTCAAGGACTATGTATTAACTTGGAAGGATACAAAAAAGTTAAGAATAACTAGGCTGACCAAGCCAACACAGAACTAGCAAAAATCCAGGAGAAAGGAAAGCAACATAATGAGGGAGGCTAAAATCATAAGGTATGTAATAAAGATCCTAGCTTGAACATGTTTTTATATTGTAGCAAATATAGAAGTTGAAAAAGAAAATAGTAAGGATGATACCATCAGTGTCAAGTTTCCTGAAACCCTAGACTCCCCATCCAAATCGGGACCATCCACAGTTATGACAAAAAGCCCCAAAAGCTATGCTCAAAATGAAGAAAAATTGCCAGGTCATTTCAGTTTAAACATGGAAAAAAAGAGTCAAGAGTCAAAGTTGTGGAAACAAGAGGCAGGAATGTAGCTCCTAATCTGGTATTGGAGCAAATTATCCCTTATTAGAAGAGCCCAACGGTAAAAGGTTCCTTGAAGGAAAGCCCCCTATTTAGGAACCAGATAGTAAAGGTGAACCAAAAAAAGGCTGAGGATGAAGAGGGAATTGAAAACCCCCAAAATGAGGAAGAAGGTTCAAGCCCTAGACTATCACAGTATATGCCCCCTCATTTTAGTCCAAAATAGACTAGAAGCACCACCAAGACTTCGATAGATTATGGAAGTGAAAGAAAGAAAGGGAGAATATATACAACAGAGCACTATAGAATGAGAATCAATGAAGAAATTGCAAACGAAAAGCAAAGAACATTGTTACAACAAGCTATTCTTGGCTAGGATAATAGCAAAAATTAACAAACCCCCTTTGGATCAAGGAAGGGGGCGGGGAAAAAATATCAAATATTCTAAATGAAGGTTCTCTCATGGAATGTGAGAGGCCTAAACGGCCCACCAAAATAAAGGATGGTGAAGTCTATAAGGAGGAATCCTACTAAAATTTTTCTTCAAGAAACCAAAACAGATGTGGCACAATCAACACTTATAGCTAGAAGGATTTTGAAGCAAGGGGAAGTGGCCTTTCAACAGGCGAGAGGAGCATTTGGGGGCCTTATGATCTTATGGGATCCTATTAAAATAGAAGGAAGTATTATTCAGGAAAATGAAAGAGTCTTAAGCATATTATTTCATGATTTTGATACTAATAAGAATTGGATTATGTCAAATGTTTATGCTCCCACCTTTGTCCAAGGGCGGTCTGAACTGTGGGAGTTTTTGGGGCATTTGAGCCAAGATTTTAAAGACATTCCTTGGGTGATTGGGGGAGATTTCAATACTCCTCTTTACCCATCCGATAAGAAGGGAGGATCCGGGTTACCCTAAAGGAGCATGGAGGACTTCAATGAATTCATTAACACAAATGAATTGATGGATGTAAGACTAAAAGGAGCCAAATTTACATGGAGTAACAAGAGGATAGGAAGTCAGTTGATTCAAGAAAGGTTGGACAAGTTTTTTTTATCCAAGGAAACTACAACAATGTTTGGTGATTCAGCATTACAAGCCCTTCCTAAATGTGCTTCAGACCATAATATTATTCTATGGGAGGCATTTTAGGCTAACTCATTTAAAAAGCCATTCAAATTTATATCAATGTGGGTTAAACATCCAGAATTCAAGAAATGAATAGAGGAATGGTGGCAACAGCCTATCCAGGGAAGTGCTTCCTTCAAACTATATAAAAAACTTAATATGGTGAAAAACAACCTTAGAATATGGAATAAAGAAGTCTTTGGAAATATTTTTGAGAATAAGAGAGCAGTGGGGGAAAAACTGAGAATAATAGGAAGCAAAATCCAAAATGGAACCTATGATGAGGTGACAAGGACTGAAGAGAAGGAAACCCTTTGTGAGTTTTATAATATTTTAGCTTGTGAGGAGATGTATTGGAGGCAAAAATCAAGGGCATTATGGCTAAAGGAAGAGGACTCTAATTCAAATTTTTTCCATGTTACCACATTGAGAAATAGAAGCAACAATAATATGAGAAATTTAACTAAGGTGGATGGATCCTCAACTCAAAACATTCAGGAGATCAAGGACGAGGCTGTTAATTTTTTTAGTTCATTATTGGGTGAAGAACGGGCCTGTAATGCCCAAGCAAATGACTCTCTCCTTCAATTCATTCCACAACTCATTTATGAAATGATTAACGAGTCTCTTACAGCAGCTTTTTTAGACAAAGAGATCAAGGAGGCTTTTTTTAACATTGATCCTGACAAAGCTCCTGGGTCGGATGGGTTTTCATCGTAGTTTTTCCAAGTTTGTTGGGATATTGTTGGAGCAAAAGTTATTGTTGCAATCAAGGAGTTCCAAAGTTCAAATCATATTCCAAGGGGTTTCAATTCAACTTTCATTGCTTTGATCCCTAAAGGCCTCAACCCCAAGACTATGGCTGACTTTAGGCCGGTTAGCCTGTGTAATATATCCTATAAAATTATGTCCAAAGTTTTAGCCAACCGTTTGAAGAAAGTTCTACCGGTTATCATTGATCCAAGTCAAGGAAGTTTTGTACAAGGAAGATCAATCTTATATGGAGTTATTACTATTCATGAGGCTCTTCATACAGTCGCTCAGGCCAAAAAAGTAGTCATGGATTTAAATTTAGACACGAACAAAGCTTATGATAGGATAAATTGGGAATTCCTAGAGGCAGTTTTATTAAAATTTGGCTTCAACATGAAATGGGTCAAGTTAATAAGAGAGTGTATTTCTAAGCCTTGTTTTTCAATTTTGGTTAATGGGTCTACTGCAGGTTTTTTTCAAAGCAAATGTGGTCTAAGACAAGGATATCCCATAAGTCCTATGTTGTTCATCATCGTTGTTGAGGCCTTGGGAAGAACCATTAAGGCAGTAGCGATAGCTAGACTCATATCAAGTATCAAGGCCACGTCGGTAACTACCCTGGTGACACATCAACAATTTTTTGATGATACATTTTTACTAAATTTGGCTTCTGTGGTTGAGGCAAGAAGGATTAAAAATATTCTCATAATGTATGAAGAAGCAGTTGGACAGAAAGTGAATTTTGATAAGAGCAAACTTTATTTCATCAATACCCCCATTCCTAGGCAAAACAACATAGCAAGGATCATGGAATGTCAGATTGCATCCCTTCCAACCTCCTATTTAGGTATTTCCCTATTTACGGGGAAACTTGAAGGATCAACGTGGAACATAGTTCTGGAGAGGATCTAAAAAAAGCTAGCAGGTTGGAAAGGACATCTATTATCTCAAGCAGGCAAAGCAGTTTTAACTATGGCTTCACTTCAAAGTATACCCATTTACTTCCTATCAGTGTTCAGAGCTCCCAACAAGGTGTATCACAAAATTGAGCAGCTTCAAAAAAAAATTCTCTAGTCAGGGACTGAGGATAAGAAAAGGATCCATTTAGTAGGTTGGAACAAGGTTTGCAAACCTAAAGCTGATCAGGGTTTAGTATTGAGGAGAGTTGCTCATCTCAATACAACTCTGTTAGCCAAACAAGTGTGGCGGTTATTGACTAAGGTCAATAATGAATGGACTGCCATAGTTAGGAGGAAATACCTCCAAGGTGTGAACTTCCTTAATGACAACTTAGCAAGCAGGGGGTCTACTTTTTGGAAGGCAATCCTCACGAGCAGGGATCTTGTCAAGAAATCTCTTAGATGGATTCTAGAAAATGGGCAAACAATAGAATTTTGGAAGGATTGGTGGGTGAGAGCTGAGGAGTTATTCCAGAATCCTCGTTTGGCTAGGATTCAAGAGCATATGGAGCAGCATATTGGGAAGAAGGTTGCAAATTATATGTGGCAGGATATAAATATCAATAGGTGGAAACACATCATAGTACAAGGTTTTGAAGCGAGTCTAAAGATCTTTATAACATTTTAACTCAACAAATTATTCCCTCTAGAGAGGATGAAGATCACATTGTTTGGGCTAAGACTGAAAGTGGTGACTTCACAGTTAAGTATGCCTATAATTTGCTTCTCAATGTGGAAGGTCAACAATTTCAACAAGTTTGGTTTGGATCAAAGGCTTAATTCCTAAAATATCCTTTTTTTCATGGCTGGTGATTCAAGGAAAAATCCTCACTATGGATAATATGTTATCCAAAGGTATGGTTATTGCTAACCGTTGCTACATGTGCAGGGTAGGATGGGAGACTACCCAACACTTGTTTTTGGAGTGTCCAATAGCGAAGTCCATCATGGATGAACTTTTCCAAGCCTTTAGGATCTCGTGGGTTAAGCCTGCTCTTATATCCGAAGTGTTCCATCAATGGCCTCAACCCTTTGTTAGACTAAAACTTATGTACCTATGGAAAATCTATCGGCATCATTTTCTCTGGTAGATTTGGCTAGAAAGGAACCATATAGCCTTTAAGGATACCATTCACAACCCAAAAACCATCCTCAACAGGATTATTGTCTTTGCGAAAGAAAACCTTAGCACTTTAGTGGATGAGAACCACTTAATTCCTCCCCAAGAAAAACATTTAGCTTAGGCCTTAGGTATTGAGGACAAACCTTCCATTCCTTTTCCCAATCCCAAAAATGGGATTTCTTGGGAGCCACCCCCCTAGGGTTGGTTTAAACTAAATTTTGATGGTGCAGCCAAGGAGAACCTAGGAAGAGCTAGAGCTGGAGGAATAATCAGGGATCATCAAGGAAATCTGGTCAAGGCCTTTCCTGAACCATTGGTAATCATAACTAATAACGAAGTAGAATCTAGAGCCCTTTGGAGAGGGTTGCAAGTAGCCCAAGCAACTCAAGGTAACTTGATGATTGAAGGTGATTTGATGAACATCATCAACCTATTAACCAATGGTAAAAAACCTCCATGGATAATCGAGGGAGTCATCCATGAAGTGAGGATCCTTTTTGTGGCAAGATAAAACAGGAGGTCTCTTCATGTGTACCGTGAGGCCAATAGGTTAGCTGACAAATTAGCCAACATAGGTGTTTATGTTGGTAGATTAGTGACATGGACACAAGGTGTGCCATGTGAAGTGGAAAACATTATTAGTCATGAAAAGAAACCTACCCGTTAAGGAGAAAGATGAATGGGTGTCCTTTCCCCATGGAGCTGGTTAATAACTATGGGGTTTCCATCTAAATAATACAAAATTGGAAATGAAGGTAACAGGATGTAAGCCTTGGAGGATTCCAACAGAGAATAGGAAATGGGCAAGCAATAGGTTTCACAAGTGCAAAGTTCCAAACTTCAATTTCCTGTCAATGTAAGTAATGTTTATAGTTATGTTTAGGTATGGGTGTGTCTTGTTAGTAAGGTGTTGTAGGGGATTCAACACAAGTTCTGGTAAGAAAGTTTTAAGGATGACTAGGATCTACAATCTCAGCAGAAGGATGGATATTGTAATAGGTTTTGGGTTAACCTACAAAACCCGGTAATTAATGAAGACTTTTATTTAACAAAAAAAAATATGCTTATCTTAGAGAAATTTCATGAAACATGTTACATTTAAACTAAAAAATGGTTTCAAAGTTTATACATTTGGTTAGGTTGTGTAGTCATACATTAACTTTTTATTGTTTGGTGAGTGTTTGTTGTACATAAGCACAAATAAGTCTTCTATTCTACTTTTATATAAGTGTATTTGTATATATGTGACATTATATAACATATAATATTATGCATGATTCTCAATGATTTGTAATGAATAAGAGGAATAAAACATAAATAAGGTATGATATCAGTTGTGAGAACCTAAAATATGTTGTTCGGTGGTGCTAAATATATTGCATGATACATTGTTTTTTTTGTTTTTTTTTCTAAATATTATCCATTTTATTTTCTATAGATGAAAAATTTAATGATATGAATGGTTTAGGTATGGAGATTAGGGGTTTGGATAAAAAACCCTTTGAAGGAGAAAAACATTACACCTCATTCAAGATATAGAAAATATTTTGATGCTTCTTTATTTTCTAGGTTGTTCCATATAGTAGTTCCTTTCTACTCCAATAAAAAACAAAGAGGAATCATAATATATAATAATTAGTGGTATCACATTAAGATATATCATCAATAGAAATCCATATTTGGAATACAAAGTTTATCAAACTCTAGTTCAATGTAAACTACATGTATTATAAATTTTTAAGTTCAACTAGTTTGTTACCACATTTAATTTATGTTTCTTGTGTTTTATTTATTTTGATTTTTTTTAAATATTGAATCTAACTTAATGTATTACAATAAATATCTCTCTAGAATAATTTTAAATTACTCTATAATATTTATGAAGTTTCTTGGATGTTTGAATATTTTAAGGTTCAATAAAATACAGAGAATAACTTAAAAATATAATATTCTAATCCAGTTCTATTTTATTCTACAATGTTTAGAAGGGGTTTTTATTGAACATTATTGGGTTCTATAATATACATAGGTTAATATAGAGATATGCCAACCTATTTTATCTAAAACTAGAACAATAACATGTCATGACCTCAAACCTATTTGTTGATAATTAATATTTTGTTCTAAACTAGAAAACTGAATAATACCTTTGAGTTTATCAAAAATTTTAAATATGTTATTATTTTTTATTTCACATTTTTAGCTCTATAACAATAATTACCTATTTGAATTTTAGTTTTATTTATTTAAGTTGATGATTATAAAATCTAAAACTAACTTGATTATTGGGTAGACATAGTCAAGAGAAAATACCTCCGCCACTACTCTTTCTTCACTGATTCTGTTTGTCCCGATGGATCGATGTTTTGGAATGTTGTGTCCCACACCAAAAGCATCCTTGGAAAAGGTTTTCGGTGGTGTTTAGGGAATGGTAACCTCATCCAATTTTGGTAAGACCTATGGATCTTAGATCAGCCTCTTATCAATTCCCCTGAGATCTATCTCCTAAAGCCCCTTCTTGATCAGTTTGTGGGGAAGTTTGTTTCCAATTTTATTACCTTTGATAGCAACCAACATCCTTCATGGAAGCCCATACCTTCCTCTAATAATATCCCTGGTTCAATTGAAGCTGCTAAGGCTCTCTCTGATTTACTCAAAACCACTATTATCCCTTCTAGTCAGTCTCATGATTCTATCTTTTGGGAAGCCACATAAAATGGTATTTTTAACATCAAATCTGCTTACTTCCTCCAAGAAGAGCCACTACAAAACTGGTTTCCAGTTGATCTCATTTGGCATCATCGTATCATTCTCCAAGTTGCCTTTTTCTCTTGTCTAGTTGTGTAGAACTGAGTGTTAACTCTATATAACTTGTCTCACATAGGGCTTATTATTGCCAACAAATGCTACATTTGCCAGTATGATTGGGAATTTATTCCCCACATTTTTTTGGACTGCCCTTTTGTCTCTTTTGTTCTGTCCTCCCTCATGTTTGAGTTTAGTCTTTCCTGGACCCCCTAACTCCATCATGGACCTCCTATACCAGTGGCCCAACCCCTTCCACCATATACACATATGTTATTTGTGATATTTTTGCATCCCACACTTTTTTATGGTAAGTGTGGATTGAGAGAAATAACAGGGTCTTCAATGATTTTCCTAGTTCCCCTACCTCTGTCCTTTTCAAAATTATTACCCTGGCAAGGGAGAATACCAGTATTATTCCTTGTCCTAAGAGTCATGGCCATGGCATTGAAAACAATCTCATTTATTCATTCAACCTCCTTACTGGCCCTTCTAAGGCTCAATTCCCCAAAGCTGATAGATATTTTGTTTGCTGGGTCTTGCCTCCCTAGGTTTGGTTTAAACTCAACTTCGATGGAGATGCTAAGGGAAACCCTGGTAGAGCTAGTGCAGGAGACCTCATCAGAGATGACCAAGGTATAATTCTTCTTTCCTTTGCTGAAGCTATTGGTGTTCAGTCCAACTATTTTTCTGAAGCTCGAATGTTGTTCTAGGGTCTCTCCTTAGCCACAAAGACAATTCCATAATCTTATCATTGAAGGAGATTGTTGAACACCATCAACTTTGTCAAGGGTTCCTCTCCTTTTTCTTGGTCTGTTATTGATGCTATTTCATATTTGAAAAGTATTATAAGTCACATTGACCATTATTTAGTTTAGTATGTCTATAGAGAAGGCAATGGAGCAGCTGATGTCATGGAAAACATAGGCCTAAACCAAATAGGCCATCGAGTTTGGGATAGAGATTTCCCTAGTGAAATCATTGAGTTTTATCTCCATCATGATGTTCCAATCCAATTATTTGTTCCTAAATGAGAGACTCAGAAACCTATATTTTTCCAATCCTAGTTGGAATCTTGTCTTGGTAAGGATCACGTGGGTGTATAACTATGGATTGTTCCCATCCATGTATCTCCATGGGAGTGCGGTCTTATCTTGGCCAACATTTTGAGTGTTGTTAGCTAGGTGGCTCATCTTGATCAACAGTTGGAACTTCCTCATATTGGGTCTTTCTATGCTTTATCGAAGCTCTAATTCTGGCACCATTTCTAGAAAGGGATAGACATGTTACCTCTTCCATGTGGACGACGAGTGGACTTTCTCCCACAAAATCCTGGTGAGTGGGTGGGGTTCTCTGAGGGATGCAGATTGCTTCTTTGTTGATATGTGTTAGAATTGTTTCTATTTTCAAGAGGCCCATGAGCCCCTGTTCCACCTTCCTAGGGCACTGATGCTAGTAAGAAAACTATTCATGAGGCCAATATTTGATTTTTCTTGCCTTCATGGTTGGTAGACCTTTCTTGTTTTTGGTAGGGTTTTCTTTTCTTTTTGCCTCAGTTTGTTGTCTAGGACTGCAGTTTTAGTCCCTGGTATTTTTTGGCTTGTGTCCTTTAGTCTCTCTATGGGATCCCTTCTTGGAATTCTCATTTTTGTAATGACTCTGTAAAAGGTTCAAGGACCTTTCAAAACCCCCTTTGCATCAATCAAAAAATATATATAATTTTTTAAATCTTGTTATTAACAAAAACAAAGATAAATTACTACTACAAAATAAATATTATAATAGAATTTTCTTGTTTATATTTGTTGTGAAAAGTCCCATAAAGTTAGGCATAAATGTTTTGTTTTTGGAAACTTCTAACTAAAATCACTTTTTTTCAATATAATTTAAAAAATTATTTGAACTAAAAATTTAAACCATGTGTCCACCTTAGGAATTTGAAGGGGAAAAACTTAATAATAGGTATTTATTTACTTTTAAAAAGTGCATCTAAAATTTTCTTGAAATAAAGGGATATATCTAGTCACTTCAAGTCCTTTCAAACTATCTTAGAATGCAATTAGCAAGACTTTTCATTTGAAGCCTTATTAGAGACATAAATATTGTCTCTAAATAGTCTTTCAATATAATCAATAAATACTTTTATAATATTTCCATTATTAACACATAAAAAATATATCTTGTTTTAGTAATAATTTCATTTTTGTGCTTGTGGTTAATCAAGTCAAAAAAAGAACTTTGACTTTTTATCATCAAGGTCTATCCATTTATCTTTTGATTTAATTTTTGCACCTGCTAACCTATTATGTTTGTAACACAAATGTTTTGACTCATTTATAACAACTTGATTATGGAAAAATATAGAAGAAGAACACTCATAAGTGCTTGTCTTATTCTCAAAAGAGAAACAATAGCTAATATCTAAGCACTTCTCCTTATTTTTACTTTTAATCTTCTACAATTCTTAAAAAATATAACACATTATGAAACAACAATATTTTATCTTTGCCTTTAATCTTTTTGAATTTATTAAACGGTTCTATTGTATAAATACACCTGGGATACTTGATATTTTAAAATTTTCTTATAAAGTTGATATGCAATTATAGTTTTATGTAGTTTTATAGAAAAATACAAAGATCTAATGACATGTTAGGTACACTAAGAAAAATGTATATATCATTGTAGTATTTAATAGAATTCACCATGCATTTTAGATTATTTATTATTTAATATTTATCTAATTTTTAAATTACCTAAGTATATTCTGATATAAAATCTCCTTTAAAATGTCGATTATGTACTTGGTGGATAGATTTAACCAAGTGATATCTTGCACAAATCTATTTTATGTTTATCATGTCAAATAGGTAATAAATACTTGGATGTTCTTTCAAATAACAATTCCTCAAATTTTCTAGCTAGTGTTGGTATATGTGGGCCACTATGTACCTATCTTCATTATGACAATGTATATACATCGATGAGAAAATGTGTGTATATAGGTCTATGTCCCACAATCATGAATAATATAACTAAGTATAATAAACATGAGATACATGCATAATAAACAATTCAAAATTGCAAAAAGAAAGTGCTTAGGTATTATTGTGAAAGATACATACATTAAATGACGTATATTTAGAGCATTGTATATTCATGTAAATATATAGATGTAAATGGACTTTGCAATCTACATCTACTTGCTTTTCATATTTTTTCTCAGTAGTCAATTTTAGTTTTCTTTACAAGAAGCTATCTTTATGGAATTTACCACCAATGTATAAAATTGTGTAGAAAGCTTTAAGAAATATATTTGTTGTAGGACAATATTGTAAAGTATGGTTCCATTTAGGAGAAAAACCTTGTTACCATGCATCTAGGTAGAAAGCATCAAGTAATATAATTTCCCTAGAGAAAATTCATGAAACAAGTTACATTTTAGGTAAGGAAGGGTTCCAAAACTTATGTTGTTATTTAGGTTGTGTAGTCATAAATTAACTTTTTATTGTTTTGATGAGTGTTTGGTGTAGACACTAAAATCATGTAAATCAGATAAGACTGCTATGCGCCACTCTTATCGACATCATATGGCCCCATTGGGCAACCCTCAGGGGTTAATTAGGGCTCCCATACACTTTTGGGAAGGTTTCCTTATAGTTTTGGGAAGTTTTGGGCCATGTACCCATGACCGTCCCACCCAGGGATGATCACAGTTTGTGACCATCCCACCCAGGGATGGCCATGGTCAACCATCCCTGGGTGGGATGACCATGGACCAGACCCTCCAAAAGTCAAAGGGGTGGAGAAATGGCAATCAATTCCTACCATATTCCCCACCCAATCATCCAAAATTGATTTGGAGGCTATCATGGACATCAGAACCTACAAATTGGAGGCCCCAAATGGGCAACCTCTTCCCTCCTATGCATGGCAAGGGAATGGACAAGTGGCAGCACTTGCCCTGCATGCCATAACTTGCCCCTTTTGCCCCTATGCCCTATTTGGGCTATAAATTGAGGTGCTCTCACCCAATTTCAAAAGAGACAAATTCAAGCATTGCTCACGAAGTGCTGCTCACATTTGTCCTCACATTTGCCCTCACATTTCCCCAAGTATTTTCCTTGAAATCCTCTTCATTCGAAGGCGCTTTTAGGGGCATCCCAAAATACGCCAAATCCATTCCAAAACCTATCAAATTGGAGAGTAATTTGACCACATTTTTTGACAAGACATTTAGGAGGGTTCTAAACCAGATCCCTTTGAAATTGGTGGTAAAAACCACCCAGTTTTGTGACCGTCCCACCTGGGGATGGATAATAGTCCTAGTTGCACCTGCTAGGGATGGCCATGAAATGGCTTACAATTTTGATGCAATTCCACCATAGATCATTTCTAAATCATTAGAATAGCCTTGCATTCAATTTTGGTCAAGTTTTGAGTAGTTTTGATGGGTCAATTTAGGGTTTTGTGATTGCAGGTTTAGTTGTCCCTGCCAGGGATGACCATAGTTTTTGATCACAATTTCCTTTCAATTTATGCTCAGATATTCCCAAAATCATCTTAATAACATCATACTAAATTTTCAAGTCATTTGGAGTTGTTTTGATTTATCACAAATAAGTTTTATTCTTTCTAGATGCATACTTTCTATGGTTTTCCTAGTTTTAAATCACTAAACGCATATGCTATTAACTATTTTCAATATCTTGTGTGTAGGTGCAGGTATTCTAGGCATGAGGGAGGAGCTAAGAGGTAGATTACAAGAAGCCCAATATTAGCTCTCAAGTGTGGGTTGCGAGAAGAACATTGAAACACGCCATTAAGCTCTTGGAGGGATTTGATCCCTTTGTAAATTGTAATTTGAAATGTATCAAAATATGAAGCCCTCAAAGGGGATGTATTGTAACCTATTGGATTGATGGATTTATAAATACAAGGAGAAAACCCCCCTCTTTACTTCAAATAATCCATCTTTTGCAATAGATTACATAGTTTACATCTTTTGCACCTTTTCCTTTGAATGCTAGCTTAGAACTATAACTGCATTTCAATACAATCATTTAAGGCATGCCATTTTTCATGCTTCTTCAGTGGAGATCATGGTGGGACCATGTGTCCCTTGTTCCCTTTTATTTTATCACTTTTTGACCTCCTTTTTGTGTTTTGCAGGTTGTAGGTTCTGACCATTTTGAGAAGAAATACCCCTAAATCCCTAGTTGGAACTACCAGGGATGACCACTATAAACATCCCTACTAGGGATGCCCCAAAATTTGTAGCCATCCCACCTAGGGATGGCCACAAAACCAGGGGGTTTCAATAGAAATTTCTAGAAACAACAAGTTTCAAAATAGAAAAGGTAACCTTCCAAACCTGCAATTTGCATCTAGGTTGTTTCAAAAAGCTTGAATTTCAAATTTTCTTGTCTTTTGTGTGCATGTGAAGGTTAGATTTCATATTTATATGTTTTACATTAACAAAATAAAAGAAAAATAGGAAAAAGAATAGCCTTCAAAATGCATTTGTCTGGTTTGCTTGCTTGTGACCTACCTAAGGGTTAGGTTTTCATATAGTTTATCAATTTTGTAGTTTCCTTTTATATATATGCTTATGATTCTGAAAGTAAAATACAATTTCATGCATTTAGTGAATCATCATTGAATGCTATCTTGTTTTCTTTCAATAATTTTAAAAGGAACCACACACACCATGCTTCTCTTTAACATTAGTGAGTTGGAATTCATCCCCAACCACTGATAGAGTTCAACGATGGTGGATTTCATCTCCATCCATTGGCTCAAATCCCATGTACCCTATTTTTTGGCCAATACTAGCTCCAAGATCTGATCCTAACCTTGGAAAATTTGCATGTATTCCTCTTCAGAGGGTATTACGCTGACCAAGTGAGTACTGGGTGAGGATCGGTAGGACCTATGCTCCCTGATCGGGTATGGATTTCATCTCCATACTTTGGTTGGTTCACGTGATCGGAATTTCATTACTGATTGTTGAGCTATGAGTATATAGGTGAAAACCTTTAAACAATTGAGAATTACATCAACATTCAAAACACGTGAAAGAGATTCTTTACAAAAGCAACAAATTTGAAACACATCAAACAGTTTAGGAACACATAAATTTTAAAAGAGATAATCATTTGTATTCTTGTGTGTTTCTATTGATTGTGTGTTTGAATCCATAAAAATTGTAAAGGAGATAATCACATAGAGGTTTTAGAGTAAGTAGCTATGGTATATACCCATAGCCAAGCCCATTTAAGGGTGGACATTACGGGGAGTAGGCAAGAGGACATAGAACATCTTCATTATGACCCCAAGGACATGGTTATTCCTCCTTGGTGGTCAACTACTCTCCCCAATCATAAAGTGATAGATGAGTGGATGGTTAGTCCTAGAGTGTCAGAGAGGGGACCTAGCCTACAAGGGACTCCTACACAGGGTACCCCCATAGGTCATAGCCCCAATTTGGGAAATCATCTCCCTAATATGAATACTACAAATGCCTTCTTTCAAGAAGAGCAACCATGCAATGAGGTACCTCCAAATAGAGAAATACCATGCATTCGCATGCCTACTCGGTCTACTCCTCGTACTGGTGCATAGGATCAAGACTTCTCACCTAGGGTAGGGTTAAATGATCATCTTATGCTTTCAAACCACCCTTCCCCAAGGTACCAAAATCATGATGAGTATGATACTCATCACCATGGGTGAGCCAATTCTACCCTACCTTTCCTCATTTATGAGGGAAGACCTGAGGAGGATCCTGATTATCCTCACTCACATCATTCCATGCAAGCACGATGTGCCTCTACACCAGTAGAATATCAAGAATATATGTTTAGGAGAGAACCTCAAGTAAATGTGACTTCTCTCAATCGAGGGAAACTCATAGTAGATCTCACAGATCCTCCTAAACAAGATAGATATCAAGGCAATAGTGCTAGGGCACATAGGCCTAATACAATTGATCAAATTAATCATCTAGTCAAAAAGTATGTTGATCATCAAGCCAAGTTTAATCAAATTTGGTCTGATAAACAATGCTTGGATCTCTTAGAGCATCGACAACAGTTAGAAAGACAAAGACTTGAACAACAGATTCAAGAAACATTACGTAATGGAGTTCCTACTCCAAGCATGCATAGACAGGAGGCTCGCTAGAGGCAACCTACTTTCCAACAGAATAGGTCTCCTAGACCTAATCAAATGTTGCCTCCTAGACCTCCTAGGCCTAAATAGAATGTACATAATAGGCCTAATATAGATCACCTTCAACAGGCTTTCATTCCTCCTTGTAGGCCCATTCCTAAAACACCTTATGGGGCTTATGATGATTTGGAACAAAATGAGGATTACTTAGAAGCACCTTTTGGAGGTGTGGGTGATGAAAATCAACCACCTCAACATATGCTTAATATTCCTCATCCCCCTCCATGGGTCCAAAACAAATAAGAGGAGATTAAATCCTCTGATGCGTATCAAGATTTGCTTGAATGCCTAGAAACTGTAGAGGGTAAGACAACTGGGAATGGGCTTCAAAAACCCACCTTGCACCAATTGTGCAATCAACCACTACACCCATCTATACCTTCCCCAACATATCCTAAGCATTTTAAAATTCCCAAATTGGACAAGTTTAAAGGGGAAGAAGATGCTCAAGAGCATGTTACAAGATTCATGAATCAATGCTTTAGCATATAGGAGAATGATGCATTACTCCTAAGGATATTTTTAATTACCCTCTCTGGCCCTACCATTGAGTGGTTTAACCAACTTCCAAGACATAGCATCTATACATTTGAATAGTTTGTAGATGCATTCTTGGAACATTTTGCCTTCAATACTAAGAGGAAGGCAACCCTAACCGACCTTACGAGGTTGAAACAATATGATGATGAGTCTATCACTGACTATGGAAATAGGTGGTGAATGCTCTTAGCTAAGCTACCCTATCTATTGCCAATGATCGAGTTGACTTGGATGTTCTCAAAGAGTTGTTTGAAACCAATATCATTATTGTTACAACTCCAACAATATCCCACTCTTGAGGATGCTCTAGCGCAAGCTAGAACCATAGAAGAGATCAAAATCCAAGAGGGGGAGATAGCTAAACCTCGTAAGAAGGAGTGGACAAAGAATACAAAGAGTAGTTCGATACCATCAAAGTCGGAAATGGTCAATCAAGTGGCCATTAATATCCCTAGGCCTGCACAAATGATGCCTCCTCAAAAGGTAAACTATCAGGCCCAACCTCCTCCTACGAGTTATAATAATAATACTCAAGCGAATCAGGGTCAAAATCAGCAACGTCACCCTAGGCGATAGTTTACACCCTTTGCTGAGTCAATGGACTCCCTATTCGATCATTTATGGGCTGGCAAAGCTGGTTAATTTACCAAAAATCAAGCCCATAGACCCGAATACAGGTAAACCAAAGCCTATGGGATGTCGAGAAGACCAATTTTATTGATTTCATCGATAGAATGGCCATGACTTGCCTACATGCTATGGTTTCAAAAACATAGTGCAAGACATGATAGAGAGGAATGAGCTCCAAGTAGATAATCCTCTCACCCCAAATAATCAATAGATGGGGGTTTTCAAAGACCCCTTACCTACTCATGAGGTACAGGCAGCTCCTACAAAACCAATGAATGAGGTCAAGATAGCACCTCCTTTGCAGGGGTATGTCGGGATGATAAGTATTGTGACTAGGAATAGATGCTACCCAAGTCAAGTTGCACCACCTACAGCTTCAAGCGATGTTCCATATACATCACAACCTTCCCCACCTCTAGTATAGAGCCTTCCACCTAGGCCAATAGTAACAATAAAGAGTAAGCTTGCACAAAGCTTAAGGACCACATCAGCTAGATTATCCATTTATGAGCTCATTCAACAATCTCCTCCTCATAGAGATGCTCTAATGGATATTCTCAAGTCAATAGAGTTGCAGCCCCAGGAGTCTAACTCCATCGATTTTGTAGGGCATGTGCAACAATGTAAAGAACCAGTGATCACATTCCATGAGCATGAACTCAAACCCATAGCAAGTGATGTGGTAGACCCTCCTTTGCACATCATTGCATGTGTGAATGACATACCATATAAGAGAGTTCTAATAGACACTGGTTCATCGAGAAACATAATAACCACTAGTGCTCTTGAAATACCTAAAGCTTCTAGCATCTCATGTTGTAGCATCCACTTACACCCTTCGAGCATTCAATGATATGATTTGCTCCATAGTCGGTACTATAGTCCTACCCATCCAGGTGGGATGCAAAACTATATCGACACTATGTCATGTTTTGGAGGGTGCCATGGCCTATAACATATTTCTAGGTAGACCTTGGATTCAAGACATGAAGTGTGTCCCATCCATTGCTCATCAATGTCTCAAATATACCTATGAAGGGCAGGTGCACATAGTCTCTACAGATCTAGAGCCCTTTAAGTATTGTAACATGGTGCAACAATTGCCTGAGTCAACCTTACCATTGACTCATGTGGACTTCCAACTGAACACATCCATTCAGAGTCCACTTCCATCTCCATTACCTTCCATTACACCATTACCATCTTCATCCATGCCATCCTCATCATTGGCAACTTTAGAGATACCTTCATCATCATCAGATCCTCCATAGAGGAACATGTCGAAGAGGCCAATCGATGAGATCCCTCCTATCATCTCCACCATATCTACGGAAGAGAGTCCTTGTCTACAAGATGAGGAACCATCTCAAGAGGTTCAAATTGAGTCATCTCAAGCCTCACTTCTATCTCCTACACCTTCACCATCCCAGGTTACCATACAGATGTCTAGTACAGGGATAGGAGAGTACATAGTGAGAAATGTCACAATAGTTCCATCCATAGAGATAGTGCAAGATATGGGTAGACCTCATCTCCCCATAGGTAGCATTGTACCTCTAGGTATACCACCCAACCAAATAAATTTTATATATGGGGGTATCGAGTATGGAACGTTGCCAGTTCCTCAACAAGAAGAAGATGATGAACCTTTCTCTAAGGATATAAACTACATGTCAAATCCTAACTTTGCCATGTGATATCTTCATCGCTATCACTAGCATGGTTATGGGCTAGGGCTATATGAGCAAGGTACTCATGTTCCATGTCAGCCCCAATATCAGCTACCATATGATAAATCTGGGTTGGGACACAATAAGCTAGTACCTTTAGATGTCCTCACAGAAGGTCTAGAATGCCTATGTCTGAATTATAGGGATGAGTTAGCATGTGATCCCTATGCCAATCCACATCATGTCCATTCATTGGGAGATTATTTTCCCATAAACATGGTAGATCAAGGGTTATCTAATGATGTCGCTCAACCTCATGAAGTGGGAGAGAGTTCACATACCCTTCAATATGATAGTGAGGAAGAGGATCAAGGTCCTCCTCATGAATGGACATCAGATGATGAGGAAGACTATGGCATAGCGCCCATAAATTATCCTAGTTTAGATGAGGAATATGAGAGAGTTATCCCTTTGGATGATGAAGAAGAGTTCTATCTTTGCATGTTCCTAGTACAACATCCCATATGGAGATAGATTTTACCACTTGAAGAGCAAGATCATCACCTTCCCCATCGACCACCGCCATTCATTCCATTTCCACCAGAACCACCCCCATGAGCTAAGAGACAACATCAGATCTCTAGACCCATTCACCCATGGAAGGGAGATCATGTATCCATCAACATGATTTCCATAGATCTAAGTGCACCATTGAGAGATCTGAATAACCCATCGAAGCCATTGCACCTCGACATTGAGGCAATTGACTTCGATCGGGGAGATTCTCCCCCATCTCCATCAGAGTTTTGGCCTTGCGAGGAAATGTTACAACCATTTCATTTTTCTCCAGGGACTACTCAAAATGTCTATCACGCTGAGGTTGAGCAAGAAATGCCAATTGAAGGTGTAAACCCAGCTGATGACATTCACTTAATCCCTATTCCACATCAGTTGGAAGATGGATCACATATGTCAATTGAACCAATAGTTGATAGGGATATCGATACAGATCTCGATAATCCCCATAACATCAAATTAGGGGAAGGTCTATCCCCTGATGAACAAGCTGATTATATAAAGTTATTAACAGAAAAGATAGAAGCTTTTGCTTGGACTTATAAAGATATGCCAGGACTAGATCCTAATATGGTCATGCATAATCTTACATTGGACCCAAGTGTCAAACCAGTTAAGCAAAAGTTGCGTAAGATGCATCCAACAGTCACCTTGATGGTCAAATATGAATTGCAAAAACTATTGGATACTGAATTTATTATATCAGTAGATTATCCACCATGGGTTTCAAACATGGTCCCAATCAAGAAACCCGATGGGAGGATTCACATTTGCACTGATTTTAGAGATCTCAACAAAGCGAGTCCTAAGGATGAGTTTCCTTTACCAAACATTGATGCGTTGGTAGATGCTACAATAGGACATGAAATGTTATCCCTTATGGATGGTTTCTCTAGATACAATCAAATTCATATTAATCTAGAAGACCAGATCAAAATGACATTCACAATGCCTTGGGGGACATTTTATTACAAGGTCATGCCTTTTGGCCTTAAGAATATTGGTGCCACCTACCAACGAGCCATGACATATATCTTCCATGACTACATGCATAAGATTTTGGAAGATTACATGGATGACTTACTAGCCAAATCTCTATTATGCCATGAGCATATCAATGTATTGAGAAAGGTTTTAGATCACCTCATTGAGCATAATGTTAGGCTAAATCCCAAGAAGTGTGTATTCGATGTCACATCTGGTAAACTCTTGGGATTCATAGTCTCAAAGTGAGGCATAGAAGTAGACCCAAACAAGGTCAAGGTAATTCTAGAAATGCCTCCCCCCACAACTATCAAGTAGCTACGTAGCTTGCAAGGAAAGGTCGCATCCATAAAGCGCTTCATAGCACAATTATCGGATAAGTGTCGACCCATGAACAAGTTACTACACAAGGGGGTCTCATTTCATTGGGATGAAGAATGTCAAGATGCCTTTGATGAGATTAAGCAATATCTAGCTTCACCACCAGTATTGGCTCCTCCATGACCAGGAGTGTCATTCTATCTTTACATCTCAGCTACTGAGCTTGCATTGGGCACCATGTTGGCCCAAAAGAATGAATTTCATAAAGAACAGGCTACATATTATATTAGTCGCACCCTGGTCAGCTATGAGGTAAAGTATGCATACATTGAGAAGCTATGCTTAGCAGTGGTCTTCACCACTAAAAATCTATGCCATTACATGCTCAATCATACCACGTATGTAGTTTCAAAAGAGAATCCATTGTGTTACATGATGAGTCAAACTTACCATAGTAGTCGCATGATAAAATGGATCATGTTGTTGATGGAATTTGACCTAGAGTTCATTGGATAGAAATCAATCAAAGGATAGGTCATAGCCGATCAACTAGTAGAGGCTCCTCTCTAGGATGACCAACCTCTCACTATAGAGCTTCCCGATGATGGAGTTTTTCATGTCTCAGAATCACCAGATCCTGAAGAGCCTGAGTCACAGGCTGACATAACTCTATTTTTTGATGGTTCTAAGTGCGAGCAAGGGGGTGGCATAGGAATCATGTTTTTCACACCACAAGGGGCTCCAATACCCCTTTCATTTAAACTCGATTTCTTATGCACCAATAACAATGTCGAGTATGAAGCCCTTCTCATAGGCCTTCAAATGGTAATCACCATGAAAATAACAAAGCTAAACATTTTTGGTGATTCCTTGCTCATAGTTAATTAGGTCAAAGGAATATTCCAATGTAGGTGCCCAGTCTTGCAAGCCTATAAAGCCCTAGTGGATAAAATTCTAGTAAAGTTTGAATGGTATGATATTGAGGCACTCCCTCATTCATCTAACCATTTTGTAGATACAATGGCCTCCTTAGGGTCATTAATCCCATAGAACCCATCTGATGATATCATGACTATTCAAGTGAAAATGCTATCACAATCTGCGATGAAGTGTGATGAGCTTAACTCCATGCCTAGAAGTCCACATGATTCAGATTGAGCCTTCACATGAAAGGTTCTCTCAAATACATAATTATTTGAATAATGCAGCTTGGGGGACTTTGTTCCCTCAAAATCCTTTTGATACTAGCACAATGCTATATCTACAAGTTCACTCTCAATCAACATTTGCATGAGAGGAATATCAAAAGGATTGCATAGTTCATACAATTGAGGCTTCTGTAAAACAAGATTGGGCCATACAAATCAAAGATTATTTAAAACTAGGAAGTATTCCTTCTGGATTGTCGCATGCCACAAAATGAGCATTTAAGAAAAAGGTGGCAAAGTATGTCTTGCTAGGAGACATAATGTATCATCGAAGCTATGAGGGTATCCTCCTTCATTGCTTAGACTCTCAAGAGTCAGCTTGGGCCATTTCCCAAGCACACGATGGTACATGTGGTGGTCATTTCAGTGGCATGGCCATCGCAAAGCGCATTCTTTGCATGGGCTATTATTGGCCAACTTTAGAGAAATATTGTTGTGCTTATGTAAAGAAGTGCATAAAATATCAACATCATGCAAATTTGACACATGTACCTTCACAGGCCTTACAACCAATTCAATCGGTTTGGCCATTTGCACAATGGGGGTTTGATTTAATTGGGAAAATCTCACCTACCTCCTCAAGCCATCACACATTTATCATAATGGCTACTGAGTACTTCACAAAATGGGTGGAAGCAATTCCCCTTACCACGATGACTAGACCTCGCATTACGGAGTTCATATTGCATAACATCATATGTCATTTTGGTATTCCATCCAAGATAATTTTAGATAATGGGACACCCTTTAAGAATAAGGATGTGCATGCTTTAACAACAAAATATAATATACAACACAACTTTTCTATGCCCTATTATCCACAAGCTAATGGGCAAGCAGAGGCATCTAATAAAATAGTAGTTGCAATCTTAAAGAAAACTATTAAGGAAAATCATAAGGATTGGCATAATCAATTACCTCTTGCCCTTTGGGCCTATCACACTAGTATTCGGACTCCCACTAGGGCAACTCCATTTTCACTAGTGTATGGTGTTGAGGCTATCATACCTTTAGAGTTAGAAATACCCATCACTATGCATCTCCATGCAAGAGTTCATCGATGATGATACTATGCAACAAGCTCATCTAGATCAACTCACTTTGCTTGATGAGCGATGCGTCAATGCTCTTGAGCATCTACGTGTTTATCAAGAGCGCCTCAAGAGAGCTTACAACATGAAAGTCCACCATAGAGACTTTTAGGTTGGTGATTTAGTTCTGAAAGAGAACTAACAAAACTCAAATTTACCACCCCATATATGAGATAAATTTATGGTAAACTAGTTAGGTCCATACATCATTACTAGTCATATTGGACCTAGAACTTATCACTTAGCATCTATTGAAGGAAGTGAAGAGCCTAAACCATTGAATATCAGTCACTTGTAGCCTTTTCATGCTTAGAGCACCATGCCCACCCTAAAATACCCCTAGGTGGTCTATGACCATCTAGGTCAACCTAAAACATTCCTAGGTAGTCTATGACCATCTAGGTCAACCCAACCCAATTGGTCACCTAAAAACCTAGGTAGTCTACAACCATCTAGGTCAACCTAAAATCCCCAAGCATCTATAACTCTAGTCAACCCTAAAATACCCCTAGGTAGTCTACGACCATCTAGGTCAACCCAAAATCCCCAAAGGCATCTATAAGCCATTTGGTCACCCTAAAAAGCTCCTAGGTAGTCTACGACCATCTAGGTCAACCCAAAATACCCCAAAGGCATCTATAAGCCCTTTGGTCACCCTAAAATACTCCTAGGTAGTCTACGACCATCTAGGTCACCCAAAATCCCAATCTATAACCTTAGGTCACCCTAAAACATCCCTAGGTGGTCTATAACCATCTAGGTCACCCTAAAATACCCCAAAGGTATCTATAAGCCATTTGGTCACCCTAAAATACTCCTAGGTGGATCTACGACCATCTAGGTCACCCCAAAATACCCCAAAGGCATCTATAAGCCCTTTGGTCACCCTAAAATCTCCTAGGTGGTCTACAACCATCTAGGTCAACCCAAAATGCCCAAACGCACAAAACAAACATCACCAACCCAAAGACATCTATAAGCCCTT
Organism: Wollemia nobilis; assembly: GCA_028583015.1. Lineage (NCBI taxonomy): Eukaryota > Viridiplantae > Streptophyta > Pinopsida > Araucariales > Araucariaceae > Wollemia > Wollemia nobilis. The sequence continues at coordinate 3,920,070 of JAQPPZ010005606.1, forward strand.
TGGTCACCCTAAAAAGCTCCTAGGTGATCTACACATCTAGGTCAACCCAAAATACCCCAAAGGCATCTATAAGCCCTTTGGTCACCCTAAAATGCTCCTAGGTGATCTACAACCATCTAGGTCAACCCAAAATACTCCAAAGGCATCTATAAGCCCTTTGGTCACCCTAAAATGCTCCTAGGTGATCTACGACCATCTAGGTCACCCCAAAATACCCCAAAGGCATCTATAAGCCCTTTGGTCACCCTAAAAAGCTCCTAGGTGATCTACGACCATCTAGGTCACCCCAAAATGCCCCAAAGGCATCTATAAGCCCTTTGGTCACCCAAAAAGCCCCAATGGCATTCATTAAGCCCATTGGTCAACCTGTATATACAAATATATATCAAAAATACAAAAACATCATTAAAATCTCAAAAACACAAAAATATTGCTTCATTGCACTTCACATCATTTGCATTTCAACATCAATTGCATTAGGCATATACACCATTGCATTATGCATTGTTAGAAATTGATCATACATGTCTAGCACCAGGTCTGTATACTAGGCATCTATCAAATTCACTATTATCATATGTCAATGTTACCACCTATTTACATTACATATATCATTTACATTTACACTCCATATTGTATGTCTATTTCCCGTCACTTAGCCATTGTTTATAAGACATAGTTAAGGTTTTTCGGTCACTCAACCATATCTAGTTTTCTTTTCAGATTTTGTAGAAAGCTATCATGATTTTTAGAAGGTAGAATCCTACTTAGATTATACCTTGTATACATCAAAATCCCAACACATTTTCACATTAATAAATCCAAGTTTAGCACAAGGAAATATGAAACCTACAAAGTGGTCTAGGTTACCTTAAGCAAAAAGTTTATCTCGCTCATCCCCCTATGTGAATGGTTCAAAGATGTTGAGAATTGACAAAAGGACAAGTTCCTCCTTACCCATAAAATCAAAATCCCTTGCCTCACACCAAATTGGGGTAAGTATCCAAAATGAAAAATAAACAGTGATTATTATCACTTCACAATATGCAAAAAGAAATAGTGGTTTTTACCATTAGCAAAAGCAAAATAAATAGTGGTTCTCACCACTATCAAAATCCCTTGCTCACCATAACAAAAATGAGCAACTCCCTTGAAAAATTCAAATTTAAAAGAAAAGAAGGGAGTTTTGAACTTGAATCCCTAGAATTCTCAGCATTAGAGAACCATAAGGTGATCCTCATTACAGGTTGGGTGGCATCAAGCCCGCTTGGCAATGGTGGTATCCTTACGCATGATGATATGTCTATCACATAAGCAACTTGCTTTTGTATAGACCAATGTTTGCATGTGGATGAGCTAGCTTTTTGTAGCCTATACTGCCTAGTGGTCTAATCCAACTAAGTACAAAACTCAGGATAATGAGACTCATAGGGTGATCTCTAGTACAGATGGGCTGCATCAATCCTGTTTGGCACTAGGGTAACTCTATGCATTATCATAGTAATGAACTCACATGCACACATAGGGATATTGAATATCTTGGTTATCTTAGCAGATTTATACTTTGTTAAAAGTCTTGCATAGTTACTATACAACTTTTGATTAGGTAACTAGAGTGTTTGAGTCTCCTAAAAATCCCAAACATATCATAAAACATTATACTATTCATTACAATTCATATCATGCCATCACATGTTTGTTAGTGTACATTTTCACAAGCCATTACATAGTGTCATGATAACATTAAAATAATGAGATAAATTTTGTACAATCTATGGTGCTAGCATATAATGTGTCAAATAGTCATCATAAATCCATCATACAAATTAAATCAAATCATCCATTTCATTATGCATTTACAAATATACATATCATCAAATCACATCATAGGACAAATACATGCATACATGTTAAAGATCCATCACAACATCATAAAGAACATATAAGCATTGCATACATCTCATAAAGTAGTAAAACATCACATGATGATAACAAAAACACATATATATATATATATGAAATCAAAAGCTACATCATCATCCATAAACTACCCATAGGCTACAATAAAGTGGGTCCTCAGACCTCATAAATCCAAAATATCAAAAATAACCATCAGAGTCTCAAAAACCATGGTCACACAGGACCGATGCTATGACTCTCACCCCTACCCTCAGTCAGAGTCCACCGTGAACTCCCAGATCTACTACCACCTACCCTGTCTGACCTCCATGCAAAGCTAGGAGGCCCCATCCATGTAGAAGACTATCCTGTACCACTCCTATAACTCTAGTGTGATCCACCAAATGAATGGTCTAGTATGCACCCCCTAAGGTGCACTATCTCATCCTCCAACTCATTAGTATAAGTCCGCTCCTATCAACAATGAGTCTGGTAGGTCACCACTAAGGACTAAAGTTGTGCCACCTCCTCCCATAGCCTAGCTATCTCACCACTACTAGACCCCTCATGGCTAGGGCTCCATGCTCCAACCTATGCCTAAAGCATAGCTATCAATACTTCCTACCTCTCCATATTAGCCTAAAGTCTCTCTCTCTCCCTATATAAGCTCACCCCTCAACTCAATAATCATAGCATCTCAAGCTACCAGCTGTACCTACATCCCCTGATCATCAAATTCAGCCTCACCCAAGTCACCCTATAGACCCCCTAAGTCAAGGAGCTCTATCCACTCATCCACTACATGATGATGTACATGTCGCTCACCTATGCCTACCTCCTCATCATCTGGAGAGTCATCCTAACCCTCCTCCTCTAGAGCATCCTTGGGTGCCTCCTCTACCATAGTAGCTGCATCCCCTCCTAGTGGCCCCTCTCCTCACCACTATCATGTCACCCACCAAGAGTCATACTCCTCTATCATCCTAACATCATCTACCTCAGATATGTCTACTACAAGATCTGACTCCTCTCCCAAAGCCTCCACTATAGGTCAACTAAGAGTCCTCTCATCCCTACGATGATGATAGATCATCAAATCACTAGGAAACCCCTAGCATAGCCCAAACTATCATAGGACTCAAGCATAAGGGAAGTACTCTCACTCAGTCCCATGTCACCCAACTAGCCATCTAGCTCACCTCACATGATATAGCTATGTCTCAGCCTCAACCCATACTAGACAATCTCTATAAGATCTCCAGGTAATCTCCTCTACCCTAAGTCATGCAAAGGACTCTACATAGTGCTCAACATCACCTACAAAGTGATGGCTCTAACCTATCTCCTAAGCCCTCTACCATAGTATCCCATAGCCTATGTCCCTATCAGTAAGTTATGCTCGAGTCATCCAAGGTAATCCTCATGGTCGATCCACTACAATATGCTACCATCCCCAAACCTATAGTAGAAAACTACAACCCAATCCCTTTCATACACAAGAGTGGATCTCATATAGCTCATCATATAGCTATGCCAATAATGTAGGACCCCAAGCCATCACTATAGGCTCCTCCTCAGTGCACTCCACAAGTGTAAAAACCAACTCTATAAGGTTCCAGGGGAACCTGGATCCTGATGAGTCTGGAAGCAACATGTTGGAGATCAAAGTCATCAATAAGGAATGTCTAACACCCAATACATCCTCCCCAAACCATGACTCTACTAATATCCCTCCATTAAGTAGGTCACTCACTACCTCCTCCCAGCATCCCCTAAAGTACCTCTACAACACTACATCTCATCGATCTCTATGAGTGGATACGATAGGGTACCCCTCTATAAAAATATATAATATCTAATAGACATCCTCTAAAGTCACCATCATCTCCCCGATAGGTAGATGGAAGGTGTTGGTGCGAGGATCCCAAAGGTCTATCAAAGCAATCAAGTAGGCATGGTCGCCCACCATGGGCTCTAACCATGTCACATGCTTAAGGCCAATGGCATCAAGCCATTACCAATCCTCCTCTATCAAAAGATCCCTAGTGACCTGAAAGAGAGTCAAAACTCGATACCGACTCTTCACCACCTGATAGAACTAACCATGTGTCAAAAATGCCCTAAAAATGCATTAAAAAAGTCCAAAAATACCAAAAAATGACAAAAAAGGGCCCTTTTTTCCCAATTTTGTGACCATCCCACCCAAGGACGACCCCAAATTTGGTAGCCATCCCACCTAGGATGGCCACCAATGACCATCCCACCAAGGGATGACCCCCAAAAATGGCTAAAATTGGGTCAATTTGACCCCTAAAACAACCCTAAAAATGCAATAAAATAACATAAAAATAAAAAATAAATGCATATAAGATACAAATAAAAGATGGTATTCCTAAATTGTACTATTATTATGGTTCCTTAACCATTATTTAGTGTATTTCATGGAAAAAGCATAAAAAATTATGATTTCACATTAAATAAAGAGAAGGAGAAAATGCAGCCCGTACCCATATCGCACCAGCTCCACCACTTGATGAGCCCTATGGCTAGCTCATGGTGATGGTTAGATATTTTAATAGTACTCCACTTCAAAAAATCACACTCCTACTCCTCACCTCTCAAATTCCTAAGCCAAACATGCACAAATGAGCTCATTTGCCTCATTTTGGGCTTATATAGATGCAAAAAGACCATGGTTGCTCCTAGGTGGGATGGTCAGCTATTTGGCTGACCATCCCACCTAGGGATGGCCATGAATAGTGCAGCCATCCCACCCAGGGATGGCCACCAAAAAACCCTATAAAAATAGCTAAAAATGATCAAAAATAGGGCCAAAAACCCACCAAAAATAGGTCAAAAATGGTTCAAATTAACAAGGGATCAAGATTAAATCCAAAGTATTTATGGATGCTCTAAAAAGTATTTATTTCACTCCCCAAGAAGGCTATTATGGCTGGAACACTCCATGGGAATGAAGTATTTAGGCTCTTGCTTCCATAAATCATCATTAAAATGATCAAAATCCTAGCAGAATAGGTATATCATATAATGGGAAAAATGGATGGTTATCCCAATTAAGTCATATATGTCAAGTGACTCATCGATTTCATCATTAGTCATGCCCTCATTGAATCATCACTTGAGGGGGTAGTCATAACAAATATTTCATAAATCAAATCAACACTTAAACACTCAAAAGTGCAATTTTCATACATTCAAAAGAATCATTGCCAAAGATAAATTTTCAAGCCCATGTTGGGGAAAACAATCAGCATATGCAACAAAACAAAGGCTTGACCTCCTTGAAGCCTCAGTAATTCACCCATGTAAAGGCTTACAAGGAAACAAGGCACCAAGACCGAGTATACCCTAAGCCCCTAAAACTGTCACTATAGTGCGGTTGAAAGGTATACCCAAAAATTAATCCTTCGACTATGTCAAAAGCAAGGATTCCAAGAATGTATGCTCTTTCCATAATGGAGGCATCTAAATTTGGTTAGGTTAATTAATAACCTCAATCATTTAATGATTTAGTCATCTATTTTTTCTCAATGCTCTGTTGCACATAATGCATCTCAAAAAGGGGTATCTGTAGACACTAAAATCATGTAAATCAGATAAGACTACTATGCACCACTCTTATCAACATCATATGGCCCCATTGGGCAACCCTCAAGGGTTAATTAGGGCTCCCATACACTTTTGGGAAGGTTTCCCTCAGTTTTGGGAAGTTTTGGGCCATGTACCCATGATCGTCCCACCCAGGGACAACCACAAGCAACCATCCCTGGGTGGGATGGCCATGGACCAGACCCTCCAAAAGTCAAAGGGGTGGAGAAATGGCAATCAATTCCTACCATATTCCCCACCCAATCATCCAAAATTGATTTGGAGGCTGTCATAGACATCAGGACCTACAAATTGGAGGCCCCAAATGGGCAACCTCTTCCCTCCTATGCATGGCAAGGGAATGGACAAGTGGCAGCACTTGCCTTGCATGCCAGAACTTGCCCCTTTTGCCCATATGCCCTATTTGGGCTATAAATTGAGGTGCTCTCACCCAATTTCAGAAGAGATAAATTCAAGCATTGCTCACGAAGTGCTGCTCACATTTGTCCTCACATTTGCCCTCACATTTTCCCAAGTATTTTCCTTGAAATCCTCTTCATTCGAAGGTGCTTTTAGGGGCATCCCAAAATATGCCAAATCCATTCCAAAACCTATCAAATTGGAGAGTAATTTGACCAAATTTTTTGACAAGACATTTAGGAGGGTTCTAAACCAGATCCCCTTGAAATTGGTGGTAAAAACCACCCAGTTTTGTGACCGTCCCACCCGGGGATGGATAACAGTCCTAGTTGCACCTGCTAGGGATGGCCATGAAATGGCTAACAATTTTGATGCAATTCCACCATAGATCATTTCTAAATCATTATAATAGCCTTGCATTAAATTTTGGTTAAGTTTTGAGTAGTTTTGATGGGTCAATTTAGGTTTTTGTGATTGCAGGCTTAGTTGTTCCTGCCAGGAATGACCACACTTTCTGATCATAATTTCCTTTCAATTTATGCTCAGATCTTCCCAAAATCATCTTAATAACATCATACTAAATTTTCAAGTCATTTGGAGTTGTTTTGATTTATCGCAAATTAGTTTTATATTCATAAATGCATGCTTTCTATGGTTTTTCTAGTTTTAAATCACTAAACGCATATGCTATTAACTATTTTCAATCTCTTGTGTGTAGGTGCAGGTATTCTAGGCATGAGGGAGGAGCTAAGAGGTATATTAAAAGAAGCCCAAGATTAGCTCTCAAGTGTGGGTTGCGAGAAGAACATTGAAACACGCCATTAAGCTCTTGAAGGGATTTGATCCTTTGTAAATTGTAATTTGAAATGTATCAAAATATGAAGCCCTCAAAGGGGATGTATTGTAACCTTATTGAATTGATGGATTTATAAATACAAGGATAAAAACCCCCCTCTTTACTTCAAATAATCCCTCTTTTGCAATATTTACATAGTTACATCTTTTGCACCTTTTCCCTTTGAATGCTTGCTTAGAACACTTTAACTGCATTTCAATACAATCATTTAAGGCATGCCATTTTTCGTGCTTCTTTAGTTTGTTGTACAAAAGTATGAGTAAGTATTTTTTTTCTAATTTTATTTTCGTGTGTGTATACAAAATGTTATATAATGTGCAATATTATGCATAGGTATGAACAATTTGTAATGAATAAGAGGAATACATGATGAATAAGATATGATGTTGGTCATGAGAAATTTAAAAATATACTATCAAGTTGTGCTCGATAGCATGCATGATTCATTATTATTGTCTTTTACCTCAATAATAATTTTATTTTCCTTTTTAAAAAGACAATATCATTTTTCTTTTTGTGGAATTTTCCTTCAATGTGGTTATAATAACAATGTATAAAATTGTATAGAAATATTTTGAAAATATGCTTGTGTGATCATGAAAATTGGGCCCATTGTGAGGGTGCAAGCTAATTTTCACTTGAGATCACACTCATAATTAGGAGATATATTATTGTATCCTAAGAGGCTAGTTTGATGGTTAAATTCACAAACACCTAGGTTTTAAGGTGAAGCAAATAATTCCCTCTAAGGTCCTATCCTATCCAGGATGTTGAGACCTAATTTTGGAATGCAAAATGCAGATGTAAATAGATGCAAGCATACAAAATCCTATTATGCAAGAATTTTTGCTTTGAAGGCTTACAAAAGTGATATATATATATATATATAGCGAGAGAGAGAGAGAGAGAGAGAGAGAGAGAGAGAGAGAGAGAGAGAGAGAGAGAGAGAGAGAGAGAGCAAGAATCTAAGGAGAATTTGCAAACAAGCAAGATTATCCTAGGATGTAGCTACATGCACTTTGCTTTCCATGCCTAGTTCTAAATATGAAAACAAGGTGTATTCCTTTTTAAGAATTTGTAATAGAAACCAATTTCCTATCCATTTCATAAAATTTATTTACAAAACAAAATAGTGAAACTAACAAAATTATCCCATAATGCAGTTGAATGCTCATCCAACTCCATGCCTAATGCATCAATTAATACATATATCTATTTATTTGAAAAGTTTGTAACCAAAGATAATTTTTCTATCTATTTTACAAAGAATTGTTACAAAATAGAAATAGAGATGACAAACCATCCAAATCTTATAGTTTTATGACCCTCAGATAGAAATAGACTGAACTTGAAAAAGAAAAAACCTAAATTTTATGTTGAGGTTAAAGTGCCAAATAGAAATATTGGGTAGAAGTTCCATAGGTAGCAAGTGTACAATGCTTCTACTTCCTTATGACAAATTTGACTATACCTATAAAATTTAGGAACTTGCAAATAAAATATGGAAAAATCTAATGATCGGTGTAAAGGAGGTTCACTTTTAGTAGGGAATAACGGGTTCCTTTGAATAACAAATTCATTTATTAAAAGGATCAAACCCCTATTATTTTGATGAAAGGATAAAAATGATAATCATAAAAATGATATCTAATGAATAAAATTAAAAACATACAAATATTAAAAATGCAAAGTAGAATGAGTAGATAGAAATCACAACTAAGATCCGTAGGTTGTATTTTTTCAATGAAGAGATTGTTGGAATATGCCTATTGATTTGCTTCCATGCTAGTTGAATATATGCTAAATTATTCAATGTTTGTGGATGCTTAATTGATGCTTGTCAAAAACTTTATTTTCTAGATATGAAACCTATAAGAGAACAAGATAATGGATGTCTTCAAGCCCAAAATCATTCCAACAATACCTCAGAAAGGCATGTGATAAGGATATTTCTATAGTATTATTGTGTCTTGAATAATGAATGCCAAAAGCCTCCCTAAGGGGTGGATTTATAGATAAACCAATCCCATATTAGAGAAATATTGGATGATTCTTGGTTGAGAGAACAAGGTAGATTGATTAGGAGTTGCATGGAGGTGATTGAGAGTTGCAAGGAGTTGATAAGACTTGATTAGGAATTATATGAAGTGAAGTGTCATACAATTGTTAATCAAGGAGATTTGATTTGTAGTTTACCATCTTGACATTACAAATTTGGTGAACAAGATAATATTTAGGCCATTGTAGAACACAAGCTTATACTGAGAGGGGGGGTGAATAGTATAAGACCACTTTTTACTTTTCCTTTATACTTCAAAACAGTTAAGCAACATATCCAAAGCAATATCAAAACAATGCACAAGATCATTCAGAAAGTGACACAACAATTTCAACGTGGTTCATCCACAAAAATTTTCTCTAAAAGTTATCTCAAAGTTCTTTGGGAAACCTTCCCAATTACAATGTTTATGAGCCTCGGCTCAAAGGAGAAACCTTCCTACAATCTGAATTTATGATCCTATGCTCAAAGGAGATACCTTCCCCTACCTCTGCTCTGGCTGGTGATCCTCTAGAAGACCTCTGCCTCCGCTACCATTAGCAAATGGAACTCTATCCACAGAAGACACCTGTCTTCCCTGCTATGGTTGGAGACCTCTGTCCTCAACTCTATCACCTCAAAGCTGGTCCTCGAATTTGCACTAAACACAGTCTGTCGGTCTAGCACAAATGTCCTCTTCCTCTGTCTTTGATCTATACCAAACACAGTCCTTCGGTCTGGCACAAATGTCCTCGGGTTCTACTCATAGAACCAATGCACCTCTGTCCTCAAGTTCTCTGATAGAACTATCAACCTCAACTTCATAAGTCCTCTGCTAGGACCTATACAAATCTGCTCACAAGTCCTCAACAGAACTTGTCCACAACCTACTCACAAGTCCCCAATGGAACCTGTCCAAAACCTGCTCACAAGTTCATCAAGAAAACTTGCTTGGCATGAACCCACAAAGAGAATTTTTAGAGACCCAATGTGATTCATCAACCTCATAGAAGCATAAAGAGAATTGTTAGAGACTCAATATGTTCTATACTTAACTCCCAATCTCAATCTCAACTCAATCTCAATCTCAACAGAATAAGATAGATGTAGTATGCTTTTCTCAAGAACATGAAACACAACCCAACAATTGCCAACCAAGCAATGTCATATAACAATGATACTCATGTTCTTTCCAACAACCAATATCTTTTCTCAACCAATTAGGTCTTCAAAAACAATGCTCAAAGACAAGGTTTAACCAACATCATTCAACTCAACATTAACCTTGAAGCATTCTACCAATCATCACAAGAAAAAGAAACAAGTAGAAATATTTTTCCCTCCAAAGATATTTGAACAAAATAGCCACCCACACAATATCACCAAATGCAAAGAATAACTTGTTCAAATCAACTCAATGGAGTAAGCCCAATATCATGAATCAAGTAAAAGCAATAACTTGATCAAACAACCTCTATGGAAGCAACTCAACCATCAACCTCAACACAACCATCCAAGGGTTTCACCATCTCAATGCAAGTAACAAGACTTACAAACATAAACCCTAGTGCACAATGCTTCCATTACCTCAAACCAGTATTATGCATTTCACCAAAACTCTCATCAATGATAACAATGCATAAGTAGTCTTCAACAAACCAGAAACTAGGATTTACACTCAACCAAAGGAAACCTTGTTGAATACCTTTTCACTCCAATCTTATTTCAGGAAAACATACACCAATCATACTCATAAGAAGAATGTGCCCATACCTTATTGAAGTGAAGGAACCCCTTTGGAAATCTGCCACAATCACAAAAATTCTTTTGCCAATCTTCACAAGGGTTAGTAGATCACAAAATAATCAACATTACTCCACTTTTCAATAATCATCACCAAAGCCTTTAATTGCACAACTTCCTTATCTCTCCTAAAACCACTTGTACCATAAACTAAAATAAATCACAACATTGCATAACCTTATAACTCCCAAAACCACTTATACCATAAAAGTAAAATAAATCACAACATTGCATAACCTTATAACTCCCAAAACCACTTATACCATAAAAGTAAAATAAATCACAACATTGCATAACCTTATAACTCCCAAAACCACTTATACCATAAAAGTAAAATAAATCACAACATTGCATAACCTTATAACTCCCAAAACCAAACACCACAGCCTACTAAACCTTATGCCTCAAAAACCAACTTTATACTATAAAACTTCTCAAACCTTATGACTCCCTTAAATTAAACTTTACCCACTAAAATGTATAACTTCCCTTTGTTTTATAGACAGAAATATGTACCTTGGTGTTTTATGATGGCGTGATTGACCTCATCTCTTGCGAGACCTAGCGCTGCTCCGAATGTCTTGCTTTGACCACTGTGTTGTCCTGGATGGGTGACTAAACTTCGAATGTGCACCTAAACCCCTTTTTAAACCACACCTCGACACTCGTGATTCCTATGAAACTCGATACGTAGATCACATATCCCTTGGTACGGAGTTCAAACACTCCTCGTCGTGTAGATCAAAATAGTCCTTGGCACACTCATTCACTTACTTCGAAACCCTCTAAGATGCTTTCTCTAAATTTTGTGCAGTCATGAATTTTTGTGTCATTGGAACACGTGCGCAAGGTTTCGATCGAATCCGTCGAATATCTCAAAATTATTATCGCAATGCAGGGTGCCTTCATATTTCATGTCGTATCTTCCGAAAACCACTTTATCCAAAACTTAATCACACTTGTATAATTTTTCCACCGATTATATATATATTTGATTGTTCTACTTTGCTAGCGCAGATGATGTCGAAAACGAAATGCACACCAATTGATATCGATCACTTAGCCCATTTTGAAATGAATTTATTAGCCTCATTATATATGCACTTCGAAGCATTTCCAAATACGTTGGCATTTCCAAACACGACGAAAACTTTAATTTAATTTTAAAATTTTAATTTAAATTTTAAATAAATAAAATTTAAACTAAATATTTAAAATTAAATATCTTCATCACCGGGGCACATTTTTCAACGAAACGAAAATCCAACTTGGGTTTTAAGAAAAACCCATTTCAAATATGTTGTACATGGTTTTAAATAAAACCTTTTATTTTGTCCGCCTTGGTTTTCACAAAAACCTTTCCGCTTCTTGACATCAATGACAACATCAACACTTGAGCAAAGGCAATGTACCCAAAATTGCCAACAGGCATAATAGAAAGTGACGAGCAGTTAATATACCAATATTTTGATTTGGTGGTGATGAAGAAAAAGCACCACGACAAAGCAAAAATTCCATCCAATGCTTCTATGCATAACACTAACACTTTACAACCATTGGGAGGTGAATAAAAAAAATTATTGGAAAAGGCTTGTGATAAGGATATTTCTATAGTATTATTGTGTCTTGAATAATGAATGCCAAAAGCCTCCCCAAGGGGTGGATTTATAGATAAACCAATCCCATATTAGAGAAATATTGGATGATTCTTGGTTGAGAGAACAAGGTAGATTGATTAGGAGTTGCATGGAGGTGATTGAGAGTTGCAAGGAGTTGATAAGACTTGATTAGGAATTATATGAAGTGAAGTATCATGCAATTGTTAATCAAGGATATTTAATTTGTATTTTACCATCTTGACATGTACAAATTTGGTGAACAAGATAAGATTTAGGGCATAATAGAAAGTGACGAGCAGTTAATCTACCAAAATTTTGACTTGGTGGTGATGAATAAAAAGCACCACGACAAAGCAAAAATTCCATCCAATGATTCTATGCATAACACTAACACTTTACAACCATTGGGAGGTGAATAAAAAAAATTATTGGAAAAAGCACCATAGGGTAGCAAAAGTGACACCCAATGCTTTTATAGGGAGAAGAAGTAGCACCTAGCACATCTGTAGGGTTATGATGCTTCTATTTTTGAGGTATTTTAAGACATTATATCTTATGCAAGTATATGCATATTTATACTCATTAGAAATATATTTTTGAGCTCATTTTTTTTTGGTATTAATAAAAAAAGGGGTTGAAAGTCCCCGATCCTTTACAAAAAGCTTGAAATAGGTATAGGAAAAAAACAAGAGAAGATCAAGAAAAAGCAATATATCTCTATCTTAATAAAAAAAAAAAACCTCGGCTAAACCTACTAGTGGAGAAGCTGAAGTAATAACCATTTCACTATTCTTCTATTTGACAAGACTTATGCAATATTCAATGCTTCACATAATTGATAAATAAATTGTTTACACCAATGTAATTTAATGTGCTCAAATCTTTCATCACATGATCCCAATAAGTATTCTGCTTTGCTCTACCCTCTTTATCTGCTAACTTAATTATCGATTCTTATAATATCTTTCTATTCAATGTGGGCGTAAGACCAGACCTTAAAATTCTCAGAAGTAACCAACATATTCACCATTTTATCAATAACTTTGTTTCCCTCTCTATAATTATGTTTAATTTAACTTTCTTCTAGGTTTCCCAAAATAGTCCTTGCATTTGTAACTATTTGGAAAATCTAGAATTATTTATCTCCCCTTTTTGAAGGGAAGTTATAATATTCTTGGAATCCCCATCGAGAAAAATTATTCTAAAACCTAAATTCATTGCAATTTGGAGGCCCATAAGCATCACCCTTCCTTCAGCTTGGTGATTTGTGGTAATTCCTAGATCCTCAAAATATCTAGTCACTACCTAACCTTTATCATTCCAGATGAGGCCCCCATCACCAACATGACTCAGGTTACCTTTCGTAGCCCCATCGAAGTTAATTTTTACCCAATATTTGTGAGGACATTCCCATCTAGTATCTAGTCTCACCTTGTTGATTTTTTTCATATTTAAGATATTTTTTTCTCTAGAGAGGATCATTGCAAGATTTTCCTAGCGGAAAATATTTTTAATACAATCCTCCAAGAGGATTGTTCTTATCCTAGCATAAATCCCAATTATTCCTCTTGTTTTATTTTTGAACACTCATCTATTTATTTCCAACCAAATCCTCCAACAAATATGTGGAATGTATTTTTACCAAACAATACTACTTCCTAAGTGCCACTATTCCCAAATCCTGATTAGAGAATTTGGAGTTACCCAAGCAACATCATATTTGTTCCAAACAGGTGGTCCACACACTCATCCTCTTTGTTACACTACACACAAACGGTTGGAACCAAAATTTCTCTTTTGAACATATTGTCTTTTGTTGGGATATTATTGAGAATGGTAGTCCAAAAAATATAGTAACCTTAGGGATGATGTTTAACTTGCAAGTTTTTTTAAGATCAGGTTTTTCTGAGGTTACTTTTTCCAAGCCTTGCTGGTTTATTCCCCAAATTATATGATACTCCTCTAAACCTCTATCTAAATAGTAACTCCTTAAAAGGTTCTACAAATTTTTATCCTCAGGCCTTGCATATCTTCTTATAGGATTTTACACTCCTAAAAATCACCCACACTATGAATGTAACCATTAATTTTCTTACCATAGGTTCTAATTAAATGTTCTTTGATATATTTGAACTTTCTATAGTTTGCTAAAGGCTCCTTTTAAATCCAAGGGTCTTTCCAAAATTCTATTTTGTCCCTCCTACCTAGTATCCATTTCAGCCCTGCCATAGAACGTTCCTACTATTGATAATATTTTGCCAAAAAATAGACCTAGGTGGAGGATTATAATAGTTGATAAAGTGGTTTATGCCTTCCAAGTATTTATTTTCGACAATACTATCCCATTTAGCTAATGCTCCAGTGCAAAGCCTCCAACCATGTTTAGCTAGAAGATCTCTATTTAGATATCTCAACTTCCTCAATTCAAGACCCCCATTTTGTAAAGGCTAGCAATAGGTATCCCAGGATACCAAATGTATACATTTTTTGCATTAAGTGCCATCCCATAAGAAATTATTTTGTAATCTTTCTAAAGTATATTCCACTTTCCTTGACATCCTTAGAAAAGACATGAAGTAAATAGGGAGGTTTTGAAGTGTGTGTTTAATAAATTGTACTTTCCTCGTAAAGGATAACAAAGATCCCTTCTAGCCTTGAAGTTTATTATTAAATTTATTAATAATCAGATTATAAAGTTCATATTTCATTTTTCCTATAAACAAAGGTAAACCAAGATAGGTGATAGGTTCCTCCTTATAACCCAACACGTTAATTATTTGATCTTTTATACTTTCCCCTATATTTAAAAAGATAATCCTTATTTTTTCATAATTTATTTTTTGCCTCATAGATTTTTCATAAGAAACAAGGACTTTTTAAAACTCCAAAGGTTCTTCCTCTGTAGCTTCCCAAAGCAAGAAAGTATCTTCCAAAATTTTTTGATGGGATAAAGCTTCACCAATGGATGAATGTTTCATACCTTTAATTTTACTATCCTTTTTCTTTATTTCCAAAGTTCTTCCTAGGGCATCTGCCATAATTATAAAGAGATATGGAGACAATGGATCTCCCTGCCTGATTCCTCAGGTAGAAGGAAAGAACCCAACTGATTGTCCATTTATCAAAATCAAAAAGTGGGGGTTAGAAATACATATAACCCATGACCTCTATTTTTCACTAAAACCCATTCACTCCATGATTTAATCTAAGAAAGACCAAGAAGCCCTGTCACAGGCTCTGTTCATGTCCAACTTAAGAAACATGCCTGACCTTTTTTTCCTTTGAAGAGAGTGTGCTATTTCATAAATGGTAAGGATGCTTTCAGTAATATGTCTACCTACCACATAACCTCCTTGATCTTCATTAATGATTGAGGGGATGATTTTTTCAACCGATTGGCCAACACTTTAGTAAATATTTTGTAAATTGTATTACATAGGATGATTAGTTTAAAGTCCTACAATTTATCCACTTCAAATATCTTGGGAATCAGAGCAAAGAAGGTATTATTCCATTCTTTCAATAGCTTACTATATTCTTGGGCTTCTTGGATTACATTGACTACATATTCTCCAAAAATATCCCAATGATCTTGAAAAAAATCGATGGGAAACCATCCGACCCCGAAGCCTTGGATCCTCCCATAAAGAAAATACATCTTTTAGTTTATTCCTTAGATATTACCTTGCAAATATGCTCATTCATGCTATCATTAACTCCTTTTGCAACATTGTTAATGATGCTTTTTATTTCCATGTTGTACTTTTTTTTTTATTTGCTAAGAAGGTTCTAAAAGAAAGTAATGACCAAATTTTTTAATATCATTTAAATATTAATAACTTCTTTCATATTCCCCCATAAGGTAGAGTATTTTATTGCTGTTCCTATGTTTCCTAGATGAAACATGGAAGAATTTAGTGTTTCTATCACCTTCTTTGTGCCAAATATTCTGGATTTATGTTTCCAATGAATTTCCTCTTGGTCAATGGTATTATGATATTCCATGAGGAGTTTTTTCCATTTCGTGCCACTCTAGTTTTCTATATCCCCTCTCTATTTTTACTCTATATATTGGATATCCTTTTTAATATGTTTTCTTAAACTGATGTTACCAAAAATATCTTTAATTTTTATTTGATACTTGATGCTTTTTAATTTCTGGGTAATTCTATACATAGTTGATCCTTGAACCTCCTCCTGCCACTAAGCTTTAATTTTTTTTGTAATTTCAGGGTGCATATTCCATATGAGCTCATACCTAAATGGTTCTCCTCCCTACTTATCCTCTTTTTCCATATCCAACAAAAGTGGATTGTGATCTGATCCTATTCTGGGCATACATGTAAGTCTCTGAATACTAATTATACTTAGCCAACTATCAAAAATAAGAACTTCATCAAGGCACCTTTTAATGTGATTACCCTCCGTCCTTTTGTTTTTCCACATAAACTTACCTTTACACATATCTAGGTCAATCAACTTATTGTTCTAAATAAAATCATTGAAATATTGCATACCTTGAGTAATGTTAATCCTCCCTCCACTTTTATCCTCTGTTCTTAAGACTATATTGAAGTCACCCAATACCATCCAATGCAAATTAATGAAAATACGCCTCTAAGAAGACATATTATTCCACAGTTGGGATATCCCACGATCATAATTTTGAGCATAAAATCCTATCATTATCCAATAGAAGTTAGTTCTTTTTTCTTCAATTTGATTGTATAGAATCTCTCTTCTTGACCTTCAAAATTAATTCTATCCCAAAAGATGTAGATACCTCCAGAGGTACCTTGTGCTGGGCTTATGATCTATTTAGCATTCAGCTAGACCTATTTCTAAATAACATCAAGTTTTTTGGTAGCAATTTTAAATTTTTGAATACAAACAATATCATGTTTTACTTCCATGAGTAGATTTCTAACAATTATTCTTTTCCCAAGGGAATTTAGCCCCCGTATTTTCATTTTTTGGTTTTTTTTGATGGGATTTTACCCCTAACCATCCATTCTTAATTTGGATCTAATTATTGTCCCTTATTCTATGGTACTTTTTGTTCTTCTTGTTTGGGGGTCTTCCTTGTTTTATTTTCCCATAATTGCTTGTATTCTTTGCATTTTTTGTATGTCTTCTAGGAGGATCATTCTCTTCCATTTGGTTACATCCTAGAGAAGATTCTTTTGCTACTAATTGAGTTGTTTTACCTAAATCTAGTCTTTTACTAAATCTTGTTTGCGTACCCTCATTAATATACTTTGAGTTTTCTATTATGCTTAGATCCTTTTGTTCATTAGATTGTTTAGTTTTGTATTGTAAATCTAAAACTTGATCTAATCCATTCCATACCTCTATTTATTTGACTTTAAACCCGCAAACTCCTTCAATATTATCCTTCTCCTATTCAAAGTCCATTTGAGTGGATGGGGTATCCTCTACCATTTTAGCATCATCTACTAATATTTCTTCTCTAGATTCTAATTTTTTTTTGCATTCTCTATGTTGATTGCAGTCACATTCTATTGTTGTGTTTTGGCATCTAGATTTTTACAATTTTCAATCATATTTATTTTCTTCTTATGGTTACCTCCTTCATAATCATTTTTTTTCCTTGATTGAGACTATCATCTTGTTGATTAATAATATTTCCAAAGCTACTCAAGTTTTGTTTCTCATTATGTTCTTCATCTGCTTGTTAATTTAGCTCTTTGTATTTACTTTCATACTCCATTATCCTATTAGGATTCTATTGTTCTTCCTTGTGTTGTATAGAACATCCATTACTAATTTTATTTTCTGCCTCTTCCTTTACCTCCTCGTGAATTTCTTGATATTGTTCATTTTCTTGTTCCCTTTCTTGTGGGCTAGAAGTTTTCATTTTCATGTTTGTAGTCCTCTAGTTTTTTATTCTCCTTTTTTTGCCATTGCTTAGTAAATTTGGGTTGTCTTTGTGAATGAAAATTTCCCTCCACATGTCCAAACACTTTACGTTGCTTATAATATACTAATTTTTTTTTATATTTAACTTTTGGAGCCCATTCTAATGGTGTCATTTTTGTGAGATTTTGTGATCATTTTAGGTGGTTTTGTAAGCCCTAAAAATGATATCATTTTTAACCCCAAATTTTAACATGCCATAGTAAATCAAACTTGATTAAGTGTCACGTGTTCATACTTCCAGGAGGGATTTTATCTAAGATAATTGATGGTCTACTTCAATATGGAAAAGAACATTAACGACTAAGATTTACCACCAAACATGACACACAAAGAACATTGATAGTAAAAACTTTGTGAAAGGTCAAAGCACATCTATGGATCATGATAATTGATGATATAACATGGATGATTTAGATCACGTGGAAGAAAAAGGTAAATGATTTGGAATAGATCAAAAGTTAAATTAATGTTTCACAATACACCACGTTTGCTAAAATCAATAGTCCATAGTGATTAGAATAATCAAATTAATATGATATATTTTATAAGAAAAGTATAACAAATAAAAAATACCACATGGAAAAGGAAAAGCATGCATGGTCTAGATTAAATTATAAGAAAGCATCAATGGATATTATTACATACTTATACGAATAACCAAGATTAGAACATTATTGTAGATATGGTTAAGATTAATCAAAGGTTGAAATTTAGTTTTCAAATAATATAAATAGCCCATGATATCCATAGTATGATTAGATCTGTGAACCACATATACCCAAGGAAGAAAACACCTATGACTTAGATTTAGTAAAAAGTTGACTACACATTGTTGAGCAAGGTGCAACGACAATATTGTCATTGTTGTCAACACACTCAGATGGACAGGTTGATGCAGTGAAAAGTTGTTCAGAGGTTATTCGGAGTATGTATAGTGATTTTCAATACTTATGAGGATTTTTTTGATGTTCGGGCGAAGTTGTTATAGGTTGTTCATGCAAATTTACAAAAGTTGAAAAAATCATTAGGAATTTGTCAAAAAATTGTAAAAGTCGTCACAGGCGCAGTTGGACAGGATGGACCAATTTGGAACATGCCAACATTTCAAGAAATAGTCTAGAACAGCACTGGAGGTTTCAGCACAATGTTTGGATTGATTGGTTACATTTTCGGTATCTTGGCGGATGATTTGGCAAGTGGTTGTACAAGTAGAAAAAGGGCAGTTTTATCAGAAGCACTGCAAGCAAACCAAGAAGAATTTGATAGCGAAATTCAAACTGGAGGTGCTCATTATCTTAAAGAACATGTGTTCCAAATTTCCACAAAAATTGAGAAACGAGGCGAATGTTACAAGCATTGTAATACTATCATAAAAATGCTCTTTTTGGAAAAAGTGTGTCAGCAACAGTTTTCGTGGAGGTGGTATAGGTGAACTGTAAGGAGTTATGTAGTGAGATTCATAATGGATATAGTAAGAATTGTAGAGATTCTAAATTTCATATTTCAAAGAAAACAGAGTTACAAGGTGAGAGTTATGATTGTTGTAAAAATGATACAGGTCACTTTTATGTCAATTTGTTCCACTTGTGCAAAATCCTTTAGTTGGCCGTTTTGACCTTGTAGAGTCACCAGAGTTTCGGTTTCAGTGTTGTTACACCTTCAAGGCATCAAATAGAGCATCTTTCATTTTTTGTTTGAGGTTTCACGTGGCTCCGAAGTAAGAGAATGAGTAAGGTGTCAATTCTTTGCATGTGACGTGTTTGACGAAATGCCTTCTCAAAATAAAAAAAGGAAGTTATATTGTTTTAAGAAGCTTCATTAAATAAAATATTTTTAAAATTGAAAAGGGAAAAATAATGCAAGTGTGTGCTTTTTAATTGACAAGGGATTTTATTGAAAATTGGGGACTTTATTTTGTGAAGAGAGAAGTGTGTGTGGAGAAAAATAAAGAGTGAAAATCCGTGATTTTTGGAGAGTGGTGAAAAATGTCACTTCAGTATTTTGGGCATAACTTTCTCATATGATATCCATTTTGTCTAAAATTGTGAGAGACAGACAAAGTGCTGCACAATACCCAGAAAGTGTTTAGCAATTGGTAGAACGAGCTAAGAGAAAAATCAGTTGTTTTTGTGAGAAGAAAAGATTCAAATTCTAAGTAATGAAAAGAGAGGGATGTTATACTGGGTGAAATAGAAATTTTTATATTTTGAGCTTACAGACCATAGAGGGTTCTAGTTTTAGTGAAGACATTCATATATGTCATTTTATTATCAATATTAAAATCAAGTGGGTGCTTGGTAGAGGGGTTGGTGCTCCTTTCTGTTGGTGTATATAAATCAAGGGTTGGTGCTCCTTCTAGTGGGTGCTGGTAAATTGATTGTAAAGTTGGTGCTTTGCAAAGACTAGATTTGTATGGGAGTCCAAACAGTCATTTTTAGGGATGTAGCCAAATTGGTAAACTTGGTACATCTTGTGTTGTGTGATGTTCTCTTTTTATACTTGCTTTATTTGGTTTTATGTTTTCATTATTTTGGCTTTGAGTGTTGAAGATTTAAGTTTTAAAGAGCTACACTGATTCACCCCCTCTCAGTGTCATTGTGAGACTAAAAATCGGTCTCAGAGCGAGGTTCTTGAACTGGCTTAACCGGCTAGGGTGATCTTGGAAGTGACACAATGGTAGGTGGTGAGGGCTTCTCATTAAACAAAGCACCATTATTTTATGGAACTAATTACACATTTTGGAGACTTAGGATGCAGACATATATTTGTGCTTTGGGATATGACATTTGGGATTCAGTAGATAGTGGATACACAATACCCACCACTTCTCCAACCGATACTGTCGGTAAGAAACTATTTGAGAATGACTCAAAAGAAAAGAATGCTATCATATGTGGATTAGTGGACAGTGGACTGGTAAAGATTATGGGTTGTAAAATGGCAAAGGAAATATGGGACAAACTAAAGAGCATTCATGAAGGAGATGTTAAGATCAAGGAGGCCAAGTTACAAACACATCGAGCTCAGTTCAAAGTATTAAATATGAATGATGATGAAAATATAGAGGCATATATGCTGAGATTTAATGAAGTCATTAATGCGATTAGAGGACTCAACAAGGAAATCAAATATTTCGTCATCATGAAAAAGGTATTAATATCCCTTCCCCAAAGATTTGATTCTAAAGTTTCAGCAATAAAAGAAGCTAAATATCTAAATTATTTTAGTATGGATGAGATGCATGGTTCTTTGATTGCATATGAGATGAGAATAGGAAAATCTAAACCCACAGACAAAGAAGCTACTTTTAAAGCCCATAAAAATATGAAAGCAAAACAAGAATCCGAGGAAGAAGAGACATTAGATGAAATGGAAGTAAACTTTGTTCAAAAACTAAAAATGGAAAAGGAAAATACAGAGGAAATTTACCATTTAAATGTTTCAAATGTGGAGGCGTTGGGCATTTTGCAGCTAAATATCCACTTAATGAGAAGAAAAGAAGTGATGAAGGATCGCACGAAGAAAGAAGTGAATAGAAGAAAAAAACAAATTTTAGAAAAGGCAACTTCAAGAAGAAAAGTTTCATCTCCAAGAATGTCAGTTCATCAGAATATAGCTCCAGTGAGGATTCTAAAAAGAAAATAGGTGAAGCTCTTTTCATGGCACTCAAAGAAGAAAAACCAGAAAAAGAACATGAATGTGATGAAGAAGAAATTGACGCAGAAGTGAATTTGGAATAGGAACTAATTTCAGCTCTAGATGAATTGAAGATAGAAAGAAAAAAGAATAAGAAAATTTCAAGAAATCTTGAGGATGCAAATGAAATCATAACAAATTTGAAAGTACAGATAGAAGAATCCAAGAAAATATTTGAAGATCTCGAAGTGCAAATAACCATGAAAATAGATTATTGCAACAAGCTAGAAGAAGAGATTGTTGGTTTAAGAATGCAACTAGAAGAGATAAATTAGAAAATTAGTTGTTATCACAAACGTGAAGAAAGTTCTATGAAGCTGGATAAGATCATAAATAACCAAAATACTATAGACATCAAATTTGGTTTGGGTTTTGATGAAGGAGAATCATCAAATGGATCAAAGGCCATAAATGAAGAATACACAAAGAATGAAGAGAAGAACCAGGTTGATCAAGAAAAAATGAATCATGCAAAGGAAAGCAATAATGCAAGGCACGAAATGAGAATTAACAATGATGGCTTCACCAATGTCACACATCAAATAAGAAGAATATTTATGGCTCCTACGACAACATGGCAAAGACCACCACCTAGGTTCAATCATCTCTTTTCTTGTTACTGTTTTAAATGCAATGGTTATGGACATAAGATCTCAGATTGCAAGTATAATGTAGGACCAAGGAATTGTACCAATAGAAATACTTTTTCACCTTTGATGGATTATATAGTAGAATGTTATAACTGTCATAATTTTGGGTATATTGCAAGAAATTTTCGAAGTACATTTGCATCAAATCAATTTCAGGGAAGAAAATTTCAGCCAAATGGAATAAGAAAAAATAGAAATTTTTTCGAAAAACATGCACAAGCTACTGAAAAAAAAAGCTAAAATAAGAGCCCAAAATTGTAATCAAACCTGAGTGGAAAGAAAAAGAGTGACCTAAGGAAGAAAATGAATCATTGATCGTACAAACGACATTTAAAGAACAAAATAAATTTGCACCATGGATACTTGATAGTGGATGCTCCAGTCATATGACAGGTGACAAAAAAATTTTGAGAAGTTGTAGCAATATGAAGGTGGTTCAGTAAAGTTTAGAAACAATGATGGAGTTAAGATAGTTGGTAGAGGTTCAATTAAGATTAGTGACAAAAAAATCAGGTCAGAAGAAGTCTTGTTTGTGGTTGGTCTGAAGCATAACTTGTTGAGCGTAAGTTAGATTTGTGATAGAGGCCATGAAGTGATATTTAAGAATTAAGGTTGTGAAGTCAAAAAGGTAAACAATGGGAAGTTGATAGCAACTAGATCAAGGACATATGGCAACCTGTACAACCTCTCATATAATTTAGAAGGAGCTTGCTTGATTGGATAGGAAGAAGAGAATTGGTTGTGGCACAAGAGGCTCGGTCATATCAATTTTGATAATCTAGTAAAAATCACCTCAAAGAAAGCAATGAGAGATATTCCCACCATTGGGAAACCATCAAATAGCATTTGTGCTTCATGTAAAAATGGGAAGCAAACTAGAGTCTCATTTAAAAAAAAAGAGTACTACACAAGCAAACATTTGGAACTAGTACATACTAATTTATGTGGACCCATGAGAAAACAAAGCATAAACGGTGACAAATATTTCATGTTGTGTATAGATAACTATTCTAGGATGACATGGGTACTATTTTTGAAGCATAAATCAGAAGCTTTTGAGATGTTCAAGGTTTTCAAAAACTAAGTTGAGAATAAAATAGGAAAAATGATTAAATTTTTAATGTCAAACATAGGAGTAGAGTTCATTTCAGAGGATTTCATAGAGTATTGTGATAAATATGGCATTAGGAGAGTTTTCAGCAGCCAAGACACCTCAGATGAATGGTGTGGTAGAAAGAAAGAATAGGATAGTGTAGGAAATGGTATGGACTATGTTGACTAAGAGCAAAGTAGTAGATATATTTTGGAAAGAGGCAGTCCATACTACAGTATACATCCAAAATATGTGCATGTTAAGGACACATGAAAGCAAAACTCCTTATGAGTTATGGTTTGGTAAAAAGGCAACATCAAGATACTTTAAAGTTTTTGGTAGCAAGTGTTACATCAAAAGAACTGAATAAAACCTTGGTAAGTTTGAATATAGAGCAGATGAAGGTATTTTTCTTGGCTATTCATAAAAAAGCAAAGCTTACAAATACTACAATAAGAGGCTAAGGAAAATTGTGGATAGTGCCGATGTTAAAGTTGATGAAGGAAGGGAATGAGTAATTAGCTATGAAGAGAACTACCCAATTTATGAAGAGGTCATTGAAGGAGATGAGGAAAAGGAAACAGAAAAGAAACCAAAAATTGACTCAAAGGATTCAAACAGTGATTCATAAGTGGAAGAAAACAATAAATTCAAAACAAGCAGCTGGCAAAAAGATCATCTTAAAGAGAAAATAATTGGAGACCCCATAGTTGTTGTTCATACAAGAAGAATATTAGTAAGTAAATACTCTTAATTATCTAGCATTGAGCCTAAAAATATTGCTGATGCAAGCAAAGATGAAAGTTGGGTAAAGGCAATAAATAAAGAATTAGATCAGATCGAGAAAAAAAGACTTGGGAGTTAGTACCAAGACCCGCAAATAAAAATGTAATCGGTACTAAATGGGTCTTTCGGAACAAATTGAATGAAGATGAACAGGTAGTCAGGAACAAAGCAATATTGGTATGCAAAGGCTATGCACAAGTTGAAGGTATTGACTTTGAGGAAACCTTTGCACCTGTGGCCAAACTAGAGGTAATTAGAATATTTTTGGCTTTAGCAGTTTACAAGAATTTCAAAGTTTATCAAATGGATGTGAAATCAGTATTTTTGAATGGAAAACTTGAAGAAGAGGTTTATATTGAGTAGCTAGATGGTTTTCAGCTTGGTGATGATCCCAACTTGGTTTGCAAGTTGAATAAAGTGTTATATGGATTAAAATAGGCACCCCGAGCATGGTATGCAAGGCTAGACAATTATCTTACTCAGTAAGAGTTCATGAAAGGTATGGTGGATAGTAATTTGTATGTCAAAACAAAAAATTGTCATCATATTGTTCTTGTTGTGTACGTAGATGATATCATATTTGGCAGCAGTAAAGATGAGTTGTGTAAATATTTAGAAAATAAGATGCAAAAAGAATTTGAAATGTCAATGATTGTTGAAATTTCGTATTTCCTCAGATTGCAAGTTAATCAAAAGGAGAAGGGTATATTTATTTCTCAAATTAAATATGTGAAAGAGATTCTAAAAAAGTTCACATTGGAGGATTGTAAGCCAGTTAGTACTCCCATGATGACAGGTTGCAAGTTGGGCAAGGATGACAAATCTCCACATGTTGATCAAACTATGTATAGATCTATGATTGGGAGCTTATCGTACTTGACAGCTACTAGACCAGATATTTTGTAGGTAGTATGCATGGCAGCACGATTTCAAGCTAGTCCCAAGGAGACTCATGTGACAATAGTGAAGAGGAATCTTTGGTGCCTTAAGGGTACTTTGGAGTATGGGTTATGGTATTCGAAAGGTAAGGACTTCACCCTTATTGTGTATTCAGATGCAGATTGGGCAGGATGTGCAGATGACAAGAAGAGTACTAGTGGAGGTACATTCTATCTTGGAGACAGGTTGGTCACGTGGCATAGTAAGAAATAGGAGTCAGTCTCCTTATCCACATTAGAGGCATAATACATTGTAGTGACAACGTGTTGTATGCAGGTGTTATGGATGAAACAAACTATGAAGGATCTTAGCATTAATTTTAGTGATCCTATTTTAGTTAAGTGCGATAACACCAGTGCCATTAACATCTCAAAGAATCCGGTTATGCATTCTTGCACAAAACATATTGCTATACGATATCATTTTTTGAAGGAGAAAGTTGCGAAAGGTGAGGTTAAGTTAGATTTTGTTCCAACAATAGAGCAAGTAGCGGATATCTTCACCAAACCATTGCCTAAGGAAGTCTTTGAGTACCTTCACAAGAAATTGGGAGTGGTCACACTTCCCAAGAATTGACTAGCTATTGGGGCCACATTATCAAGGGGAGCATTTGTGTATTTGTTTATCTTTTTGCTTATGTTTATGATTTTTGCTAGGTGTAATAATTTCTGCCTGAGAATGTTGTGCATGGATTCAAGAGGAGTTTGTAGCAGCCCTTTGGTCTTGTTGTCAGAGAAGAGTTACAAGAAATTGTGCGTGTGTTGCCAACAATTCCAAAGGGGGAGATTGTTGAGCAAGGTGCAACGACAGTATTGTCATTGTTGTCAACACACTTAGATGGATAGGTTGATGTAGTGGATAATTTTTTAGAGGTTTTTCGGAGTATGTACAGTGATATTCAATGCTTATGAGGATGTTTTTGATGTTCGGGTGAAGTTGTTACAGGTTGTTCATTCAAATTTGCAAAAGTTGAAAAATCATTAGGAAGTTGTCAAAAAATTGCAAACATCATTACGAGCATAGTTGGATAGGATGGATCAGTTTTGAACATGCCAGCATGTTAGGAAATAGTCTAGAACAACATTGGAGGTTTTAGCACAGTGTTTGGATTGATCGGTGACATTTTCGGTATCTTGGCGGATGATTTGGCAAGTGGTTGTATAGGCCAAAAAAGGGCAGTTTTGTTAGAAGCACTGCGAGTAAACCAAGAAGAATTTGATAGTGAAATTTGAGCTGGAGGTGCTCATTATCTTCAATAACGTGTTCCAAATTTCCACCAAAACGGATAAATGAGGCGAATGTTACAAGCGTTGCAATACTGTCATAAAAACGCTCTTTTTGGAAAAAGTATGTCAGCAAAAATTTTTGTGGAGGTGGTACAGGTGAACCGTAAGGAGTTATGCAGTGATATTCGGACTGGATGTAGTAAGAATTGCAGAGATTCTACATTTTATATTTTATAGAAAACAAAGTTACGTGGTGAGAGTTATGATTGTTGCAAAAACGGTACAGGTCACTTTTATGTCAATTTGTTCCACTTGTGCAAAATCCTTTAGTCATCCGTTTCGACCTTGCAGAGTCACCAGAGTTTCAGTTTTAGTGTTGTTACACCTTCAAGGCATCAAATAGATCATCTTTCATTTTTTTTTGAGGTGTCACATGGCTCCGAAGTAAGAGAACGAGTAAGGTGTCAATTCTTTGCATGTGACGTGTTTGACGAAACGCCTTCTCAAAATAAAAAAAGGAAGTTATATTGTTTGAAGAAGTTTCATTAAATAAAATATTTTTAAAATTGAAAAGGGAAAAGGAATGCTAGTGTGTGCTTTTTAAGTGACAAGGGATTTTATTGAAAAGTGGGGACTTTATTTTGTGAAGAGAGAAGTGTGTGTGGAGAAAAATAAAGAGTGAAAATCCGTGATTTTTGGAGAGTGATGAAAAATATCACTTCAGTATTTTGGGCATAACTTTCTCATATGATATCCATTTTATCTAAAATTGTGAGAGATGTTCACAGACAAAGTGTTGCACAATACCCAAAAAGCATTTAGCAATTTGTATAACGACCTAAGATAACAATCAATTTTTTTGTGAGAAGAGAAGATTCAAATTCTGAGTAATGCAGAGAGAGGGATGTTATACTGGGTGAAATAGAAAGTTTTATATTTTGAGCTTACAGACCATAGAGGGTTCTGGTTTCTATTAAGACATTCATATATGTCATTTTATTATCTATATCAAAATCAAGTGGGTGCTTGGTAGAGGGGTTGGTGCTCCTTTCTGTTGGTGCAGATAAATTAGGGGTTGGTGCTCCTTTCTGTTGGTGCAAATAAATCAGGGGTTGGTGCTCCTTCTAGTGGATGCTGGTAAATTTATTGTAAAATTGGTTCTTTGTAAAGGCTAGATTTTTATGGGAGTTCAAACAGTAATTTTTGAGGATGTAGCTAAATCGGTGAACCTCGGTACATCTTGTGTTGTGTGATGTTCTCTTGTTATACTTGCTTTATTTGGTTTTATGTTTTCATTTTTTTGGCTTTGAGTGTTGAAGATTTAAGTTTTAAAGAGCTACACTGATTCACCCCCCTCTCAGTGTCATTGTGAGACTAACACACATACTAATAAATTACTGAGAAACATATCGATGATTCACAAATATCCACATGTCCTCATATTCACAAATGGTTTGAATATGACCCATCATAAATTAATCAATGGCTCATGTCAACTTAAATATCTTGATCAATGACTCACTTTCATCGAACAACATTCAACACAACCTCAAAAAAATGAGTTCAATGAAATCAATGACCTGTGACAATCGATGAAAGAACATCAACGATTGTAATTTAATTTGAGGAAGAATGGATTGATTAAATTTAATTGTAAATAAAAACAAATCCCCTTCAAAAAAATGATATATCATGATTCAATGGTCCTCTAGAGTAATTCTATGGTTCAAATTCATTTTTAGAAATCTACAATTGTGATTAATCATGGGAGATGGCATGTTAGCCAATAAGTTTTATAGTATGTCAATAGTTTTGGTTTGATGCTCATAGCAATGAATGCTAGATTTTGAGGATATATGCAATGGGAGATATCTATCACAGTTCCTAATAAGATGCAAAAAATATGAAAGAATGGAATTCTATAATATGACTAAAATATACTATAAATAGAAAGTAGCAAAAATAGAATACAGTATGGAGGTAATGGTCACTCCATTAATATAAGCTAAAAAACTACATTGTACTTAATCCAAGAGTTCTACCACTATATATTACTCTCTACAATAACGAACTTGATATGCTTTATATGAATTTGATCTAAACTTGATATATGATCTATCACTAGAAGGCCCTTTATATAGGAAGATAGATTCTTTGGCCAACACTCTACTTAGATGTACAAGGGGACACCTTGCATATTACAACTTGCACATTGACACTTGTGCATTTATTACATTGCTTGAAGTAAGTAGTTAAATTCCCCCTAAAATAATCTCCTACTCTAACTATGTACCAAATGTGGTATATTTACATGATCCAAATGATGTAATATACTCTAACTCTAACATCCCCATGTATTACATTATTTAGGTATTGAAGATTTAAATATTCAATATGGATCTTCTTCTTGATCTTGGAGTTCGTATTCTCCTTCTCTATTCTCTATAACATGTTCAAGCAAGTAGTTAGTATTTTCATAACCTATTGTTCTTACTGAAAGAGCTTTAACTTCATAACCATCTTTAGGTTCTTCCAGTTATTCAATTTCTTCTATCCTTTGAGCTAGATGTCCTTTCTGATTCCATTTTTGATACTCCAATTGGATATAATTGGTTGTATGTTGAACGTGTTGCTAATGAGGATTATTTTGATATTGTCATGGTTGAAATGTGCTTTCATTGCTCATCTGATTTCCTTAATTCTAATTTTTGGGATTGAATATGCAATAACTAGTACTATGACCTTTTATTTTGCATATCTAAAAATACCTGTTATATTATGGTCTTCATACTTTTGATGATAAAGTAATATTTCCCTATGGATTGTCTTTTGATGCCAATGCAGTGTTAGTCATTTCATCTTTAACTCTATTCTCCACCTCATACTCTTGAAGAATATTGATTAGGTCATCGAAAAAAGTACCTTTACTTAGGACTTGTAAAGATGTAACCAAATGTTTGTAGCTATCTGGAAGTGCTCTCATGGTTACTTGAGTAAGAAATTCATCTCTAGTATCTTCTCCTAAGGTTAATAATTTCACTTTAATATCTACTACCTTCCTTAGAAATAGTTCTATTCTCTCACTACTATTCATTTTAAGGGAATGTAGTTGAGTTTAAAGATGAAGGATAGTGGCTTTATTTTTCCCTTCAAATATATTTAAAATTTTCCATGTTTTTTTAGATGTCTTTGCTGAAATAATATAAGGTTGTATTCGATCAGTGATAGCAAGAGATTTTGCATCATTTTCTTCAAACTTCTAAATTTTAGTATCACCTTTTCTTGGTCTTTTTGTTGTTCCTTGAATTATCTTCCAATTTTTTTCATATACTAAGATTACTTTTACCTTATTTTTCTAGAAGAAATAATTTGGACCTTTAAGTAATTGGGATTCTGCAAGAAAGAATTTTTTTGATGCCATGATGATCCTTGTGGTCCTATTTTAAATTCCCTAGTATTTATTGGATGCGACCTTTGTGAAATTTATGTTTTGTAGAAACCTTATTACTCCAAAATGAATTAGGTACTTGATAAAAATTGATAAATGCTATTATTATCATGTTTTGTAGAATTCCTTATGACTCCATAGTGATTTTAGATATGTTGTATGAGTGATAAAGTGTTTTTGTGAATAATAGTTCAATTGTGGTTGATTTTGTAAAGTTTTCTAAATACCAAAATCAACTTTTAATACTCATTTCTCCTATTGAACTAAGCACTTTCTAATTTGATGAGGTTCTAATGGTTTGATTTTTTTTGTCCCTTTAATGTAATTTTGAGACAAGTATACCAATTAATTTCCAAATCTTGATATTCCTTAATAAACCTCCTTTTATAGCCTTTGTTATTTTGAAATTTATTATTTCTAAATTTCAATAATCTACTTTGATGTAGTATTCCTTATAACTCCCTAATATGGAATATTAGAAAACAATAATATTTGCAATAATAGAAATTTAATTTTTCCAAGTAGAAATCCTTATTTCTCCTATGTTTTAAATTGCAAATATTAGGCTATTTTGATATATATTTTTCTTTTAATTTTACTTTCAAATATGGTTGATTTCCCTATAACTTCAACCTTATATTATACCCTTATAACTCCTTTTAATGAAAGAAAATTAGAATAAGGTAAATTCTTACCTTTATATTACTCCAAATATTTACGTATTCAATGTAGGATCCGGATGTGTATGACAACAATATCCAACGTTTCTCTTGGGAACTATGGGCAATGGCAAACTTTGATTTTCCCTTGAATTCACTGCTTGAATGGTGGTGCCTCAATTATGGTCTCTTTGATCTACTTTAAATATCCTAATTGAGAGCTTTAATTTCTCTTCTCGCTACAACTCGTTGTTGCTATGAATATCTACTTCTTTCCTTTGTTTTAGGTTCCTTAAATAGGAAGATAATATTTTAGAGAAGAACAAGTGTCATGGTGGTTTATTTCAATGGTTGGAGATGGTAGATGTTATTTGACACTTGGAATTCACTATAGAATGGAGGATAGATATTGCAGTCTTCATGTGAGTGCTTGTATACCTTATTACAAGTGTCACTCCTCTAACATAATAAATGCTCTCTTGTGTAATGCTTCCTTGGAATATTTCTTTCAAGCGTGTAGAATTTGAGAATTATTTTGAGTGCTTTTATGGAAGGCGTTAGGATTTCTTCAA
This sequence comes from Wollemia nobilis, assembly GCA_028583015.1. Classification (NCBI taxonomy): domain Eukaryota; kingdom Viridiplantae; phylum Streptophyta; class Pinopsida; order Araucariales; family Araucariaceae; genus Wollemia; species Wollemia nobilis. Next base: position 3,951,323 of record JAQPPZ010005606.1, read on the forward strand.
TGGTGACAAGTGGTACCTTTTTTTTTGCATGAACCTTCCTTATAACGTATTCTTGCAAACTTCTTCAATGTATTATTTCCAAATATTTATTTATTGTGTTCTCTTCTCATTACTTCAATAACACTGAGTTGTTTCCAGCTACATAATATTTTAGTGGAGGTCAAGTGGCTTTGAGCTAGGATAATAAGCAATGCTTCGATAGAGGATTTGTGACACTCCAACGGTGATGTGGAATACTCCTTGTTAACGCACTTCTAGCTTTGGTATTTCTTGATTTGATTTTATCGTGCTTTTAAACTATTGTGTTTCTTCCTTTGTAAATGATAGCTCCTTCCTTGTGGTATGCTATGTGTGCTTGCAGTTTACTTGTTGTGGCTATCCAAACCGAGGATGATGTGAGCTCTTCTGAAGGCTCTTTTGATCTTGCTTGGATGATGCTTTTCTATGGCCACTTTGAGAAGTTTCTTCCTTGTGAAGGATGTGTATTTATGAAACTTAGACCTTGTAATTTTTCCTACGAAGGATAGAATATCATGGTGCAAGATAATGTAAATATACTTGTAAATAGAATACCTTCTTTTTCACCTCCTTTTGCAATATTTTTATACTAGTTTTAATGATGGCTTTCTTGTAGGTAAGGGCTGATTTGACGATGTCTCATTTGCTAGACAACTCTTTCCTTTTACTTGGTTAATCTGGTAATAAATCCAAGCTAATAACCACGTAGATATAAACTTTTATAGAAGTAATTTTTGCACTAATTTTTTCCTATAAAGAACCCTTAGTTCACCTTGAATCTGAGACTCACCAAGTCTCTATTTGAGATTATTTTACTGAATTTGATGGTGGCTTTATTCTCCACTCCTTGGAGGAATCTAATCTAATTTTGGTGGCTTCTCTGGACCATGAAATGCTACAAGTTTTGTGCACCAAAAAGTGTCTCTAGACACTTTGATCTGTTGGTTTTGTAACTTTGATCTTAATCAATAAAAAAACACAAACTAACCCTTTTGAGAGTAAGTAATTAAAGATCAACTAGTATAATGCAAATGAATTAATAATGCACTTTAATCATAACTATAATCTCACCTTATTGCTCCTATAAATAAAATATAAAAATAATTTCAACTCCTACCCAACTCTTATCCAAACTTATTTATCTTAATCCAATAATAGGTAGGGGATAATTTTCTTTCTTTCAAAAAAATTCCAACTCCTATTTAAAGTGCAAATATATCTTAAAAAGAATTCTCATTTTTGCACTTTCTTGAAGACTATAATATAACCCATTTTCTTGAAACTCTAATCCAAATATGGTTCTTAATAAAATTTGATAATGAACCCTTATTTTAAGTTCAACTAATTACACCCAAGTTGCTTACCTTTAATGGCTCCTGCATATGATGTAGATCTTGGTGATTGGATTCACCAAGTTGCTACCTTGTAATGAATGAATTTGCAACTTCTTGTTGGATATCCAAAACAACTTATTTCTTCACCAAACTATGGTCTTGAATCTTCTATCTTGATCCTAGGGTTGGGTGGCATGTTCCTTTCAAGTGATATTATATTTTTTGCAATAAATTTAAAAAACTCTATCTCTAAAATGTGTCTTCTTATTGTGAGAGGCAATCTCCAAATCTCTTGGATTTGGTAGGCTTCTTCTTCTGTATGAGTCCTCCTTCAATATTCTTCTTGAATTTAAACAAGATATTATTCTTCTCAAGATTCTAAATATCTTAAGGTCTTCATTGGATTATTATTTGGTATTTGACACTCTACCAAATTCTTCTTCTTTTGGTTTTGTTGTTGGATGACAATAATTTTTCCAAGTCCTTCACTATCAAGAGCTTCTCCTTGGTGGTGGATTTATATAATGAGTTCTTCTGGGAACTCCTTTGATGATGCTACTACAAGCTTTGTGTTGTGGCTACTCCACAACACACCCCAAAATTGGGGACCCCCATTTTTTGCACACTTTCCAAGAAGATTACAGTGGCCCAGATGTTAAAAGAGCAAAGAAAAGTAGAAATGATAAGTTGTCGCGATATCGCGACATGTTGCTCCATCGCGACCAAAAATGAAAAGTTGTCATGATATCGTGACATGTTGCTCCGTCACGACCAAAAATGAAAAGTTGTCGCGATATCGCGACATGTTGCTCCGTCACAACCAAAAATGAAAAGTTGTCGCGATATCGCGACATGTTGCTCCGTCGCGACCAGAAATGAAAAGTTATCATGATATCGCGACATGTTGCTCCGTCGTGACCAGAAATGAAAAGTTGTCGTGATATCGCGACATGTTGCTCCGTCGTGACCAAAAATGAAAAGTTGTCACGATATCATGACATGTTGCTTCGTCGCGACAAAAAATGAAAAGTTGTCGCAATATCGCGACATGTTGCTCCGTCGCGACCAGAAATGAAAAGTTGTCATGATATCGTGACATGTTGCTCTATCACGACCAGAAATGAAAAGTTGTCACGATATCGTGACATGTTGCTCCATCGCGGCCAAAAATGAAAAGTTGTCTGCGATATCGTGACATGTCGCATTTTTGCAGCTAAGAGCAATAGAATGCAGCATGATGAGAAAATGTCGCGATATCGCGACGTGTTGTGAAATCGTGGTCAAAGCAGTCAAACAGAACAAGATGCTAGAAATGTCATGATATCACGACACGTCTCATTTTCATGATGCAGGACAAAGAACTAAGTTGAAGACTCAAAGTTGTCGCGATATCATGACATGTTGTGCTTTCACGATGTTTGATGGGTAAAACAACCAAGTATAGAAAGTGTCGTGATATCGCGACATGTCATGAAATCGCGATTCATAGAGGAGAGAGAAAGACAAAGTGAAAAACGTCATGATATCGTGACATGTCATGAAATTGCGGTTCATAAAGGAGAGAGAAGATAAGGTGCTAGAATTGTCACGATATTGCGACATGTCATGTTTTCACGATCTGAAGATGAGATGAAGGGAAAACAGAAAAAATGTCGTGATATCACATGTCGGAGTTTCGCGAACTAGAGAAGCCAAAGTGAACATAGAGGAAAAGTGTCATTATATCGCAACATGTTGGATTTTCATGACCAAAGGTAGAAAGATAGAGCTAAAGAGAAAAACATCATGATTTTGCAACAGATTGCATCTGCACAACCCGAAAGAGAAAAGCGTCACAATTTCATGATAGAAAGCAGTGAGATGGTATGGAATGAAAAAGTGTCATGATTTCACGACAGAAAGCAGTGAGATGGTATGGAATGAAAAGGTGTCACGATTTTGTGACATGTCGCATTTTCGTAGCTAAGTACAACAAAACACAGCGAAGGAAAAAAAATGTTGCGATTTCGCGACAGGTTGCATCCACGCGGCCCGAAGGAGAAAAACATCACGATATCATGACATGTCTCATTTTTACGATGCATGAAGGCGAACAAGGCTACTGACAAAAAAATGTCATGATATCATGACATGTCTCATTTTCATGGTGCTTGAAGACGAATAAAGCTACGGGTATAAAAACGTCGCGATATCGCGACATGTCTTGTTTTTACGATACAGGTGGAAGAACAAAGCTACAGATAGAAAATGTCGCGATATCGTGACATGCTATTTTTGTCATGATTCATGACGGGCCATTACAGAACATACAGGGGCAGCGCTGAACACATGGCATAAAGGTGTAAGAATCATGGGAAGCGTTACAGTTCACAGAGAAGATCAAATGTTTCAACGTCGAGTAGAAAGTCAAAAATGACGAAGATGTGAGGAAGATGAAACAAAGCGATCTGGGAGATGAAGCAAAGCGTCACAGGGTGAAATAGAGAGCATTGCCAGAAATTTTAAAAGTAGAAGCACAGATTGGTATAGGGGTCAGAAACCTCTATGGGTAGAGTTGTAGAGCTGAAGGTGATAGGCCATTTTGGGCCTACTTTTGGAGCATTTTCCCTCCACTTTGTCTGGTTTTGTTAAAACTGGAAACATTCTGTACTTGTAAACTGATACATTATCTTTAATACAGAATTATAGGGAGTTGCATCTCATTGACAAGAAAGAAGGAGTTATTTTCTACATGCTAGATTTAATGTTCATTTTTCCCCTTTTCAGATTTTTAGGCTTATAGGTGAAGTTTAATGCAAGTTTTCTTGGTTGCTTCATGCGAATGTCTAAATCTGAAAATCACAGTTAAAATCCCAGAAACTAGCACCTAATTTATTTGGATTGTGTGAGTTTGCAGGTTCAATAGGTTAGGTTGTATGCAGAAAACCTCATTATCTTCGATTTTGTCAAAATAGGAATCGTAACACTCTGAACGTACTTTAGTTTTAGCTTCTATGCATTTTATTTTCATTTTCTTAAATTCTCTGCATTTTTATTTTCTCGAAAGATTAACCTTAGTTTAATTTCCAGTCATTAAAATAAAACACTTGAAAATTTACCAAAATCAAAAATAAAATAATTTCATCATTAAGATTAATTCACATTGAGTTCATTCTGATTAAATGAACAATCATTATAATTTCAGAATAAAATAAACCACAGTGCCCCTTGTTAACAGTTACTTGCAACCCCTAAGGTATTCCGAACATTCAAATTGAATATCATCACTTATACCAAATGCTAATATAGCGGAGACCTTGGAGAAATTATTTATAGAATTTCTTTGCAAGTAGAGGATTTGGATCTCGAATCCTATCGGAGAGTGTGTTTTCACAATCGGGTGAAAACACCACTCAAAAGATTGGCGCTAGAAGGAGGGTCGGATGGGTTTATTTTAGTGAGATTTAAATTTTTTGTATATTTCATGCCCTATTGATTGTTATCTTTAGTCTTCTAACACCACTCAACAGATTGGTGCTAGAAGGAGGGCCTGAATGGGTTTATTTCAGAGTGATTTAAATGCTATAGGGATTTCAATTTTGAATATTTCATGCCCTATTGGTTATTATCTTTAGCCTTCTCTTAACAATACAAATTTGTACTATTAAAAGGAGGACATGAATTGCTATGCACTATTCTAACGCTTTGATTGTTCATACAAGAATAATGTGATTTGATTTGATTTAAAAAAAAAAAAATATATATATATAAAAAGAATTTTTGGGTATTAAAGTTATATTCTTTAAAGATTCACTAATGGCTATGTTTACACCGTGTATGACAGGTAGCCCATTGAACATACTAGGAGTTCAACATTATTTTTCCGTTGGTTTTGAGAGATGTCTTCCTCGATTTTTGTCTAATGGGACAAATACTGCAGAAGAACATATTCAAGCATTCAAATTTGTTGTGAATCACTTAACAATTTGGTATGATGATGTTGTTTGTAAAATGTTCCCTTAAACCTTGGACAAAGTCACATATTATTGGTTTACAAGTCTGCCCTTAGGGTGTATCACTTCTTGGGCTTAGCTAGAGGCAACATTTCTTAATCAATTCAACAGAGAGCGAGTTGACCCAATCCGCATGTATGAGCAGTTTTTCACTATTAAAAAAGGACCAAGTGAAAATGTGAAGTCATTTTCTGAAAGGTTCTTTGGATTATACACTCAATTAATGACATTTTATGCTCTTTCAAAAGAAGTGGCTCTCCAAATATACGTCAATGCTCTTGACCCACTCATGTCCACGTATTTGCGAGGGATGCCTCAAATCACATCTTTGTCACAAGCCTATACTCAAGCAATGGCAATTGAGCAACAATTAAGTTGTCAATATTATGGTGTGGGTTTTGGATCATATAATTTTTAATCATTTAATACCTCCCTTACTGATGGGGGACTAAAAAATCATGCACACACACTCGTGCAATTTCAGAATTTTCTCTTGCATTAATCTGAAAAACACATACAAACAGCCCGCAGGCTTACAATGACCAGCGCTCGGCTTGGTCTACGCACTTCCACACTCTGCGTGCATTTCCCGATCCACCACCATGACAAATACAATAAACTAGGTTTTTATAGAGGCCCCGACCCTCTGAAGCATCAACTCCCACCTAAAAGGATTCACCAACCCGATTAATTACATTCACAAAAACTAGGACACCAACCCGATTAAAGACCCGCACTTTGCACGGTCCTGTCACTGCTGATCCTTGTCAGATTCTCTGCGAGACCCATCCTCTTCATCTCCCGTGCTCCTGGGTAATCCCCTCGCTTTAACTTCAGCTTCTGCCACGTGTCATCTTTGAACGGTCCTCAAAAATGTCGTTCCTGCCATCTCTTTTTCTTCCTCCCGTGCATTCTTCTCTCTCCGTCATGATATCGCGACATGTCGCAATATTGTGACATTCTGGCCACCCCACACTCTTTTCTCATTTTGGTCGCGATATCATGACATGTCGCGATATCATGACCATTTTGCCTCCAAGCCCCTTGCCTTGATTTATGTCGCGATATCGCGACAAAACTGCTGCCTCGCCTTTGTTGCCAATTGACGTCACGATTTCATGACGTCGCGAAATCGCAACGTCGTGATTTTGCTATGACTTTTCAACTTCACCTCTACCTCGCCAGGACGTCATGATTTTGCAACGTCACAAAATCACGACGTCGCGATTTCACTGCAGCTTTTCTCTTCTGCCTCTCCGCTATTCTGCGGTCACGATTTCGTGACATGTCACGAAATCGTGACCTATCCAATGCCTTTGCCTCGTCCCTGCTTCACTGTCATGATTTTGTGACATGTCACGAAATCATGATAGGTTTTCCTCCTCGCTCTTCTTGCCAATTTTTGTCGTGATTTCGTGACACGTTGCAAAATCATGACGTTTCTCTTTCTTTGCCTTAGGAAATTGTTTCCTGCCTTCTTCTGCTTCCTGAGCTGACTCTTCTAAAGTGGCTTCCCTAAAAATTGATGCCTCTGTTGTTGGCGCTGCTAGATGCTCCTACATCAGACACCTAGGGTAAGTGGAGAAGTGATCTTCACTTCTACTTGGTCCGGTTGCTGCTTCCTGCAACACTTCCAGACTTTTCTCTGCCTCAGCAGACTATCCCAACCCTGTCTCCTGGTCCACAAAACTTCTGTCTTCTTCCAGACAGATTTTCTCATTGCTGCAAATTTCTTCTGCAGCCTGCTTGCACTCCTCCCCTTGCACAAAAAAATTTGTGCCTTCTTCCGGGTAGGTCCCGGTACTGCTGCACTCTTTTGCAGCCTTCTTCAACTTCTCCTCTTTCTTTCTCTTTCTCTCTTCCCGTATTCTTTGCCGCTCCTCTTGCTCCCGCAACTTTATTGCGAGCCATTCCTTTTGCAGGGCCTTCAACTATTTTTGTAAAGCTAAAAATTCTTCCTCCGGCACTATATCTTCCTTGCTGTCCCGTCTTCTTCAGGAATGCATTTTTCTTTCTTTGCTTTTCTTACAAAGCTTTACCGATCCGGTGTAGCTGCCTCATAGCCGACGATCTGCTAACATGCTCGAGGATCTTTAACTTTAAAGACCCGCACTTTGCATGGTCCTGTCACTGCTGATCCCTGTCAAATTCTCTACAAGACCCATCCTTTTCATCTCCCGTGCTCCTGGGTAATCCCCTCGCTTTAACTTCAGCTTCTGCCACATGTCGTCTTTGAACGGTCCCCAAAAATGTCGTTCCTGCCATCTCTTTTTTTTCCTCCCACGCCTTCTTCTCTCTCCGTCGCGATATCGCGACGTTCTGGCCACCCCGCGCTCTTTTCTCATTTTGGTCATGATATCATGACATGTCATGATATCGTGACCATTTTGCCTCTAAGCCCCTTGCCTTGATTTATGTCGTGATATCGCAACAAAACTGCCGCCTCGCCTTTGTTGCCAATTGACGTCGTGATTTCACGATGTCGCGAAATCGCGACATCATGATTTTGCTACGGCTTTTCGACTTCACCTCTACCTCACTAGGACATCGTGATTTCATGATGTCACGAAATCTCTTTCGCCTCTTCGCTGTTCTGCGGTCGCGATTTCACGACAGTCATGATTTCATGACATGTCGCAAAATCGTGACCTCTCCACTGCATTTGCCTCGTCCCCGCTCCGCTGTTGCGATTTCATGACATTTCACGATTTCACGACATGTCATGATTTCATGACATGTGAAATCACGACAGGTTTTCCTCCTCGCTCTTCTTGTCAATTTCTGTCACGATTTCGCGACACGTCGCGAAATCGCGACGTTCCTCTTTCTTTGCCTTAAGAAAATTGTTCTCACCTTCTTCTTCTTCCTGAGCCAACTCTTCTAAAGTGGCTTCCTCGCAACTTGATGCCTCTACTGCTAGCACTGCTGGATGCTCCTGCATCACTTACCTACCCAATGATTTATCCACCTCAACCAAGTTCAAGTGTGAATCAATTTCAGAATCAACAATCATTCCCAAGCTTCAATCAAGTTCAAAATCCTCAACCTACTATGCAAGATCAACCATCTTTCTTAAGTATGAATCAACTTCAAAATACTCATTTTGATTCAAAAGATGTTTCTAAAATCAATTTCAATGATTTTCATAAGAATATGATTTTAGGCAAGGGAGGAGTACTAGATCCAACTAGTATTGAAACATGTGATAGATTGGAAATCCTTGACTCACCAAAAGATGAATTCTATGAGGATGAATTTGTTTCGAATGACACATTGGATGACATTGTTGAAAGTAATGGCCCAAAAAATTCACACCTTGCAAATTATGTTAAACGTGAATCATGGGTTACACATGTGGATTATGATAGCCTTATCAATTTGAATACAAGCAATAACCCAATTTTGGAAGTAATTGAACCATCTAAGGAAGGTGAAGATAAATTTGATGAGAAACATGTTGATGAATTAAAAGATGATGAAGAAATAGTTGAGCATCACAATTTGATTTTGAAATATGATCATTATGATTCTTGGGAAGAGTATGCTCACTCCAAAACTGCTAATGAAATTTGTGTGCCTATTGATATGCAGGATAATACAATTGCCCTTTCATATGAGGATATTACAAGTCCTGTACAATCTGAGAATGTTTTGGAAGAAGGGTTGGAATCTCATCAAACGATGGAGAAGGATAATGATTCTACTACCAGGGATGAAGAAGGAGAATCAATTGTTTTTGTTCCCCTTGAGGGGCAAGAAATCAAAAATCTTGATCCACCTATTGTTTCTACAATGTCTATGCCATCTCAAAATGATGAAATTACAAAACTAAGTGGTGTGGGTTTGATACTATTGATGATCCTAATGAAAATGTGGATTTCGAGGCAACTCAAGACATTGATCATGGAAAGATGTCACGCGACACATATCTTGAAAAACTAGGCTCGTGTTTTGAAAAGGATGGATGCATGTTTGATTGGGTGCCTAACTTCGGTGTTTTTGAACAGGTGTTGGATGATGAAGAAGACAATGAAAAAAAGAAGAAGCTACTAACACTCTTCAAGTGGTGGTAAATTCTAACCACGATGGGTTGAGTATGGATGACAAGGTGAAATCGTTACCTTTGGTAGTAGCTGCAAAATTTTTAAGTGATAGGTTATATGATGTCCCCTTGGATGCTAATATCATCAATGAGGAAATGTCAAATTTTGTTGATGCTCATCAAGTTTTGAATGATTTTGAGTGCTTTAAAACCCAGGAAAATGATTTGAATTCAAGACTTTTAGAAATAGGCTCTTGTTTGCAGCATCTCATATTTGAAAAGGAAGGCCTAATTTTAAATCATGAATCGATTTATGAAATGGATACTTTCAAGAATAGACAAGATAAAATTGAATATTATTTATTGTCTAATCATTTTAGTAATTTGACGCTCACCTATGAGAGTACTAATGGAATCAAATCTAATTGGTGGGGTGAGCGAGGGAAGTTAAAAGTTGTTGCATGGTGCGGTCTAATATTGTTGGATTCCTACAACATTTGGCATGTGTATCACGTTAGATTTTTGTTGAAGTGTTCTAATCATGTTTGGGATCCAGGAAAATAATAGTCCAAGCTTTGCATCATATTGTATTATATTGTATATAGAGTTTGGTTTGTGGTTTTGGTTTGTGTTTTCAAATTCATTTTTGGAATTGCTAGTTTGGTTAGGATTTAAGTTGTGTGTTGGTTCTCATTTGACATGTTTGATTTGTCTTAAAAAAAAAAAATTGAGATGTCAACTTATGCCTAAGATCAGTAAAATATGAAACATTGGAATTATGTTGTAGAAAGCTTCACAAGTAACACAAATATTTTAAATAATATCGTTTGAAACTTGTGGTGCATGAAGTAGTCAGTTTTATATTTTTTTATGGCAATACTCCATCTGCAATTCAAAGGGCAATGCATTCATATTACATCTCACTTTGCATATACATGCCATCTTAGTTGCATATGCATTTCAGATACAAGTCATTAAAGTGTGTCAAATCCTCTTAGGGTTATGCTATAACATAAATAAGAAAAAATCCTAAGGTTGGGAACTGAGGCCCGAGATATCTAGAACCAAGCACATTTTATACACATTAAAAAGGATCTTGAGAAAAATGATCAAAACCTTACTTGGAAGAAAAGGTCAGGCGAAAGAAGTATTTCATGTCTATGCTATTATGCAACATGATCCTTAAAACAGTGGTTTTTACCACTTCCATAAAGCTTAAAGCCTAAAATCGAGTAGTAAGGATAGGGTTAAATCCTCATCGAACTTAGGTTGAGGATCCAACTCCCCAAAGCTCTGATTTGACCTACATGGAGTAATAAGGATAGGGCATAATTCTCATCTCGCCTAGGTTGAGAATTTGATTCCCCAAAGCTCCTATGTATCATTTCATCATAAATATTGGATTGGAAGGATCGTACTACATGTCCTCTGCAAAGGATGGGTAGTCATCCCCAAGGTCCAAGAAATAAAAACTAAATATTTCCCATTTCATAAATCTTGGATTGGAAGGATCGTACTACATGTCCTCTGCAAAGGATGGGTAGTCATCCCCAAGGTCCAAGAAATAAAAACTAAATATTTCCCATTTCATATTTATATTGGATTGGAAGGATCGTACTACATGTCCTCTACAAAGGATGGGTAGTCATCCCCAAGGTCCAATAAATAAATAAATAAAGCCAAATCATGGATTATGGGGTTAAGTATGCCCATGCGTGGCAGCATGTCTTGTCTAAAACAAGACCACTGATTGTTCAAATGGATAGACTAGCCCGACCATTTCATCCATAACTGGTTAAATTATTTTGTTCAAAGTGAGGTAATGAATTCTAGATCAGAGTAGTAAGGATAGGGTTAAGCTCCCATCTCGCTTAGGTTGGGAGTCCGATTCCCCAAAGCTCTGATTTCACTTTCACTTGCACATGGGTTCAAGATAGTAGTGACTCATAACCAACTTTGGGATCTAATAAATCAATTCATTATACATATAGTTGATCCTAAGAGGGTTTGATAATTTTAAATATTTGTATATGATATTAGAAGGTTTAAAGCTTTTATAAAGTAGGTAGTTATATCTCTAGACCATTAATTAGGCTATGCAAATCATTCACAACCTCACATATGCATTCATGTAAAACTGATAATGGAATGTGGATCAATTTCAAACGATAAAGAATGGAACACACTGTACACACCAAGCTAATACTTAATGATTCTAATGGTTCATATATTTCTAATCTATCAGCATTTGTTTTTTATGTGTTGACACTTGTGTCTAAGCTTGTGTATTTTAGGTTAGGTTCTCATTGAAATGCTCAGGAGCATTTCCCAGAAAAGTCGTCATTTGTTGTGGTTGCTCCACAACACACCCCAAAATTGGGGACCCCCCTTTTTTGCACACTTTCCAAGAAGATTGCAGTGGCCCAGATGTTAAAAGAGCAAAGAAAAGCAAAAATGAAAAGTTGTCGCGATATCGTGACATGTTGCTCCGTCGCGACCATAAAAGAAAAGTTATCGCGATATCGCGACATGTTGCTCTATCGCGACCAGAAATGAAAAGTTGTCGTGATATCGCGACATGTTGCTCCGTCGCGACCAAAAATGAAAAGTTGTCACGATATCGCGACATGTTGCTCTGTCGCGACCAGAAATGAAAAGTTGTCGCGATATCGCGACATGTTGCTCCATCGCGACCAGAAATGAAAAGTTGTACCGATATCATGACATGTTGCTCCATAGTGACCAGAAATGAAAAGTTGTCATGATATTACGACATGTGTTTTCACGGCTAAGAGCAACAGAATGCATCATGATGAGAAAATGTCATGATATCATGACGTGTTGTTAAATCACGGTCAAAGCAGTAAAACATAACAAGATGTTAGAAATGTCACGATATCACGACACATCTCATTTTCATGATGTAGGACAAAGAACTAAGTTGAAGACTCAAAGTTGTCATGATATCGTGACATGTTGTGCTTTCACGATGTTTGATGGGTAAAATAGCCAAGTACAGAAAGTGTCGCGATATCGCAACATGTCATGAAATCACGGTTCATAGAGGAGAGAGAAAGACAAAGTGAAAAACATCATGATATCATGACATGTCATGAAATCATGATTCATAAAGGAGAGAGAAGATAAGGCGCTAGAATTGTCGCGATATCGTGACATGTCATGTTTTCATGATTTGAAGACGATATAAGGGCAAACAGAAAAAAATGTCACGATATCGCGACATGTCGGAGTTTCACGACCTAGAGCAGCCAATGTGAACATAGAGGAAAAGTGTCCCGATATCGCGACATGTTGGATTTTTGTGACCAAAGGCAGGAAGATAGAGCTAAAGAGAAAAATGTCGTGATTTTGCGATAGATTGCAACTGCACAGCCCGAAAGAGAAAAGCGTCACGATTTCACAACAGAAAGAAGTGAGATGGTACGAAATGAAAAAGTGTTGTGATTTCATGATAGAAAGCAACGAGATGGTATGGAATGAAAAGGTGTTGCGATTTCATGAGATGTCACATTTTTGTAGCTAAGTACAGCAAAACACAATGAAAGAAAAAAAACGTTGGGATTTCACGATAGGTTGCATCCATGCGGCTCGAAGGAGAAAAACGTCACAATATCGCGACATGTCTCATTTTCATGATGCATGAAGGCGAACAAGGCTGCTGACAAAAAAACCTCGCGATATCACAACATGTTTCATTTTCATGGTGCTTGAAGATGAATAAAGCTACGGGTATACAAATGTCGCAATATCACGACATGTCTTGTTTTTGCGATACAGGTGGAAGAACAAAGCTGCAGATAGAAAATGTTGCGATATCGTGACATGCTATTTTTGTCACGATTCACGGTCGGCCATTACAGAACATACAAGGGCAGCGCTGAACACATGGCATAAAGGTGTAAGAATCATGGGAAGTGTTATAGTTCACAGAGAAGATCAAACGTTTTGACGTCGAGCAGAAAGTCAAAAATGACGAAGAGGTAGGGAAGATGAAACAAAGTGATCTGGGAGATGAAGTGAAGAGTCACAAGGCAAAACAGAGAGCATTGCCAAAAATTTTAAAAGCAGAAGCATAGATTGGTATAGGGGTCGAAAACCGCTACGGGCAAAGTTGTAGAGCTGAAGGTGATAGGCCATTCTGGGCCTGCTTTTGGAGCATTTTCCCTCCACTTTGTCTGGTTTTGTTAAAACTGGAAACATTCTGTACTTGTAAACTGATACATTATCTTTAATACAGAATTACAGGGAGTTGCATCTCATTGACAAGAAAGAAGGAGTTATTTTCTGCATGCTAGATTTAATGTTCATTTTTCCCCTTTTCAGATTTTTAGGCTTATAGGTGAAGTTTAATGCAAGTTTTCTTGGTTGCTTCATGCGAATGTATAAATCTGAAAATCATAGTTAAAATCCTAGAAACTAGCACCTAATTTATCTGGATTGTGCGAGTTTGCAGGTTCAATAGGTTAGGTTGTATGCAGAAAACCTCATTATCTTCGGTTTTGTCAAAATAGGAATCGTAACACTCTGAACGTACTTTAGTTTTAGCTTCTATGCATTTTATTTTCATTTTCTTAAATTCTCTGCATTTTTATTTTCCTGAAAGATTAACCTTAGTTTAATTTCCAGTCATTAAAATAAAACACTTGAAAATTTATCGAAATCAAAAATAAAATAATTTCATCATTAAGATTAATTCACATTGAGTTCATTCTGATTAAATGAACAATCATTATAATTTTAGAATAAAATAAACCACAGTGCCCCTTGTTAACAGTTACTTGCAACCACTAAGGTATTTCGAACGTTCAAATTGAATATCATCACTTATACCAAATGCTAATATAGCGGAGACCTTGGAGAAATTATTTACAGGATTTCTTTGCAAGTAGAGGATTTGGAACTCAAATCCTATCGGAGAGTGTATTTTCACAATCGTGTGAAAAAACCACTCAACACTCTACAATAAGGCTCTCCAAGGATTCTTATTTTCATCCTTGAGACCTATCCAAGGTATTCAATATTGTAGCTTATCTGGTCTTCCTACTGAGACCTTTTATTGAAGTGTTGGTGATGATATTTTCGAATCTCTAGAATATGCTTCTTTTGGATTTTGGAATGGGACCTTGCTGGTCCTTCTTTTCTTCTATACTTTGTAATATTTAAAGGAGATCACAAATATCCTATTTTGTGAACTCTTTTATGGAGTATTTTTAGAGATTATTCTTTGGAGTCTTATTCTAAATAAGGAACTCTTATTCTAAATCAAGATTTTTTTCTCTGAAATCTCCTTCAAAATTAAGGCTTCAGTGGTCTTTTATGATTCTACACTCTATGGGTATTAATCTTGAATGGAGATCACCAATCTCCTATCTCCTCCTTCACTCATATTCTAAATTCTCTTCTTCCTTGAGTTTGCTATAAGGCTATTGTGGTATTTTCTTCACTTCTGCAATCTGTAGATTGTAATAGAACCTTTTTTGAGGTCTTTGAAATTTTTAGTCTTCTTCTTGTTACTGCAAGTGCTGGAATGATTCTAATAAGATATTCTTCCTAGATCTCTTGTAGGAAGCTTCCCAATATTTTTTGAATCTCCTTTTATTACAACAAGTTGTTAGAAATTGGAACAATTTTTTTTATAATACTAGAGATAATAATCTTCACTAGTTAATTTGTCAATCTAGTGTATGAATGTTGAGTCGTAGTCTTCACAAGTTTTCCTGCAACTTTGTGGAAATATTCTAGCCAATAAGTTTTGTAGTATGTCAATGGTTTTGGTTTGATTCTCATACCAATGAATGTTAGTTTTTGAGGATATATGTAGTGAGAGATATCTATCACAATTCATAATAAGATATAAAAAATATGAAAGAACAAAATTTTGCAATATGACTAAAATAGAAAGTAGAGAAAATACAATGCAGTATGGGGGTAATGGTCACTCCATTAATATAAGCTAAAGAACTACATTGTACTCCATCCATGAGTTCTACTACTATCTACTACTCTCTATAATAACAAACTTGATATGATTGATATGAACTTGATCCGAACTTGATATCTGATCTATCACTATGAGACCCTTTATATAGGAAGATAGATTCCTTGGACAACACTCTACCTAGTTGTACAAGGGGAAACCTTGCACATTACAACTTGCACATTGACACTTGTGCATTTATTACATTGCTTGAAGTAGCTAACTTCCCCCTAAAGTAATCTCCTAATCTATCTATGTACCAAAGGTGGTACATTTACATGATCCAAATAATGTAATATACTTTAACTCTAACAATTAATGAAAAATATTCATATGAGAACTTTAAACATGATTGCATCCATAAATTTGCACACATTTTAAAAATCACTCAAAGCAAAATTTATCTCTGATTGAATTATCCGTTAACATCAACAGTCTCAAATCAATGACGAATCAAGAAACTGTAGAGCTATGATAGTTGAATTCATTATGGATAGTAATGTGGCAATCGTAGGGTGGCAAAAAATGAAAATGTAATTTGCAACATTAATGGTTAAGCATGTAGAAGTGGCCAACCCAACTATTATAAATTCACATATAATGCATCAATTGATACTCAAACTGATTTATTTGCAGAGTGATTTACAAAGAGATTAAAAACTTTATAGAGAGACTAGAAAAAGCCTTGCTATAGGAAATTACTTTATATTCGTAAAGAAGTATATTATTCTGTATTAATTATTATGGCAATATTAGTTATTGTTACCAAAATTAAGAAGTTGATAGAGGAAAAACCAGACAAAACTATGTCTTGGAATTCCATCATAAAATACATCGAATTTGCATAGAAGTATGGTGCTAATAAGAAACTAACCCCAAAAAAATAGTGGGAATTGGATAACACAACAATCTTCACATTCAAGAAAACTATATAAAATCATCAGTGTCATCCAGTGCTACTGTAAAAACTATTCAAAAGGGCAAAATGATCAAAATAATAATTTTCTATATTGTAATTGATGGAAATAAAATTTGAGTAAAATAATACCCAAAGGTAGATTATTTACTTGAAATCCTATCATGTATCATAGTAGCCTATGACCTAGCTATCATATCTTTTAGGGATAACAACAATAGACCAAATTTATAAATTATAGTTGACACCTTTAGGTATGACCAGACAATGTCAAGATCCTATAACACACATGGATGCTTATGCAAATATTTTTAGGTATGACCAAATAATATCTTGTGTGTTTCCTTTGAATAAGCATATGCTACAAATATGGGCAAGAGATTATGAAGACATGATAAATATAGCATTATGCATTCAAGACTTGACACTGGTCAGTAGAGAAGTTATCTGCATTTTATTACAGTGAAATATGAGGGGTCAGATCCCAATGTACTAATGGGAAGAGTATATTTGTAATAAAATGCATAAAGAATCAACAACACTACAAACAACTACAAAGTAATATTGGGATAAAATACCCTCATTATCTTGTTATTCAATATTCATCCACTTCCTAATAAGGTACTTTGATCGATAGAAAATTGCATCCTAGGGAGAATTACTAGCCTTAGATGTTCAAGATAGATTTCCCTGGGTCCATGAAGGTGAATCGAGCTATGCACAATTATTTAATGAATTTCTTCCATCTATTCATAAGCACCTCTATAAATATTCCCCTGCTAGAATAGGCTCAAGAGTGGTAAAATTTTTGCATGAAGGACATATAGGTGATTATTTC
The DNA here is from genome assembly GCA_028583015.1 of Wollemia nobilis. Taxonomy (NCBI): domain Eukaryota; kingdom Viridiplantae; phylum Streptophyta; class Pinopsida; order Araucariales; family Araucariaceae; genus Wollemia; species Wollemia nobilis. Next base: position 3,968,461 of record JAQPPZ010005606.1, read on the forward strand.
ATGATTGAAGACTTCACCTACGTAAGAATTTGTGGCTCAAAAATATCCCCTAAAGTTTTACCCAGATTCTATCCTATGTCTATAGATGCTTTCTAAATAATTAGAGATATAGTAGAAGAAGCCAAATTGAGTCTAATAATGAAACATGGAAGGATCCCATGGATTGAGGTCCCATGCAAGGTAGGCCACTACATTTATAAGGGCTATTAGAGTATTATGTAGTCAATGTGGAAAATGAATAAATTTGGGTTCTTAGAAATCACATGGAGACCTTATGATCCCAAAAATTATTTTGAGTCCTTGGTATAGAGAATGAAGTATACTATAGTTTACCATAGGTGATAATATTTTGAGGATAAACTTAGAAAAGCCATTAAATAGGGGGATCCAATTGAATTAGTATGGAAAAAGTACCAGGCAAAAATGAGGGCACATACTAAAATTTAATAGCTTGGAAACTACTCCAATGAGCTAAAATTGCTAAGGAGCACTATAGTTGAATTAATGGCCCCAATTATCCTATAAAATTCCTCTAAAAGAGCTCAAAGATCCTATTTTGACAATAATTGATGAAGAACCAACTCAAGTGGAAATATTGGCAAAATCTACCAATTTGGTTGAAGTGGTAGTAGAGGTTTCCTAGATTATTGAGCATGCCCCTGATGATGTTGTTGGTTTTAGTAAAGGTAAATAAATTAGCTCTGCTTCCTTTACACATACACAATTGATTTTCCCAGCATCTAATCAAATAGGACTACTCTATGAGAGAAAGTTGTAATTGGTATTACATCGGCCTACGTTCATACCTAAGGCCTTGGTTATCAATAATAAGGAGATCAAGCTATCTTCATATGTGCAAGAACGAATCCAAGCTACTATGGGATTGGCCAATTTACTAAGGGATAACCAAATAAAGCTTCCAAGCCCCACTAAATTCCTTGAGCACAAGAAAACTAAGCTCAAAACATGCTCCTTAGAGGCCTTAACATGTCTTAATTTGGTAAGTATAGAGGAAGTAAATACTTACGAGTCAATAAAAGATCAATAGTTTGAAGCCATTGTTGTAGATGAACAATATCAATATACATTCAAAGAGGGCCCAACTCTTAGGCTTCAATTATCCCTCCTATATCAGTAGATGTAACCATACTAGTAAGCAAGATAATAGGAATTCAGTGGACCTATCAATTGGGAAGACACATGCATATTCAAGAAGATCCCCTGGCCCTAATAAAGATGAATGCTCAATCCCAAATATAGATAATAAAAATCTATACAAAAGTAATCAAGAGTTACTAGCTGAATGAGAAGAGTTATGGGCCCAAATAAAAGAGCTAAAAGCCGTAAAAATGATAGCAATACCTCAATTACCTTCTCAAGTCATAGAGTTTGATTTTTCTACCTTTATTCAAAAGTATAAAGTAAAAATATAGCTTGACATGAATAAGGCTTTTGACCGTGTTTCTTGGAAATTTCTGTTCAAAGTCCTGGAAAAGTTTAGGTTTCACAAAGAATGGATCAAGATGGTTCGCGAATGTATCTCGACTGCTTGGTTCTCTGTTCTGATCAATGGCTTACCCGTAGGTTTCTTCCAAATTTTCAAAGGCATCCTTCAAGGGGACAATCTGTCTCCCTTTCTCTTCATTATTTTGGTCGAAACCCTTGGAAAAACCCTTTCAGATGCCTGTAACATGGGTCTTATTTTTGGGATCAAACCAGCCTCAACATCCAAAGCCATATCCCATCAACAGTTTGTTGATGACACTATTCTAACCTCTTATGCTTTCATTCCCAAAGCAAAAATCATTAAGAACATTCTTGATTCTTATGAAGAGGCGGCTGGTCAAAAATTCAACTACCGTAAAAGCAAGTTGTACTTTCTCAATACCCCCACTCACAAATAAAATAGGATTACTGAGATCCTTGGGTGCAACATTGGGAGTCTTCCAACTACTTATCTTGGATTACCGCTTTTCCATGACAGATATGTCTCGGCTATGTGGAACCCTATTTTAGATCATCTCAACAAGAAACTAGCGGGGTGGAAAAACTCAATGCTCAACAAGGTAGCAAAAGCCACTCTGGTCCAAGCTTGCCTTCAAAGTATCCCCATTTTTTTCTTATCTATCTTCAAAGCTCCAACTACCATCTGCCAAAAAATTGAACAAATTCAACGCAGATTCCTTTGGGCTGGAAACAAAAACAAGAATAAATTTTTGCTAGTCGCCTGGGATAGGGTCTGTTCCAAGAAAAAGGATGGAGGACTTGGATTCAGAGACATCAACTAGATGAACATGGCCCTCATTGCCAAGCAGGCCTGGAGACTTACCATCAATGAAAAATTCACATGGATTGATATCATTAAAGCTAAATACCTTCAACATTTTTCATTTCTTGGAGAGCACAACCTACCTATCGGATCCCATTTCTGGAATGGCGTAATCAAAAAAAGGAAAATCATCATGGAAGGTTTAAGGTGGTGTCTAGGAACTAGAACGACCATCCATTTTTGGGATGACCCATGGATCCGTGATAAACCTCTCAGCCAAGATCCGCATCTTGCAGTGCTCAAGGCGACTACTGAAGCCACCTTTGGAGATAAGGTCATTACCCAAGGTCCTACAAGACGTAAATAGAAACACCTGGCTCTTAACGAGCCCATGCATATCACCAAGGCTCTCAAGCATTTACAAAACTTGTTGAGGACTTGCATCATCTCGAGCTCACACAAAGATGATTCCATGGTCTGGAACCTTGAAGAATCTGGAAACTTCACTGTCAAATCAGCTTACTATAGTCAAGAAACTCCCACAGATGGTTGGGAATTATCAAATTAGGTCTGGGTTCCCAAGATCATTCCCAAGGTCAAATTATTTTGCTGGTTGGCCACCCGAAATAGAATCCTCACCATTGACAACTTGATAATCAGAGGGTTACTCATTCCCAATTGGTGTATCCTGTGCAAAAATGCCTGTGAGTCAATTTCACATGTTTTTTTGGAATGTCCCTTCTCTTTAGAAGTTCTCAACAAGGTCCATAACACCTTTGGCATATCCACAACCCTCCCACATTCCATTCCCCTCCTTATTAAGCAATTGCCCCGACCTTTCAAGAGCAACCAACTAAAATTCATGTGGCAAGCTTGCCTTCACCTTTACTTGTGGCAGATATGGATCGAGAGAAATGCCAAAATTTTCAAAAATCAAGCCACTGATAAGAAGATTATCATTGTCAAAATATTGGCCCTATCTGTAGAGAATGCCTCTCTTGTTTCTTCTCCAAGCCCCACCTCCTGGCTTAGAATCGAATCTAGCCAAAATTTTCAATCTGTCTAACATCTCTATTATGCTTCATAATTCTATTGACAGGTCTGTCATCAAGTGGGTCTTACCACCTACTAGGTGGCACAAGCTCAATTTTGATGGTGCAGCTAAAGGCAACCCAGAAGCGGCTGGCGAAGGAGGAATTCTGAGAAACCATAGGGGAGAAATAATTTTGGCCTTCGCCCAGAACTTGGGAATTCAATCCAAAAATATGGCAGAGGCTTGATCTCTATTCCAAAGTTTGATCCTCATGGAAGGGTTGACCATCAATAAACTTATCATCGAAGGAGACTCGTTGCACTGTATCAACTGCCTCAAAGGTACAGCTAAGCCTCCCTGGTCCTTAGCTTCGATTTTCCAAGATTGCAAGGCTCTAGTTGGAAACTACCCAAAATTAGTCATTAAGCATCAGTACCAGGAAGGAAACAAAGCTACGGACTGGCTAGCTAACAGGGGAGTCGACAAATCTAAAATTCAAGTGTGGAGAGACTCCTTCCCCATTGGCCTAAGGAACGATCCCACAAGTTTCAATGTTTGCACAATATGAGCTATTGCCAGGGGGATTTTCTCTTTCTTCTCTTTTGGCTATGAAAATGCAACATGTCACGATATCGCGACACTTTTCTTCTTTGGCCATGAAAATGCAACATGTCGCGATATCGTGACACTTTTTCCTCCTTTTGCCATGATGCTGCAACATGTCGTGATATTGTGACACTTTTTCCTCCTTTGGCCGCGACACTGCAACATGTCGCGATATCGTGACACTTTTTTCTCCTTTGGCCGTGACACTGCAACATGTCACGATATCGCAACACTTTTCTTCTTTGGCCACGAAAATGCAACATGTCACAATATCGTGACACTTTTTCCTCCTTTGGTCGTGACAATGCAACATGTCACGATATCGCGACACTTTTTCTTCCTTTGGCCGCAACGATGCAACTTGTCGCGATATCAGGACACCTTTTCTCTTTTGGCCATGACGATGCAACATGTCACGATATCATGACACTTTTTCTCTTTTGGCCATGACGATGCAACATGTCGCGATATCACGACACTTTTTCTCCTTTGGCCACGACAATGCAACATGTCATGATATCGTGACACTTTTTCTCTTTTGGTCACGATGATGCAACATGTCGCGATATCGCGACACTTTTTCTCCTTTGGCCATGATGATGCAACATGTCGTGATATCGTGACACTTTTTCCCTTTTGGCTCGACGATGCAACATGTCGCGATATGGTGACACATTTTCTCTTTGGGCCTCGAAGATGCAACATGTTGCGATATCGCAACACTTTTTATCTTTTGGCCGCAACGATGCAACATGTCACGATATCGCGACGCCTTTTCTCTTTGGACCTCGACAATGCAACATGTCGTGATATCATGATACTTTTTCTCCTTTGGCCGTGATGACGTAACATGTGGTGATATCGCGACACTTTTTCTCTTTTGGCCTCGACGATGCAACATGTCATGATATCGTGACACCTTTTCTCTTTGGGGCTTGACGATGCAACATGTCGCGATATCGTGACACTTTTCCTCTTTTGGCCATGACGATGCAACATGTCGAGATATTGCGACACTTTTTCTCTTTGGGCCTCGATGATGCAACATGTCGCGATATTGCGACAATTTTTCTCCTTTGGTCACGACGAAGCAACATGTTGCGATATCGTGACACTTTTTCTCTTTTGGCCTCGATGATGCAACATGTTGCGATATCGCGACACCTTTTCTCTTTGGGCCTCGACGATGCAACATGTTGCGATATCATGACACTTTTTCTCCTTTGGCCATGACGAAGCAACATGTCATGATATCACGACACTTTTTCTCTTTTGGTCATGACGATGCAACATGTCGCGATATCGTGACACTTTTTCTCTTTTGGCCACGATGATGCAACTTGTCACGATATCATGACACTTTTTCCTCCTTTGTCCATGACGATGCAACATGTCATGATATCGCGACACTTTTTCCTCCTTTGGCCGCGATGATGCAACATGTCGTGATATCATGACACTTTTTCCTCCTTGCTTTCCCCATTTGCTTTGGACTGTGAAAATGCAACATGTCGTGATATCGTGACACTTTTTTCTCCTTGTGGTGTTTTGCTTTTTCTTTGATCTTTAGCATTTGGGCCACTTCGATCTTCTTGGAAAACATGCAAAAAAGGTGGGTCCCCAATTTTGGGGTACATTGTGGAGCAGCCACAACACCTCCAAATGGTGAATTTCTCTATTTAAGTTTCACTTTCCCTTTTCTGATTAGCCTCTAGTCATGTTTACCTTTAGTTAGCTCTTCTAGTTGCTTCCTCTGGGCACCTTTCTCTTAGGTGGCCCTTGCTATTTTTAGGCTTTCTCATTCTGCTACCGCCGTCCTTCCCCTTTGCCTCCCTCTTTGGAGTCCCATGACTTTTTTGTACAAGATTCAAGGACCTTTCAACACCCTTTCAACCAATAAAAAAAATAAAGTAAAAATATATCCTGAGATAAAGGCTAAAAAGAATTCATTGACCAAATTATTTTAGAATATCAATGCAATTTTAGTACCAGTAAAAGAAATAAAAAAATTATTTAAAAAAGCAGACACTAGGGTGACCTCGGTCCAATAATTTTTTTAGAAATTTGAAGAACAAAATGGACACATATGAGCAAAACATGTAATTTCCTAGGGGAGCATAACTTATGATTGCAATCAAGAGTTTATCAAAGTGGAAAGGTATTTACATGAAAGGCCTAGCTAGGATGATTTTTTCAAGAAAATGGTAGTTTGGGAAGAAGAAATGAATGTTAAAAATAGAGAAGCTAGATTATTAATAGAAGAATGTATTGTTGTGGTAAATTTTGATAATCTGATTTCTAATAGAATTTAAAATTTTGAATTTGATGAAGAAGATGAGCATAAGCTAGCTCAAAAAATTAATAATTTGGTTAAAATGATTAGTTCTTTGATCAAATTCTCTTAGGAGAATAAATATTTTATAGAAAACATAAGAATAAAGTGTTGTAAATAATTGATGTGATAAGGTTCTTACCCTCTTTTTGTGATGAGTCCTAGAGTAAAATTGTTGGGCTAGTTGGAATAAGTCAATCTAAACAAGAAGAATAGGTCAAAGGAAAAGGCATTAGCAAAAGCAGTGTTGAATTAATAGAAGGTGGACAAGTAACAGTTACAGATAAAGAAAAGCCCAAGGCTAAAGGTGAAGGCTCAAGTAAATGAAATCCAATGATAAAGGAACATTCAGGTGTGAGGCCCAAGATCAATACAACTATAAACCTATTAAGAGAATTTGATATATGGAAATCAACCAAGTATAAAATATATAAAAAAATAGTCCAAGATAGCTACTGTTCAACTATAAGCCATATAATATTCAATGGGTCATATGCAGTCAAATGTAGTGATCATATGAAGGTAGTTACTGAAGAACATGTTCTTATACTGAGAGGGGGGGTTAACAATATACAATAAAATATTTTGCTTTTTAATCCAAATAGTAGCATCAGCATTAATAAAATAGTAAACATCACACAAAGCATCACACACATGAGAGACATCATTTTTACGTGGTTCACCTAAATATGGCTACCTCCACGGAGAAAATATTTCTCAAATAATATTTTGGGAATCCTTCCCAATTACAATGTTTATGGATCTATTTCCAAAGGAGATGCTGATCCCCTAAATCTGGTTTTTGAATCTATATCCATAGGAGAACTCCTCCTCTGCTCTAGCTGGTGATCCTTTAGAAGACTACTACCTCCACTACTCTGGCTTGTGGATCTCTCTCCACTGAAGACTCTTATCCCCACTTAGAAGACCTATCCTCACTGACCTGGCTGATGGATCTCTATCCACTGGAGACTACTATGCTCTTTGCTCTATCACCTCCAAATATCTATCTCAATTCTATACTAAACACATTCTAGTTGGTATAGCACAAATCTGCTCAATAGGTCCACTCAAAACCTACTCAAATATGCTCAATATGTCCACTCAAAACCTGCTCAAATCTGCTCAACAGGTCCACACAGAACCTGTCCAAATTTTCTCAACAAGATCACATAGAACTTATCCAAATCTTCTCAACAAACTCACAAAGAACTTGTCCAAATCTACTCAATAAGTCCTCTCTAGTACTTGCTCAAATATGTATTGTAAGCTTCCACAAAAGCTCACACAAAATCAGTCCACAAGTCTTCGTAAAGACACCTCAAATTTGCTTAACAAGTCCACACAGAACTTGTCCAATCTCATAGAAACATAAAGAGAATTGTTAGAGACTCAATATGTTCTATACTCAAAACTCAATCACTTTCTCAACTCATTCTCATAGAAGCATAAAGAGAATTGTTAGAGACTAAATATGTTATATTCACACAACTCAATCTATTTCACAAATCAAATCAGAATATAGAATAGTTTGTTTTATAGAACTTAAATAATCACTTCATACATCCACTTGACTAGGTTCAATCAACTCTACTCAACCAATAATTTCAAGAAAAAAGTCTTGCTCACAAACCCTATTCCAAGTATGTATCATCCAACTCAAAATGTTTCCAATAATGCTTAACAATAAATATCACATAAAAATGATACTCATGATCTTTTCAAACCTTAGTTCAAGTTCTTTGCATAACAACTCACTTCAAAAACCATGTTTATTGAACAAGGTTTTAAACACAACTATCAATTTCAAAAAACCTTGAAGCATTAACTCAAACACTTCACTCAACCAATGATCTCAACACCAATGCTTATAAAACAAGGTTTTAATCACAACTCTCAATTTTAGAAAACCTTGAAGCATCAACTCAAAAAAATTCAAAAAGGAAACCCTAATCAAATCATTTTCACTCCAAACTTAATTTTCACTTAAGCCAAACAACCAACTCAACCAAAGAAAAATTTACCCATACCTTTTTTGCTTGACAAGGAGTTGATCTCACAAATATGCCACACTCACAAATTTCTCTTTTCCAATCTCAATAAGGGTTAGAATACTTCAATCAAATCACAATACAAAATAATGACCCAAAATACACCTTATTAATCCAACTCAAAAATAACATTCACCATAGTCTTATTTAAATAGAAAAACCCTTATACAAAAATAATGCTCAAAAGTCTTAATAAGAAATTAATTAATACTTTATTAAAACTCCTTATTACTCCTAAAATAATAAATCTCAAATATCAATACTTCCAAAATAATCCTCAACAAACATTCATCATAAACTTCAAATATCAAACCTTCCACAAACCTTCCACAATAATCTTTAACAAACATTCACCATAACCTTCATGCCTTAATGTAAAATAATAATCACTTATGCACACTTATTCCTCCAACATTAGACAAATAACAAAATTTAAATCAAAATTAAATACCTTGTCTTCAAAGGGAATCGAACCCTCAACCTCATCTCACCACAAGCGCCTTAACCATGGCCAAAGTCACCGTCGAAGCCAAGCGCTCATTCAATATTAAAGAAGCACCATGTGCTTCTTAATTTCGTATCACATTACGCTAAGGGTAAAAGGTCATGTGCCTTGGGTGCCTCAATCAACTCACCAAAAAATGCATGCGGGGATTCTAAACGTCAACCACCTTGCTGCCAATGCCTTCGATTTCCCAACTACCACTAGGCCACGCTTGCTCAATGAAACTTGAGGATGAAAACTTCCTCCTTTATTCCCTTCGCTACCATGTTTTCGTAAATGCACAAGATCTCCTTTCGCATGCCACCGATTATTAATTCAAGCAAGGGTAAATAAAACTTAGGTTTTTTGGGAATATTTATATGTTTCTTCATTACATTAACGACATCTATGCTCACGTGATTCCTTCCATGACGTTGGCGATAAAGGCTTCGAATACCTTTTATTAAACCCAACCTTTGGGTTTAATTTACTTTAAACTTTGCACTTTGAAATATTTTTCCCTCAAAAACCCAACCTTAGGGTTTTATATAAAATAATTAATTGTCCTTTGTAAACCAAATAATATTATAATTAAAATTATAATAATTTATTTGGGTTTTAACAACCTCTCTCCCCCACCCCCACGACTGGAAGGTAGGCTGGCAGGTAGGCGACAAGCTATTTGAAAGGCAAAGGCCCTTTTAAACATAAATCCTACTCTTAAAAATATTGGTGACCTCATTAAGATATAAAGCTGAGATGCCTTTTAAAGGTAAGAGAAACTTGGATCTAGAGGAACAAGAGCTTTAATCAAAAGGTTGAGCCTCTCTCTATATATAATTGAGAGGAACAACTTTAGGATAGGATGGGATAGGAGATAAAGGTGCCTCTCCGATCACTTTACGAAACTGCTTCTTTTCGTGCAACGACTTAAAGAGCCCTGCCTTTGCCTCTGCCTTTTGGATAAATATTATAATAAATATTATAATTATTAGTCTCACAATGAAATTGAGAGGGGGGGTGAATCAGTGTAGATCTTTAAAACTTAAATATTCAACTCTTAAAGTTGAAACAATGAGAACTTAAAACCAAATAAAGCAAATATAACAAGAGAGCATCACACAACACAATATGTACCGAGGTTCATCGATTTGGCTACTCCTAAAAAATTGACTGTTTGGACTTCCATCCAAATCTAGCCTTTGCAAAGCAAAAAATTTACAATCAATTTACCAGCACCCACTGGAAGGAGCACCAACCCCTGATTTATCTGCACCAACAGAAAGGAGCACCAATCCTTGATTAATTTGCACAAACAGAAAGGAGCACCAACCCCTGATTTATCTGCACCAACAGAAGGGAGCACCAACCCCTGATTTATCTGCACCAATAGAAAGGAGCACCAACCCCTGATTTATCTACACAAATAGAAAGGAGCACAAACCCCTGATTTACCAGCACCAACTGGAAGGAGCACCAACCCCTAATGCCAAGCACCAACTTGGACTTCAATATTAAAACTAGAAGATTGACATAGAAATGCCTTCACTTTTATAAGATCCTAACTGGTCTATTGCTTACTCAACCTCTCTCACAATTCACCCAACACACACCCTTCTCACTCGCCTATCGCACGCCTCTCGCTCTCCTCTCACTCTCTTCGCAAGATAAAATCCACTCATAAATTCTCCAAGCAACACTCCTTTTATAACAATCCTTTCTCTTTGTAACTCCAGTTGTAACTCCTTTCATATTCTCATGTGCCACTTGTCAATTGTAACTCCTTTATGTAACTCCTTTTGGTTATTTTGAGAAGGCATTTCGTCAAAAAATTCACATGCAAAGAATTGACACCATATTATTCTACCATGATTGTTCGTTTTCTCGGTCATGACTATTCGTTTTCTCCTTTGATGACTTCTCATTTTCTCCTTCATGACTGTTCATTTTCTCCTTGCATTAATGTTCATTTTCTCTTTGCATGCATGCATTTTGGTTTTCGAAAAGGCTTTTTGTTTCTATTTTAATGACTATTCATTTTCTCCACATGGGCATGCATCCGCTTCTTTCCATGAGTTTTTGTTTTATCCTTCCACGACTGTTCGTTTTCTCCCTTATAGGTCCACGTCACTATGCAGTCTTTAGTTTCACCATCCTGGTGTTCATCACTAATATCAGACGCACTGTCAACTACTCTTTTCCTTTGGTGAAACTGCAACATGTCATGATATCGCGACACTTTTGTTTCTCTGCCTGCCTGCCCTTTTTGAGTCGCAAAAATGCGACATGTCATGATATCGTGACATGTCATGATATCTCGGCACTTTTGTTTATCTGCCTGCCTGCCCTTTTTGAGTCGCAAAAATGTGACATGTCACGATATCGTGACACTTTTTCTTTCTTTGCCTGCCTGCCCTTTTTGAGTCATGAAAATGCGACATGTCGCGATATCGTGACACTTTTTCTTTCTCTGCCTTTCTCTTCTCTTTTGGCCATGAAAATGCAACATGTCGCGATATCGCGACACTTTTTATTTCTTGTTCTTTCTCTTCTCTTTTGGCCATGAAAATGCAACATGTTGCGATATCGTGACACTTTTTCTTTCTTGTACTTTCTCTTCTCTTTGGACCGTGAAAATACAACATGTTGCGATATCGCGACACTTTTTCTCCTTGCTCTTTCTCTTTGCTTCGACCAGCGAAAATACAACATGTCACGATATCGTGACACTTTTTCTCTTTGCTCTTTCTCTTTGCTTCGGCCCAAAAAAATACATGTCGCGATATCACAACATTTTTTCTCCTTGCTCTTTCTCTTTGCTTCAGCCCACAAAAATACATGTTGCGATATTGCGACACTTTTTCTCCTTGCTCTTTCTCTTTGCTTTAGCCCGCGAAAATACAACATGTCACGATATCGTGAAACTTTTTCTCCTTGCTCTTTCTCTTTGCTTTGGCCAAAGAAAATACAACATGTCACGATATCGCGACACTTTTTTCTCTTTGCTCTTTCGGTCGCGAAAATGCAACATGTCGCGATATCGCGAAACTTTTTTCTCTTTGCTCTTTCAGCCACGAAAATGCAACATGTCGCGATATCGCGAAACTTTTTTCTCCTTTCATTTTCTCTTTGCTTTGGACCGCGAAAATGCAACATGTCGCAATATCACGACACTTTTTTTCTTTGCGATGTTTTGCTTTTTCTTTGATCTTTAGTATATGGGCCACTTTGGTCCTCTTGGAAAATATGCAAATAGGTGGGTAAACATCCTCATAAGAATTTAACATCACTGTACATACTCTGAGTGACCTCTGAACTCCTATCCACTGCATCAACCGATCTATCTAACTGTGTTGACAACAATGACAATACTGTCGCTGCACCTCGCTCAACAAGCTCCCCCTTTGGAATTGTTGGCAACACACATGCAATTTCCTGTAACTCTTCTCCCCCTTTGACAAAAATATCAAAGGGCTGTTGCAAACTCCCCTTGAGTCCATGCACAAAATTCTCAAGAAAAAATTATTATACTTAGCAAAAATCACAAACATGAGCAAAAAGATAAACAAATACACAAATGCTCCCCTTGAGAATGTGGTCCCGATAGCTAGTCAATTCTTGGGAAGCATGACCACTCCCAATTTATTGCGAAGGTACTCAAAGACTTCCTTGGGAAATGGTTTTGTGAAGATATTCGCTACTTGCTCTGTTGTTGGAACAAAAGCCAACTTAACCTCACATTTTGCAACTTTCTCCTACGTACCATATGTTTTTGCTGCAATATATTCTGCCTTTGCTATGGATAATGAGACTGACTCTTGTTTCTTACTGTGCCATGTGACCAACCTATCTCCAAGATAGAATGAACCTCCACTGGTACTCTTTATGTCATAAAGTCTTCTTGGATAAGCACCCTAAACTCTGCTCATCATATTATAATTCCTGTTGAACTTTGCTTTTACTTATTTAGTATAGTTTGATTAACACACAACTCTCAGCTGCACAAAAGTTACTCTCATGATATTGGTAGATGAATTGAGACGTACTCACAACATGAATTCTATTTTATCTACAGATTGGGAATGTTACAGGCTTCAAAACTAGTACCTACCAGCTTATGCTTCCATGACACATTGACCTGTGCTGCATGTTGTATCTCAGATAACGCCTATCAGTTGCTGCATCGAAAACCTAGCTGTTCACCATGTTGTTCTACTAAAGTACATCAATTTGACACTATCTGCTATTATAACCACCATCACCAGAGAGATTTCACAATAATTAAAAAATGACTCTGTCAAGCCAACGTCTCATGCTCCTGCTTATTACCTCCACAAACAACTACATGAATTGAAACACACTTTGACAACTATACGACAACTCCCCCTGACTACTTGCCTTTCATCCTTAGATAACCAAACAAATACATAGGAGCATTAAAATAAAACTTTAAGATTGCTCCCCATGAGGATGTGCTACCTGGAGTTGCTTAGTGCAATAGAGGAGTAGTCTCCTTCAGTCCAAGGAGACAATTTCCTTTCTTCTTTCTTTCTCCACTTTGGTTTGATTACAGTTTTGGGCTCTTGTTTTGAAGTTTCTTTTTCAGTAGCTTGTACATGTTTTTAGGGAAATTTTCTATTTTGTCTCATTCCATTTGGTTGAAATTTTCTTCCCTGAAATTGATTTGATGCAAATGTACTTTAACAATTTCTTGCAATGTGCCCAAAATTATGACAGTTATAACATTTTACTGCATAATCCATCAAAGGTGAAAAAACATTTCTACTGAGTGGTTGTCTCTTGTCCATCCTTGATGGATGATTATTTTCCTTTCTTTGATGCACATGATTTCTTCCGTATCTATGTTGCATTCTTTGTGTCTGATGAAATCTACTGTCTTACATTAGATTAGATACAAAATTTCTTGGACAAGACCTTGTTATGTGCCCATGACCATTATATTTAAAACATTGCACATGGTGTTCAACAAATGCATTTCTACCAGCATAACTCTTTGATCTATTATTCAATCTATAATACATTGCCTTGTGACCATAATGGTTGCATCTAAAACAATAGCCATTAAAAGCATTATTATGAATGAAGTGAGAGTGATAGAACCTCTTTTGTTGTGGTTGCTTTGCTATAGATCTCCTTTGATATTTTCTTCCTTTTGAAGTTTCAACTTCAAACTTTTCTTGCTTTGATCCTTCAGTAGTGGACTTCTTCTTCTCTGCAGATTTAGAAGATGAAGGTTGTTCAACTTCACATCCAAGACCAAGCTTACACATGGAGCTTCTTTGTTGCCTTATCATTTTATCTAGCAACTTTGTGCTCTTCTCAAATTTGAGATTTGTATTGGCCTCTTTTAGTTGTTTCCTCAATAAAACAATATCCTATTCTTGTTTTTAGCAAACAATCTATTTTTCATTGATCTGTGACCTGAGAGTTTCTTCAATCCTTTTGGATTCTTCTACTTGCAACTTTAGATCACTAATAACTTTGTTAGATTCCTCTTCGTGTTTGCTATATACATCGACTTTATCATCGAGGTGTGACTTCAAGGCTTTTTCTATTTTCTTGGCTTTATGAATTTGTAAGAAGAGATCTTCAATATTATCCCCATATTCTTCCAACTTCTTGGATAATATTTTGTTCTTTTTCCTTTCTATACCCAACTCTTCAAGTGCAATGATCAACTCACCTTCTAGATATACTTCAGCCTCAAGGTTTTCATCACATACTTCAGAATACAGTCCTATATTTTCTAGTTCAATTTTCTCTTCCACAGGAACTAAAACTGACTGAGATGCCTTATTTGAGGAGTATCTATTCTTCTTACCCATTGCATACTAATCCAAGATCAACCCTAGCTGATTTAGCTTGACAAGGAAAACTAGCTCTGATACCAATTGTTACTCTCACAATGACACTGAGAGGGGGGTGAATTAGTGTAGCTCTTTAAAACTTAAATCTTCAACTCTTAAAGCCGAAACAATGAAAACTTAAAACCAAATAAAACAAATATAACAAGAGAGCATCATACAACACAAGATGTACCGAGGTTCATCGATTTGGCTACTTCTTAAAAATTGATTGTTTGGACTTCCATCCAAATATAGCCTTTGCAAAGCAACAACTTTAAAATCAATTTACCAGCACCCACTGGAAGGAGAACCAACCCCTAATTTATCTACACCAATAGAAAGGAGCACCAACCCCTGATTTATCTGCACAAACAGAAAGGAGCACCAACCCCTAATTTATCTACACCAATAGAAAGGAGCACCAACCCCTGATTTATCTACACCAACAAAAAGGAGCACCAACCCCTGATTTATTTGCATAAATAGAAAGGAGCACCAACCCCTGATTTACCAGCACCAACTAGAAGGAGCACCAACCCCTGATGCCAAACACCAACTTGGATTTCAATCTTGAAACTAGAAGATTGACATAGAAATGCCTTCACTTTTATAAGACCCTGACTGGTCTATTGCTTACTCAACTTCTCTCATAATTCACCCAACACACACCATTCTCGCTCGCCTGTCGCACGCCTCTCGCTCTCCTCTCACTCTCTTCGCAAGATGAAATCCACTCATAAATTCTCCAAGCAACACTCCTTTAATAACAATCCTTTCTCTTTGTAACTCCAGTTGTAACTCCTTTCATATTCTCATGTGCCACTTGTCAATTGTAACTCCTTTATATAACTCTTTTTGTTTATTTTGAGAAGGCATTTCATCAAACATTTCACATACAAAGAATTGACACCATATTCTCCTACCATGACTATTCGTTTTCTTGGTCATGACTATTCTTTTTCTCCTTCAATGACTGTTCGTTTTCTCCTTCATGACTGTTCATTTTCTCCTTGCATTAATGTTTGTTTTCTCTTTGCATGCATGCATTTTGGTTTCTAAAAATGCTTTTCATTTCTATTTTAATGACTATTCATTTTCTCCACATGGGCATGCATTTGCTTCTTTCCATTACTGTTCATTTTCTCCTTGCACGACTGTTCGTTCTCTCCCTTATAGGTCGACGTCACTATGCAGTCTTTAGTTTCACCATCCTGTTGTTCATCACTAATATCAGATGCACTATCAACTACTCTGTTCCTTTGGCAAAACTGCAAAATGTCGTGATATCGTGAGACTTTTGTTTCTCTGCCTGCCTGCCCTTTTTGAGTCGCAAAAATACATGTCGCGATATCGCGACACTTTTGTTTCTCTGCCTGCCTACCCTTTTTGAGTTGCAAAAATGTGACATGTCGTGATATCGTGACACTTTTTCTTTCTCTTCCTTCCTACCCTTTTTGAGTCACGAAAATGCGACATGTCGCGATATCGCGACACTTTTTCTTTCTCTGCCTTTCTCTTCTCTTTTGGCCACGAAAATGCAACATGTCGTGATATCGCGACACTTTTTCTTTCTTGTTATTTCTCTTCTCTTTTGGCCATGAAAATGCAAATGTCGCGATATCGTGACACTTTTTCTTTCTTGTACTTTCTTTTCTCTTTGGACTGCAAAAATACATGTCGCGATATCATGACACTTTTTCTCCTTGCTATTTCTCTTTGCTTCAGCCAGTGAAAATACATGTCGCGATATTGCGACACTTTTTCTCCTTGCTCTTTCTCTTTGCTTTGGCTCATGAAAATACATCTCGCGATATCATGACATTTTTTCTCCTTGCTCTTTCTCTTTGCTTCGGCCCACAAAAATACATGTCGCGATATTGCGACACTTTTTCTCCTTGCTCTTTCTCTTTGCTTCGGCTCATGAAAATACATGTCGCGATATCGCAACACTTTTTCTCCTTGCTCTTTCTCTTTGCTTTGGCCCACGAAAATACATGTCACGATATCGTGACACTTTTTTCTCTTTGCTCTTTTGGCCATGAAAATGCAACATGTCGTGATATCGCGACACTTTTTTCTCTTTGCTCTTTCGGCCACGAAAATGAAACATGTTGCGATATCGTGACACTTTTTTCTCCTTGCATTCTGTATTTGCTTTGGACCGCAAAAATGCAACATGTCGCGATATCGTGACACTTTTTGTCTTTGCGATGTTTTGCTTTTTCTTTGATCTTTAGTATATGGGCCACTTCGGTCTTCTTGGAAAATATGCAAATAGGTGGGTAAACATCCTCATAAGCATTTAACATCACTATAGATACTCTGAGTGACCTCTGAACTCCTGTCTACTTCATCAACCGATCTATCTGACTGTGTTGACAACAATGACAATACTGTCGCTGTACCTTGCTCAACAATAATATTATATCCTGCCATTGCTTCGAATATATTTGCTTCTAAAGGAGAATTGAAACCATTTTTTGACCCATTATTTTGGGTGTTAAATAAAAATATTTTAACCCATTATAAAATTTCATTAAACTTTGCACTCAAAATGAAGAAGAACTATCACTGGCATCTTGACATCAATGACAACTTTGGCTTAGGGACTCAAAATATCCAACAATCTCCCCCTTTGTCATTGATGACAACCTATATTATTTTTACTTGAAATTTGATGTTTCTTTTTTCTTCTGCTCCCCCTCGAACATTGCTCCCCCTGGCTCAATTCTCTCTTAGATATAAAATCTCTCCCCAATACACAAATATCTCCCCATTTGACATCAATGGCAAAGGGTCACCTTTGGGGCTTGGGGCTAATAATGAGACTCTTAGCTTAGCCCCTCCCCCACCTCATTTGAGGTGGTTAATTATGGGGTGGGAGTATTTCTACTCCCAAAAGGCATTATTATTTGCCTTTATCCTCTTCCTTTTATTTCTAAATTTTCTAATTCTTTTGATTGTTTCTATCCGTGTCATCATTCCTATTCTTGTTTCTATTCCTGTTATCATCCATATTCCTATTCTTGTTCCTATTTATGTTTCTATTCCTGTTCCTGTCATCATTCATGTTCCTATTCCTGTTCCTGTCATCATTCATGTTACTAATACTATTCTTATCCATGTTCTTGTTCTTGTTCATGTTCATGTTCCTGTTCATATTCCTTTTTCTATTCATATTCTTGTTCCTATTCATACCTATTTTTGGAATATTTGCTCTACACCATTTTGTTGTGTGACCATCATTATTGCACTTATAACACTTAATGTTATTATTCCTTGGAGGTGCAAATGTCTTAGGATCTCTTCTAGTGAAGCCATACCTCTTCTGTCATGAACCCTACAATTAATTGCCTTGTGATCAAACTCATTACATGAGTAGCAATACCCATGGAAAAGTTGTCCTTTCCCATATTCCTGTCTTTCATGTGTCCTGCACTGTGAAGCCATGTGCCTCGACCTGTGACATGAAAAACATATTCCATTGAAGCTTCCTTGTCTTGACCTCATTGGTCTCCTATTATGATTTTTGTTCCATATGTATATTTTATGTGCATTGTTCCTATATTTGTTGAACTCTTTATTGTCCAACTCATCCTCTGATGTCTCACTCCCTCTTACATCGTATTCTTTTGATGTATCTTCATCTAAAGTTTCTTCTTCTTCAAGACTTGAAGTAGACTTTTCTTCCCATTTATTTTGTACCTATTTAGAACCAAGACCTATCTTGTTTGTTGCTCCTCTTTGTATCTTGACTATTTTATCCACACTCTTTGCACTGTTTACATACTTGTATAGCTTATTCTTGGAGTCTTCTAAATATTCCTTTAGTAGTGCCACTTGTTGTGGTAACTTCTCACATTCCAAAATCTTTGCTTCTAACTTATCTTTGAACTTCTTTGCCTTAGCATTTGATTTTTCTAAATCCTCTATGAGCAATCTTCTTTATTCATCACATTCTTGAAACTAAATTTCAAGCTTAGAGTGTTCCTTTCTTACCTTCTTTACCGTTTCAAGGGCATGGATAAGTTCTCCCTTGAGATAATAACCATTCTCTGCTGAATAATCCTCTATTTGTTTACCTTTGTCCATATCATTACTTTATTTTGGCTTGTCTTCTATAGGATCATTCACTTTTTCTTCTAATGCCTTTAGAATATTTTCATCTGGTCTTTCAAGTGCATCTTTATAGTCATCATCACTGAAACTATAACCATACCTTGTGCAATCATATTCAAGATGTCCAAATCTACCACATCTAAAACACTTGAGAATAATTGAAGTCCTTTTCTTAACTGGTTCTTTCTATTCAATCATAAATAGGACTTCATATCTATCTTTGTCTAAAAATCTAGCATCACTATCATTTGAGTACTTACTTGCATTATCTACGTAGTAGCTTCTCTTTTGCCTTTGAAAGAAATTATTTCCTTATATGCTTTATCCATACTTGCTTTTCTTTTGATTCCTTATTCCTGTGATCCTGTATTTCTTCTTTAGAACTAAGTCCTATTATGGTGACTGATGACATTTGTGCATTGATAATCCTATCTAAAGTCTTTGAATTTTCCTCAAACTTGTGTAGCTTGTCCTTAGAACCTTTTAATTCCATCCTTAGTGAAATTATTTCAAGTTCTAATATTTCACACTCTAGATATTTTACCTTTAATTTTTTAGCCATACCTTCTTCAATCCTTTTTGCCTCTTCAACCTTGATTTTGAAGTTGGTGAGGTCCTATAGAAACTTTGCTTTTGCTTTCTCATCTTCTTGAGCTTGAAATTTAAATCCTGAGTTCTCCCTTTTTAATTCTTCAAGAGTAACCATAAGTCTTTCACATTCTATCCTTTTTACCTTTGACTTTTCAATCATACCTTCTTCAACTCTTCTTACCTTTTCAACCTTATCTCTCAAGTCAGAGAGATCTTATAGAAGCTTTATCTTGCATTTTTCATATTATTGTATTTGAGCCTTCAATTATAAATTCTCTCTTTTCAATTCAACAAGTTCCTTAAGAGTGGCTTCCTCCTTTTCTTTTTTTGAATCTTCCTCTTATTTATTTATTTGATCTTCTATAGGAGCATTTTCTTCTAATACTGAAAGTAGAGTTTTTTCTTCATACCTATTTTTATTGTCCTTGTTATCCTTTCTTGAACTGACCTCTAGGGTTTCATTTCTAAAAATATCATCTTCATCTTCACCGCTACTAAACCCCTTGCAATAACCTGCATCATGGACGAGTTGACCACAAACACAACATTCTTGTGGACAGTAAGCTACATGGTGACTTGTGTTCCCACATCTGGTACAAAAATTTATCAGTTTAGATATTTATCCATTACTTGATTCATATCTTGAATCTATTTCCATTTTTCTCCCAACACAATAATATTTAACTCATCTTCCTTTTATTTCATGACCATGTGTGTTCTTTTCTTCTTGTATCTCATGGTTTTGCCTTTGCCTTTCTTTGCAATTTGTGTTCATGCAAGATATTCCTTCAAGCTGTTAAACCCTTTATGAAGGAACCAACTCTGATACCAATTGAAGAACATGTGCTTATACTGAGAGGGGGGTGAACAATATACAATAATTTTTTTTCCTTTTAATCCAAATAGTAGCATCAGCATTAATAAAATAGTAAACATCACACAAAGCATCACACACATGAGAGACACCATTTTTACATGGTTCATCCAAAGATGGCTACCTTTTCGAAGAAAATATTTCTGAAATAATATTTTGGGAATCCTTACCAATTACAATGTTTATGGATATCTGTCCAAAGGATATTTTGATCCCCTAAATCTGGTTTGTGGATCTCTATCCATAGGAGAACTCCTTCTCCTTTGCTCCACCTGGTGATCCTTTATAAGACTACTAACTCCACTGCTCTAGCTTATGGTTCTCTCTCCACTAAAGACTCTTATACCCACTCAAAAGACCTGTCCTCATTGCCTTGGCTGATGGATATCTATCCACTGGAGACTACTATCCTCTCTACTCTGTCATCTCCAAAGCTCTGTCTCAATTCTATACTAAACACAATCCAGTCAGTCTAGCAAATATATGCTCAATAGGTCCACTCAAAACCTACTAAAATCTACTCAACAGGTCCACTTAGAACCTACTCAAATCTGCTCAACAGGTCCATACAGAACCTATCCAAATATTCTCAACAAGATCACACAAAACTTATCCAAATCTAATCAACAAGCTCACACAAAACTTGTCCAAATATACTCAATAAGTCCTACCTAGGACTTGCTCAAATCTGTATTGTAAGCTTCCACAAAAGCTCACATAAAATCAGTCCACAAGTCTTCTTAAAGACTTACCTCAAATTTGCTTAAAAAGTCTACACAAAACTTGTCCAATCTCATAGAAATATAAAGAGAATTGTTGGAAACTTAATATGTTCTATACTCAAAACTCAATCACTTTCTCAAATCAATCTCATAGAAGCATAAAAAGAATTGTTAGAGACTCAATATGTTCTATTCACACAACTCAATCTCTTTCACAACTCAAATTAGAATATAGAATAGTTTGTTTTATGGAACTTGAACAATCACTTCATACATCCACTTGACTAGGCTCAATCAAATCTACTCAACCAATCACTTCAAGAAACAACTCTTGCTCACAAACCCTAGTCCAAGCATGTATCATCCAACTCAAAATGTTTTCAACAATGCTTAACAAAAAATCTCACATAACAATGATACTCATGATCTTTTCAAACCCTAGTTCAAGTTCTTTGTATAACAACTCACTTCAACAACCATGCTTATCAAACAAGGTTTTAAACACAACTCTCAATTTTAGAAAACCTTGGAACATTAACTCAAAAACCTCACTCAACCAATGATATCAACACCAATGATTATAAAACAAGGTTTTAATCACAACTCTCAATTTCAGAAAACCTTGAAGCATCAACTCAAAAACTTTCGAAAAGAAAACCCTAATCAAATCCTTTTCACTCCAAACTTAATTTTCAAGTAAGCCAAACAACCAACTCAACCAAAGAAGAATTTTCCCATACCTTTTTGCTTGACAAGGAGTTGATCTCACAAATATGCCACACTCACAAATTTCTCTTTTCCAATATCAATAAGGGTTAGAAGACTTCAATCAAATCACAATACAAAATAATGACCCAAAATACACCTTATTACTCCAACTCAAAAATAACATTCACCATAGTCTTATTTAAATAGAAAAACCCTTATACAAAAATAATGCTCAAAAGTCTTAATAAGAAATTAATTAAGACTTTACTAAAACTCCTTATTACTCCTAAAATAATAAATCTCAAATATCAATACCTCCAAAATAATCCTCAACAAAAATTCACCATAAACTTCAAATATCAAACCTTCCACAAACCTTCCACAATAATCCCCAACAAAGATTCACCATAACCTTCATGCCTTAATGTATAAAAATAATAATCACTTATGCACCCTTATTCCTCCAACATTAGGCAACTAACAAAATTTAAATCAAAATTAAATACCTTGTCTTCGGAGGGAATCGAACCCTCAACCTCATCTCACCACAAGCACCTTAACCGTAGCCAAAGTCACCACATGAGCCAAGCGCTCATTCAAGATTAAAGAAGCACCACGTGCTTCTTAATATCACATCACATTCCACCAAGGGCAAAATGTTGTGTGCCTTGTGCGCCTCAATCAACTCACCAAACAATGCACATGGGGATTCGAAATGTCAACCACCTTGCTGCCAACGCCTTTGCACTTTCCCAACTACCACTAGGCCACACTTTCCCAATGAAACTTGAGGATGAAAAATTCCTCCTTTATTCCCTTCACTACCACATTTTCATAAATGCACAAGCTCTCTTTTCTCATGCCACTGATTATTAATTTGAGCAAGGGTAAATAAAACTTAGGTTTGTTGGGCATATTTATATGTTTCTTCATTGCATTAATGATGTCAGCACTCACGTGCTTCCTTCCATGATGTTGGTGGTAAAGGCTTCGAATGCCTTTTATTAAATCCAACCTTTGGGTTTAATTTAGTTTAAACTTTGCGCTTTGAAATATTTTTCCCTCAAAAACCCAACCATAGGGTTTTATAAAAAATAATTAATTGTCCTTTGTAAAACAAATAATATTATAATTAAAATTATAATAATTTATTTGGGTTTTTCACCACCTTGGATAAATATTATAGTAAATATTATAATATTATATCCTTCCATTGCTTTAGATATATTTGCTTCCAAAGGTCAATTGAAACCATTTTCTTACCCATTATTTTGGGTGTAAAATAAAAATATTTTAACCCATTATAAACTTCCATTAAACTTTGCACTCGAACTGAAGAATAACTATCATTGGCATCTTGAAATCAATGACAACTTTGGCTTAGGAACTCAAAATGTCGAAAAATATCTCCCTTTGTCATTGATGGCAACCCACATTCTTTTTACTTGAAATCCAACCTTTCTTTTTTCTTTTGTTCCCCTTGGGACATTGCTCCCCCTGGCTCAATTTTCTCTCAGATATCAAATCTCTCCCCAATACACAAATATCTCCCCCTTTGACATCAATGGCAAAGGGTCACCTTTGGGGCTCGGGGCTAATAATGAGCCTCTTAGCTTAGCTCCTCCCCCACCTCCTTTGAGGTGGTTTTGGGGTGGGAGTATTTCTACTCCCAAAAGGCATTGTTCTTTGCCTTTATCCTCTTCCATTCTTTTCTAATTTTTTTTATTCTTCTGATTGTTTCTATCTGTGTCATCATTCATGTTCCTATTTCTATTCCTGTTCTCATCCATGTTCATGTTCCTATTCCAATTCATGTTCCTGTTCCTGTACCTATCATCATTCATGTTCCTGTTTATATTCCTGTTCATGTTCCTGTTTATATTCCTGTTCATGTTCTTGTTCATGTTCATGTTCATTTTCCCATTCAAGTTTCGGTTCCTATTTATATTCATGTTCTTGTTCATACCTATTTCTGGAATATTTGCTCTACACCATTTTGTTGTGTGACCATCATTATTGCACTTATAACACTTAATGTTATTATTCCTTGGAGGTGCAAATGTCTTAGGATCTCTTCTAGTGAAGCCATATCCTCTTCTATCATGAACCCTGCAATTCATTCCCTTGTGACCAAACTCATTACATGAGTAGCAATACCCATGGAAAAGTTGTCCTTTCCCATATTCCTGTCTTTCATGTGTCCTACACTGTGAAGCCATGTGCCCAAACCTATGACATGAAAAACATCTTCCATTGAAGCTTCCTTGTCTTGACCTCATTGGTCTCCTATTATGATTGTTGTTCCATATGTATCTTTTCTGTGCATTGTTCCTATATTTGTTGAACTCTTTATTGTCCAACTCATCCTCTGATGTCTCACTCCCTTTTACACTGTCTTCTTCTGATGTATCTTCATATGAAGTTTCTTCTTCTTCAAGACTTGAAGTAGACTCTTCTTCCCATTTATTTTGTACCTGTTTAGAACCAAGACCTATCTTGTTTGTTGCTCCTCTTTGTATCTTGACTATTTTATCCACACTCTTTGCACTATTTACATACTTGTATAGCTTATTCTTGGAGTCTTCTACATCTTCCTTTAGTAGTGCCACTTCTTGTGCTAACTTCTCACATTCCAAAATATTTTCTTCTAACTTATCTTTGAACTTCTTTGCCTTAGCCTTTGATTTTTCTAAATCCTCTATGAGCAATCTCCTTTCTTCATCACATTCTTGAAACTAAATTTCAAGCTTAGAGTGTTGCTTTCTTACCTTATTTACCGTGTCAAGGGCATAGATAAGTTCTCCCTTGATATCATAACCATTCTCTGTTGAATAATCCTCTATTTATTTACCTTTGTCCATATAATTACTTTATTTTGGCTTATCTTCTATAGGATCACTCACTTCTTCTAATGCCATTAGAAGATTTTCATCTGGTCTTTCAAGTGCATCTTCATAGTCATCATCACTAAAACTATAACCATCCCTTGTGCAATCATCTTCAAGATGTCCAAATCTACCACATCTAAAACACTTGAGAATAACTTGAGTCCTTTTCTTAACTGGTTCTTTCTCTTCAATCATAAATAGGACTTCATCTCTATCATTATCTGAAAATATAGCATCACTATCATTTGAGTACTTACTTGCATTATCCGCATAGTAGCTTCTCTTTTACCTTTGAAAGAACTTCTTTCCTTGTCTTCTTTGTCCATCCTTGCTTTTCTTTTGATGCCTGTATCTTTTTGATTCCTTGTTCCTATGATCCTATCTTTCTTCTTTAGAACTAAGTCCTGTTATGGTGACTGATGACCTTTGTGCATTGATAATCCTATCTAAAGTCTTTGAATTTTCCTCAAACTTGTGTAGCTTGTCCTTAGAACCTTTTACTTCCATCCTTAGTGAAACTATCTCATGTTCTAATCTTTCACACTCTAGATATTTTACCTTTAATTTTTCAGCCATACCTTCTTCAATCCTTTTTGCCTCTTCAACCTTGATTTTGAAGTTGGTGAGGTCTTATAGAAACTTTGCTTTTGCTTTCTCATCTTCTTGAGCTTGAAATTTAAATCTTGAGTTCTCCCTTTTTAATTCTTCAAGAGTAACCATAAGTATTTCACATTCTATCCTTTTTACCTTTGACTTTTCAATCATACCTTCTTCAACTCTTCTTGCCTTTTCAACCTTATCTCTCAAGTTAGAGAGATCTTGTAGAAGCTTTGTCTTGCATTTATCATCTTCTTGTATTTGAGCCTTCAATTCTAAATTATCTCTTTTCTTTTTCTGAATCTTCCTCTTCTTTCTTTCTTTAATCTCCTATAGGATCATTTTCTTCTAATACTGAAAGTAGAGTTTTTTCTTCATACCTATTTTGATTGTCCTTGTTATCCTTTCTTGAATTGACCTCTAGCATTTCATTTCCTAAAATATCATCTTCATCTTCACCCCTACTAAACCCATTGCAATAACCTGCATCGTGACCGAGTTGACCACAAACAAAATATTCTTGTGGATAGTAAGCTGCATGGTGACCTGTGTTCCCACATATGGTACAAAACTTTATTAGTCTGGATATTTCTCCATTACTTGATTCATATCTTGAATCTATTTCCATTTGTCCTCCCAACACAACAATATTAAACTCATATTCCTTTTCTTTCATGACCATGTGTGTTCTTTTCTTCTTGTATCTCATGGTTTTGCCTTTGCCTTTCTTTGCCATTTGTGTTCTTGCAAGATCTTCCTTCAAGCTGTTAAACCCTTTCTGAAGGAACCAAATCTGATACCAATTGAAGAACACAAGCTTATACTGAGAGGGGAGGTGAACAGTATACAAGACCACTTTTTTCTTTTAAATCTAAATAGTAGCATCAACATTAATATACAATAGTAACACATCAATGCACAAAGTATCACACACATGAGAGACACCAATTTAACGTGGTTCACCCAAATATGGGCTACCTCCATGAAGAAAATATTTCTCTAAATTTTCTCAATATCTTGGGAATCCTTCCCTATTACAATGTTTATGGACCTTTGTCCAAAGGAGATACTGATCCCCTAAATATGGTTTGTGGATCTCTATCCACAGGAGAACTCCTTCTCCTCTACTCTAGCTGGTGATCCTCTAGAAGACTACTGCCTCCACTGCTCTGGCTTGTGGGTCTCTCTCCACTAAAGACTCTTGTCCCAACTTAGAAGACCTATCCTTAGTGCCCTAGATATGGATCTCTATCCATTGGAGACTATTGTCCTCTCTGCTCTGTCACCTCCAAAGCTCTATCTCAATTTTGTACTTAACACAATCCAATTGGTCTAGCACAAATATGCTCAATAGGTCCACTCAAAACCTGATAAAATATGCTCAACAAGTCCACTCAAAACCTGCTCAAATCTTCTCAAAAGGTCCACATAAAACTTGTCCAAATATGCTCAACAAGCTCACACAAAACTTGTCCAAATCTGCTCAACAAGCTCACACAAAACTTGTCCAAATATGCTCAATAAGTCCTCTCTAGGACTTGCTCAAATATGTATTTTAAGCTTCCACAAAAGCTCACACAAAATCAGTCCACAAGTCTTCTTAAAGACTTACCTCAAATCTGCTTAATAAGTCCACACAAAACTTGTCCAATCTCATAGAAACATAAAGAGAATTATTAGAGACTCAATATGTTCTATACTCAAAACTCAATCACTTTCTCAACTCAATATCATAGAAGCATAAAGAGAATTTTTAGAGACTCAATATGTTCTATTCACACAACTCAATCTCTTTCACAACTCAAATCAGAATATAGAATAGTTTGTTTTATGGAACTTTAACAATCACTTCATACATCCACTTGACTAGGCTCAATCAACTCTACTCAACCAATCACTTCAAGAAACAACTCTTGCTCACAAACCCTAGTCCAAGTATGTATCATCCAACTCAAAATGTTTCCAACAATGCTTAACAACAAATATCACATAACAATGATACTCATGATCTTTTCAAACCCTAGTTCAAGTTCTTTGCATAACAACTCACTTCAACAACCATGCTTATAAAACAAGGTTTTAAACACAACTCTCAATTTTAGAAAACCTTGAAGAATTAACTCAAACACTTCACTCAACCAATGATCTCAACACCAATGCTTATAAAACAATATTTTAATCACAACTCTCAATTTTATTAAACCTTGAATCATCAACTCAAACACTTTTGAAAAAGAAATCCTAATCAAATTCTTTTCACTCCAAACTTAATTTTCAAGTAAGCCAAACAACCAACTCAACCAAAGAAGAATTTGCCCATACCTTTTTGCTTGACAAGGAGTTGATCTCACAAATCTGCCACACTCACAAATTTCTCTTTTCCAATCTCAATAAGGGTTAGAAGACTTCAATCAAATCACAATACAAAATAATGACCCAAAATACACCTTATTACTCCAACTCAAAAATAACATTCACCATAGTCTTCTTTAAATAGAAAAACCCTTATACAAAAATAATGCTCAAAAGTCTTAATAAGAAATAAATTAAGACTTTACTAAAACTCCTTATTACTCCTAAAATAATAAATCTCAAATATCAATACCTCCAAAATAATCCTCAATAAACATTCACCATAAACTTCAAATATCAAACCTTCCACAATAATCCTAAAAAAACATTCACCATAACCTTCATGCCTTAATGTAAAATAATAATCACTTATGCACCCTTATTCCTCCAAAATTAGGCAACTAAAAAAATTTAAATCAAAATTAAATACCTTGTCTTCTGAGGGAATCGAACCCTCAATCTCGTCTTGCCACAAGGACCTTAACCACGACCAAATTCGTTGCACAAGCCAAGTTCTCATTCAAGATTAAAGAAGCACCATGTACTTCTTAATATCACATCACCTTCCACCAAGGGCAAAAGGTCATACACATTGGGCACCTCAATCAACTCACCAAATAATGTACGTGGGGATTTGAAATGTCAACCACCTTGCTGCTAGTGCCTTTGCGCTTTCCCAACTACCACTAGGCCATGCTTGCCCAATGAAACTTGAGGATGAAAACTTCCTCCTTATTCCCTTCGCTGCTACATTTTTGTAAATGCACAAGCTCTCTTTTCGCATGCCATCGATTATTAATTTGAGCAAGGGTAAATAAAACTTAGGTTTGTTGGGCATATTTATATGTTTCTTCATTGCATTAACGACATCGACGCTCACGTGCTTCCTTCCATGACATTGGTGGTAAAGGCTTCGAATGCCTTTTATTAAACCCAACCTTTGGGTTTAATTTACTTTAAAATTTGTGCTTTGAAATCATTTTTCCTAAAAAATCCAACCATAGGGTTTTATAAAAAATAATTAATTGTCATTTGTAATACAAATAATATTATAATTAAAATTATAATAATTTATTTGGGTTTTTCACCACCTTGGATAAATATTATAATAAATATTATAATATTATATCCTTCCATTGCTTCGGATATATTTGCTTCCAAAGGAGAACTGAAACCATTTTCTGACCCATTCTTTTGGGTGTAAAATAAAAATATTTTAACCCATTATAAAATTCCATTAAAATTTGCACTCAAACTGAAGAACTATCACTGACATCTTGACATCAATGACAAATTTGGCATAGGGACCCAAAATGTCCAACAGTTACAATAGAATGACCCACCTAAAAATATAAATAAGATCTACATCATCTAAAGATATAATATTTTGCATTGGTATTTTTGACAAATGTATTCTAGAGTTCCCTTGTACCATTAGTTGTATCCTCTTTAGTGTCTTGTCTCCCATATCCATCCCTTATTCTTATTTTAAATTTTGTAGGTTTTGCTTAAGAATTTTTTGGTTTGTTGAGATCATTTCTAGTAGCTAAATGGGAAGCTAGAAAATTCTCTATCACCACATTAGAATAGAGGATTCAAGGATTCTAGTTACATTATTTGAACGAGAATTCTGATTGCATTCAATTTAGAGATAATTGATCCATTTGAGCTAGACTCCTCCATGTAAACAATCTTGATTATTAATATAATTTATCTTCCATCCTTTGAGCAAATTTCTTGTCAGTTATATATGTGTGTCACATTTATATATTATATTATCTAAATATGTGGATGGCATTTTATTTCATTGGTGACATTTGATTATGTTTATTACATCATTTAAATGAATGTAATTGACCTAGTTTCTTCTTTTTCATTATTTATTTCTCATTAAATTATTTATATCTTTGCTACAATTACATAATGGATATGGCATCGATCTAATGATAGGGTATAATTAAAGGGTTTTGTAGATCTTGGTCAAGTCTTGAATGTTTTACATTGCTTTTATTATCAAGTAGAGCACAATTAAATGTACCATATCTCTATTTGGGGTTTTCTTACCCAAATCAGTCTTTAGGAAGTATATTTTCATTTTTCAGAGTTAAAGTAGTGTATCCATTAGAGTCCATAGTACTAATTGGAATTAGAAAATTCTATAGCATGACAATTATTTAAGGGACATAAATTTTCTCCAACAATTTTTGGCATTGTTGTTGGGAAGATCTAAGTACTTTCTCATGATATTTGAAAATATTTTTGCGACATAAATTGGCCAATATTATTAGACATATAGTCCCTTAGGGTCAAAAAATCATGAGGTTAGAGTCCCATATTTAGTAAGGCCATTTTGTATCTCCTTGAGGTACACATAAAATTTTGGTGATCAATATGTTATCCACAATTAAATTCTTGATAGTGGGGCTTCACATAATATAATGCTAAAACAAGTAGATGATCAATTGAAATTAATTTATACAAAAGAGTTCCCTCCAATTTTTGTAATGGATAGTATACAAATACCATGTGTGGGTATCATAACTGGGCTACTTGTTTATTTGGATCAATATCCTAAAAAGGGTGTAGTTATGGATGTTGTAGTAGTATATGTAGATCCCTTCTTTTTCCATGATGTTGGAATTGAGCCAAATAATTGGGAATATCAATCCAATTAGATTGGTATTATGCAACCATACCCTTACAAAGAAAAGATATGGCTATCTTGAGGTGAGAACCTTTTAACAAGTATTATATTCAATTAAAGAAGCCTAATGATAGTATGATAAATCTTGTAAGCTTTTTTGAAGAGAAATAAATGAGAGTATGTTTTGTCTAGCACTCACATTTCTTAATAGAGGTCCTTGATGCTAAAGATATGCACCCAAAGTTAAACGTAAAAGTTAATGCTAAATTTGATAGTATTTTGACCATTGAATTATGTACTATGAATTTTGATGGTGTAAAATTACAAACTAGGATTGAGGTTGGAGTAAATTTAACTAACATTAATGACAATTATCTTGGCACACCATACAAGCTTGAGTTCACTTGTACCAACAATGATATAGAATATGAGACATTGTTGTTAGGACTAAGGAAAGCTAAGGAATTATCCATCAATTACTTGATAATAAATGAAGATTCAAAACTTATAATTCAACAAATAAAATAAAAATATCATACTAAGCATCCCAGACTAAAGCAATATATATAGGTTGTACTTTATGAAATTGATAAGTTTAAAACATTCAATATATAATACATACCCAAAGAAAAAAATCATGTAGCCAACTTGTTAGCTATAAATGCTTTTGGTGTAGATAACATAGAGATAGATACTACATATATGGATAGGTTTCCCACTATATCTATCTACAAGCCTTCTATTCTAGATAATATTTTTTATCTACTACTTCTTTAGGATGATATACACATCAATGACTTCATGACTCTCCAAAATGAATCTACTGAAGTCATACAGTTAAAAAAAAATAGAGTCCCTAGAGGATTTATATCTTTAGAGAGTTTATTTTATGATTTTGAGAGAGCCTACAAGCCACTCTTCTAGAAATATAAATTGGAAGATGTAAACATTAGAACAATGAATGAGCCTAAAATTATCAATATTAATAAGGCTTTATCAAAAAAGGAGAAACACCAATATATTAGTTTTCAAAATAAAAACAAAGATGTTTTTTCTTGGTGCTATGATGATTTGAGAATATTTAATACTAAAGTCATGACTTATATCATCCCATTTTTTAGAAAAAAGTATAGAAAATTCAATCCCACCTTACACCTAGTTATGCAGAAAAAATTTCAAAAGTTGTTGGAAGTTAAGATAATAAAAAAAGGTTTTCTTCTTGGATTACCATTTTAGTACCGATTAGGAAGAAAATTGGAGATATTAGATCCGAAACAAATTCGAACTCATTTTGAATCCATTTCAATTTTATAAAAATTGTTGAAAATTGTTGTTTTATAAGGATTTTTATAATTTCGGAATTTTATTTTTTCACATTTTGAAGGTAAATCAAAATATTTTTTCAGCTTTACATTTTTATTTGCAAGCGCAAATGACCTTCCCTTTATGAAAATTGTAATTTCATTAAAGGGGGTTAATTTTTATGGCATTCCATAAGCTATCCTTTTTGGAGCAATAAATGTGCCTCTCTTTATGAAAATTCTAATTTCATTAAAGAGAGGTAATTTATACATTACATAAAAGATTACTGTTTTAAAGCATTAAATTATTTCTTCTTTATGAAAATTATGATTTCATTAAAGAGGGATAATTTATAATGATATTTTAAGGCCATTATTTTAAAGCAATAAATTGTTGTCTCTTTATGAAAATTAATTTTATCAAAGGGGGATAAATTATTAATTATATCAAAGGCTATCCTTATCCTCATGATAGAAGTTAAATTTAATGAATCTAT
The DNA here is from genome assembly GCA_028583015.1 of Wollemia nobilis. Classification (NCBI taxonomy): domain Eukaryota; kingdom Viridiplantae; phylum Streptophyta; class Pinopsida; order Araucariales; family Araucariaceae; genus Wollemia; species Wollemia nobilis. The sequence continues at coordinate 4,000,396 of JAQPPZ010005606.1, forward strand.
TCATCATTTTAGATTCACATTCATAGATAGATTTTAATCTTCATTTTCATGTTCAAAGTAGGGTTTAATGCAAGATAAAACTTGTTTAAAATTTACTTAATCAAAAGAAGATAAAATATACCTTAAAACATTTCAAGATAAAATGAACCAATGCTTTACATCATGGTCACATGAGGATCAATTCACATTTGCTTATCTTTAAGTTTCATGAACAATCATTAGTATGGCATAATAAAATAAACCAACACATACCCTTTGTTAATAGTTACTTGCAATCACTAAGATACTCCTAGCAATTATTTGACAAGATTATAAATACACATGTGCAATTATTACATAGCAAAACCTTGGAGAAGTTGTTTTTGTTTTAACTTATTTGCAATAGAGGATTTTGGGGTCAAAATCCTAAGGGCGAGTGTGGTTTTGCAATTGGGAAAAATTACCACTCAACAGGTTGTTCTTCTTAAAATATAGTCTATGGTAAGGAGGATAAGTTTCCCATATCCATAAGCTTCTAGTGCTCCAATTATTGCATGAACAAGAACTACAAGAAAATGATTCAATGATAGTAAGGTTGGGATAACAACTAAATCTTGAAGAACAGAGAAAAGGAGTTGGAAACCAATTGCTGAAAGTTCAAGAAATAGTCAAAATATGGTTTGATAAAAGGGTTACTCCACAAACCTTAGAGGTTGGTGATATGGTGCTTAAATGGAATGTATGCAAAAGTAAACCTAGAAACCATACTAAATTTGATACATTCTGGATTGGACCATATATCATTTCTAGTTGTAAAGAGGACAATTCATTTGAGTTGGAAACCATAGGCTGAAATGTTCTCCCTATACCTATGAATGAAATTCACCTTAAAAGCTACCCATATGTGTATTAAAACCTAAATATCAGTTTGATAGGTGAAGGCAATATGATAGATCAATGAACCCAAAAGTATATTATTAAATTGATAAACTTGATACCTTTTTCTTTTCTTTCTTATATTTGTCTTGCAGATAAGCGAAGGTTTGAATTTGTGCCCAAGGATAAATGTAATTTTAAATTCTCATTCAACCATGCAAGAAGACCCTTATGAACTGCAAAAAATTTAGTAATTCCTTATTACTCATTTATGTCTAAGGAAAATCCCCAATCATAGGCAATTAGAACCTTTTATCTTGGAGAAGAAGAAGCCAAGATAAGTCTCAACAATAAAAACTTGTGCAACAATATTTTTAGAGAAAAGTTTTAAAATGTGATGTGATAAGGGGATAGTGTTAAGGGAGATTTTATTTCAAAGTAGTTTTGATATCGAAGGTTTTGTAATCCACAATGAAGCACAAATAATAAAATTCTTGATCAATTTATAATATGCCCTTGGCTTTTGAAAAATGAAGGGCACACCAGAAAGTTACTTGGACACCGATGCTTGGGTTAAGTCAAACATATGTTAAGCTATGATAGAGGTAGATGATATAAGATAATTATTTCTCAATTGAGAAGATAAAGATCACCTACCAGAAGACATATTGATTAAATAACTCAAACATTCATTCAAGACAAAGTGTAGTAAATATAGTCTTAGGCCTAATAGCTATTATGATCAAAAGGTACTTCATTCAACATATAGGATCCCTAGAAGAGGTAACTAAGATTGTTAGATCCACTTACAAAAAAATTTGGAGGGAAAATTTCCATGTTGTAATCTATAAATAGCAATAGCATAGACTATAGAAAGGATTGACAAGTTTGCATTTGTATCCTCTTGTAAGATTTCCTTTTATTTCTTTTTATAAGAGTAGTCTCTTAAGTGACTTGTGGGAAAATTTTGAACCCGTATTTTTGCATGATATTTGTAAACTATTGCTTGTACGTATATATATATATATCTGAAAGTCTACTTTAATTTTTAGCTTTGTCATCTATGAATCCCTGTGGATACATTTTTGTATGTATGTGTATGTCTAAAATATTTTACTTACTTTGGATTTTATTTATGTATGTGTGTGTGAGGGACCTACATCTATTTTTAGACTATCCATCTATGGGTCTCCTATGGGACCCACATATTTGTGCATGCTTATGTTTATGACTCTCATTTGTGCTTAACTATGTCAAGGAGAGGAAGTGTTCATGCCTAATTTTGTAGGGAGATATTAGTGGATCTTTTGGTGCATCACCAAATATTTCTTTTGTTAAGTTTTTTCCTTTTTTTTTATCTCTTGCACCCCTTTTACCTCTTGAATTTACATAAGCTTGAAATATCACATCTTAACAAGGAGTCAACCTTGTAAAAACTCCAAGAGGCCCTTGATTAAGCCAAACATCGTGCTCTCAATTGTAGCCCTATTATGTCACTCCCCATGAGTCATGATTTACCTACTAGAGAAAATTAAGGATGATAATTAGTAGATCAATCTATCACTCAACCTAAAGGAATAGTAGAGGAGGTACCAGTAACTATAGAATCATGGGAATATCCCATCAATTTCATGATTCTCTAACCAAGCACTAGGTTGAATGGTTATCAATTGATCCCTAGATGATCTTGGTTGGCAATGACTACTGATTTCATGGATTTTCGTTCAATATATAAGACTATCTCCAATAGATTGAATTCCAAGAAGATTTCTCTATACCATCCAACTAGACCTTCCATGGATTTATCTAGAAATATATGGGTGGATGAGCCTAGTGAACAAAATAATCTTGCTCATCTAGCTATGGTCAAGGTAAAAGATGATGCAGGAGCATCCGAGGGCAGCAAAGCAATCGAGCATCAACCAAACTTTTGTTGTTATTTCTTTCTAAGTAACAAAGTTATTTTTTTGTTGTTGTTTACTAAGTGTTACACAGGGTCGCGAAATCGTGACCCAAGGCGGAGGAAGCGAAGCCGAAAGACAAAAAATGGAGAAGGCAAGGCCGAGGGACACAAGGGTCGTGAAATCGTGACATGTCACGATTTCGTGACATGTCACGAAATCGCAACCCAAACGGAGAAGGCAAGGCCGAGGGACACAAGGGTCACAAAATCGTGACCCAAACGGAGAAGGCAAGGCCGAGGGACACAAGGGTCACGAAATCATGACATGTTGCGATTTTGTGACATGTTGCGAAATCACGGCCACTACAGGGAAACCAAGGCATGAAAGGCGCAAGGTCGCGAAATCGCGACGTGTCGTGATTTCACGACCAAAGCAGGGAAGGCAAGGAGCAAAAGGCAAATGGTCGTGAAATCGTGACATGTCACAATTTTGTGACCAGAGCAGGAGAACGGAGGCTGACAGACAAAAGCGACGCGATATCGCGATAGGCAAAAATGAAGGGAAAGGGCTTGACAGAGGAAATGTCACGATATCGTGACAGAAGCTAGAGAGAGAAAGTGTAGGAGGGAAATGGTCGCGATATCGCAACATGTCGTGATATCACGACCAAACAGAAAAACATGCACTCCAGCTTTCATAAAGACATCCCTTCATGTGTGGCAAGTCAGAGGCAGTAGAGCAGCTGTTCCAAAAAAAATTCCAACGGGCATGTTGGCCACTCGCGCAGGGTATCTGGAAGACGCGTTTAAAGCAACTAACAGTAAGCAACAGATCGAGAAGAAGATTCCGTTGGATATGGTAGCCAGTCGCGCACTTCACCTGGAGTCTCATCAATGCAACTTTCCAAAATTGTTCCAAGTGGCAATTGTAGATCATGGGAAGCGTAAAAGCACAGAGGATCGGGACCTCAATAAAAACCCATGGATTGTAATGAGAGGGGGTTGGAAAATGGTAGTTTGGCTGTATATTGTAAAATTTCTTCCTAAGTATTGAATACAAAATCTTGGGCTCTTGTTTTTTTGGTTTTCTGTGTTACGCAAGATCTGTTCTCCACCAAAAGAGCATGCAAAAGATATAGATCCATTAGGATATCTCTTTGAATGTGAAACTATTTTGTTAGAATATTCAAATTAATCTTGCTCAGATGATGAGGGGATTATAGTCCATATATTTTTATGGAAGGATAAGGATGAAACTTGTCAATATTTATCACCTATGTCATTAGAAGATAATCCATTTAATTTGATGCATGGACAAAAAAGGTACCTCATTTCATTTTTTAAATATACTTTAACAAATATCATTATTATAGGGATTACTTTTAACAAAATACCAAAATATTTCATTCCTTGCTACCCCATCATTGTCCTTTAAACTCATTGGTAAGTAAAAGAGTTAATTTGGTGTAACTAGGCACCAAATAAATAGAAATACAATAGGATATTTTATAAATATTAATATTTTGTTGTTGGATGCCAAAGAATCTACATTATTTGATGTCTTAAGATAACATGTTAATGCATTTGCATGGGACTATATTGATATGAGGGGAATCTACCCCAACATATGCACTCATATGATATACACTACTAAGAAGAAATATTTCCACCAACCCAAAAAGAGGATAATCCTACTTTGAAGGATATGGTAAATATAGATATTGAGAAGCTATTAGACGTAGGATTTATTTACCCAATCTCTTATAGCCAATGGGTCTCACCATTGGTTATTGTTCCCAAAAAGAATAGAAAAATGTGAGTGTGTTTACTATAGATAACTTAACAAAACCACACAAAGGATCATTTTTCATTACCTTTTATAGACCAAGTACTCGATACCCTATCTAGGAAGAAATACTTTTCTTTCCTAGGTGGTTTTAATGGTTACAATCAGATATTTGTGGTACCAGAAGATCAAAATTAAACCACTTTCATGTGATCTTCGGAAACATTTACCTATGAAGTCATACCATTTGGATTATGCAATGCTCCTACAAATTTCTAGTAAGAAGTTCTTTCTATTTTTGTGGATCTTAGTAATGAATGTATCTGTTAGCTTTTGGAGCCTTAAACATAAAGAAAATGCATTCACAAGTATAGAAAAAGTATGCAATATTATAAATATGTTAAAGGAAAGTTAACATACATGAAAATATGATAGAAGACTTGATACAATTCTCTAGATATGCTTATATAAGAAAGCTCACAAAAATTACAATGCTTCTCTCATGGAGTTTTCAACTCATCCATGATAGAAAAATGGAGCTACATTATGTCTACTACTACTCTCACCTATGCAGTACTCAAATTCACTTAAAAACACTCACAATGATGCCTTTATATAGAAATATATATTACTTGCCTCTCACTTAACCCTAAGACTCATATACATGTGGACTACATGAACATTTACATCATTGCACATTCTAACACTTGTGCATTTATTGAATAACTCTAATAAACTATTTATCACATAATATAATACTAACCTAAATATGTACCCATGAAGGTACATTAGTAAATAACCAAATGATGTAATATACATATTTCCAACAGTATTGAGGTGTATATTGACGATTCCATGGTATATGAAGAAAAATTCGATGAGGCTTTCCATAATATGGATTGAGTTCTTACCTGATGTGAGGCACATAATATATATTTAAGCAACACAAATTATTTAATAGTGATGGATGAAGGAGTCATATTAGAGAACTATATGTTGGCTATAAGCATAGAAGTAGATCCTATGAAAATAGAAGTTATAAACCAAGACTCAAATGGATGTTAGAAGCTTCTTAGGACAGTTGGTTATTATAGATGGTTTATTTAAAAATTTGGCAAACTTGTTACTCTATTATTCACTCTCCTTTACCAAAGATGTTGAGTTTATGTGAACCAAAGGATGTGAAGTGGCATTTAAATCCATCAAGGAAAAGTTGACCTCTACATTGGTATTGAGAGGACCTAATTGGGAGCATATTTTGACTAATGCTTCCAATACAAAAATAGGTGTAGTACTTAGTTAACACGATGATAAAAGTGGGAAAATTCATGTTATTTACTACATTAGTAAAAATTTAACGAGTGCTAAAAATAATTTGTAGACACCAAAACAACACCAATCCGATTATGTGACTGCAAACACTGATCGCTTTGACACACACAGCCCCCAGGGCAGCCCTCAGAGGTTAAACAATGGTCTTAACCACTTTTGCAACAATTTTGGAAGGTCGAGAAAGCAATTTGGCACCTTCGGGAACTCTGCTCGAAATCCAGTCCCACCTTGGGATGAATTCAAAATGGGATCCGCCCCACCTAGGGACGAATTCTGAATTCGCTCTCGGGGTAGGACGAATTCCAGGTTCAACGGGCAAAAAGAGAAATTGTGCCAAATGGCAGCCGAGGACAGTCAATTAATGCCTCCTGCCTTGCATGCGCATGTAGGTGGGCAGATTGGACGTTAGAGGACTATCACAAGGGCAGTCATGGAAGCCCAAGTCAGGGAGGACTTTCCTCCCTCATGGGAAGGCATGACTGCCACATGGCGCTCATGCATGCCCCTCCAAAGAGACCCCTTGGGTCTATAAAATGGTGAACTTTCTCACCCAAAAGAGGATAGGTTGGAAGCATTTTCAAGCAACGAAGTGCTGCCAAATTGGATACCACGTTTTACCCTTTTGATTCACCTCTTCCACATCCTTGATCTCTTTCGCAAGGGAGGTCATTGGGTGGTTATTGGAAGTGTGAATCCGGATCCAAAACCCGACATTTGACCACATTGATCTACCAATTCGCCGACAACCCATTACAAGAGATTTTGGGCCCATCCCAAGTGGATTGGTGCCGAAATCAGGTTCCAACGGTGGGCGGCCCACCCGGGCGCCCCGCACTGCTGCGAGCCTAATATTCTTTTTTTAAGAACGATTGGGAATTCATGGCAGATTTTTCTTTTGTCATTTTTTTATCTTGCATTCCATCTTATGCTGTTTAAATAGCTTGTAATTCCGATTTCATAATGCTTTGATCAAATCTTATCATGTTTTGTCGCTTTTGTTGTCCTCACTAACTTGCAGGTAGCAACGTCAAATTCCCGTTGATGGAGGTCAAATTGGGGAAATCTGACCATCTGGGTCTTCCCAAAATGCCCCCAATTAGCTAACCCCTAAGTTTGTAGGTCTTTTGGAGCTCCCGAGACACGACATTTGGGCAGCATCACTTCGGCGCTTTGTCGTAGGAGAATTCGTCCTACCCCGGGACGAATTACAGTCGAATTCGTCCCGCCCAGGAGTGAATTCAAATCGGTGATGAATTGTCAGACTGTTTTGATGGCAGTGGCCCTCTGGTAATGTTCCCTGGTTCCTGTCAAATTTGCAAGTTGTTTAGAATCGGTTTATTTATCATTGTAATCAATCTTTTGCATGCATCTTTCATTTGTTTTTAGAGAACAAACGTTTCATCTTTGCAACAGGTGCTACTAATGATTTTGTTGTTTCTTTGAATGCAGGAGGAGCAGCAAGGATCAAGGATTCATTCACACAAGCGGCGACAACACTTTGGCCCACCCATTTTGCATGTGGGCACGCGGAAGAGAGATGACTTTCCATTGATGTGACCAAGAGACAAGTTTGATGCTCCTCTCCCCTAAAAAGGGAGGAAGCTAATTGTAACCGAATTTGAAATACATCAATAAAAGAAGAGGGTTGTTTCATTCCATTTGGGTTCCAATTTGTCTATGCTTTCTCCATTTTACGCATTTCTAATTTGTAGCATCAAGTTTAGTTTCGTTCTTGCATCGTGTTTGGAGTTTTCCCTTTTTGTTTTCGGAATCTCGTGCTTTCAGTGGCGATCACGGTGGGACTCTGTCCCCTAGTTTTTGAGATCAAGAAACTAATCAAAAATTTGTGTTTTTGTGCTTACAGGTACCATTTTTCAAACTCTGACTGTTATTCGTCTTTGCCTGTGGCGAATACATTATCGGAATTCGTCGACCACTGAGACGAATTCGAATTCGTCTCAGACTAGGATGAATTCTATTTTGTAATTCATCTCACCCGAGGGATGAATTTTTGTCTATGCAGTTTCAGGGCCGAGAATCAGAAACATCCTTTTAGGCAGAGAAGAGGTAAGGGTTTTTAACAAGCTTCCTATCATTTTCTATTTTATGTTTCTTTTTTGTCATTTTGCATGGCTTAGGGAAAGTGTTCCTTTTGCCTGTTTCAATTTTGCAAATTAAAAGGAACCACACACACATCACGTGGCATTTTTAAACCAAGGAGCTGGTCGTAAGACCCCAGCCCTTGATCAAGACCAACGGTGGGTTCATCACCACCTTGGCTTGAATTTTGCATCCATTTACCCCGATTGTCACTATTGCTAGACGTAAATCCTGATGAAAGCTGACCGAGTGTCATTGGGGTGATTCCCAATGCATGAGGATAAGTCTTCTATGGTAGGTGTCATAAATAGGACAATCCCCCTTTCGTACCGCCTATGTTCCACGTACCATCTGCTCTCACGTACCTATAGTTTCCCTCTCGTAAGGGCGGGTATATAGAGAGGTTGGTATATCGGTCGGACAATGGTATATTGAAGGGGCGACCATTTATGGGAGTCATATGAGCCTTCATTATGCATTTAAACGTTCTTCACAAAACTTTCAAAAACAAAACAAAATCATCAAAACACACTTAAACCAGTCTAGGACACACCATTAATCTTTAAAAGAGATAATCATTGCTTTGTGTATGTGTGTGTTCTTTTCTGCTTAGTGTAACAAAAAATTAGAAAATCATAAACAAAAGATAAAAATCTACGTAGTTTGTAGAGAGTCATCACCATGGTATTCACCCGTAGCCAAGCCCACTCATGGGCAGACGCTGCGGAGAATGTCCAAGGAGGCACGAGTCGCCTCTGTTACAGTCCCAAGGATTTGGTCATACCACCTTGGTGACCTGACACACAAGGCAGTCCCCTCCACACCTTAATGAAAAGGGACTATAGGGGCACCCCTTCTAGGGGCACTCCTGTTCAGCATAGCACCCAACACACACCCTTCCATGAGGGGTACATCCGTAGGAGAGCTCCCTTAGATGCTCGCTATGAGTGGTCACCACGCGATGAAGCGCTAGGTCAACATAGGGTTCGACGGGAGGAACCACATGATTACACTATCCCTCCTTCACCCCCTCTAGTTGTCAGGACTACAAGGACAAATCCAGAGCACAAGGCTCCTCAGGCGAGGTGAGCCAACTCTACCCGTTCCTTTTTCACTTACGAAAGAGAGCACGAGGAAAACCCTTACCTTCCTCAAGAGCAATATACATCGTGGGAGCAATACGCCTCCACAAATGCTAGCTATCAGGATCACCTACTGAGGCCAAAGCCTCGAGGGAATGCCGCTACCCCCAACAGAGGGAGGCGGCCTATAGAGATCTCGGATCACCACGACCGAGATAGATATCTAGGAGAGGCATCTAGGCCTTCTAGACATGAGATGGTAGGACCAACTATCTTAGAATCTGCCAAGCATATCGCACATCGGATGCAACTCACGCTACTTGAGCTAGAACGACAACAGTTAGAGCAATGGTATCTTCTAAATAAAGAGTGCATTCAATGCCAGAAGGATGAGTTGTTCCAACACACTATGCAGGCGAGGACTCCAACCCTTCGCACGCATAAGACAAAACATTATGAGGGGCACAACCCCTGGGGCGAGATAGGTCACCGTGACCTTATCAAGCGCTACCCCCAATGCCTCCTAGACAAGAGCGGGAGGCTACTCCCTCGATTCCTCAAGCACCCACCCAAGTTCATGGGCCACCCTCAGAAATCCCTCAAGAAGCCTCTGAGGAATCTGAGCAAGAAAAAGAGTGGGCTGAAATGCACTACCAAGGCAAGGGGGTGCTATCCAGCTACCCCTCCATAGGCCCCACGTTCCTCAATAGGAACCAACCAAAGAGGAGGAGCTCAAATCCCTCGATACATGCAAAGCACTAGAGCACTTAGAGTCGATAGAGACCAAGATTTTGGAGCTCCAAAAGCCCAACTTACATGAGGCTCCTCTCGAAGAGGATCAACCTCTGACCGTAGAGCTACCCGATGATGAGGTCTTCCATGTCTCAGAATCGCTAGATTCTGATGAGCTCGACTCAGCGGCCGAAGGTGAGGATAAAACAGAGATGGCCCATATCAATCACATGCGACAGTATCAACACCCCCTAAACATTGAAGAAGCACTTGGACAACTAGGCATAAGGCTAGGGCATGAGTGGTGCGTTAACCCATGCACGAGTGGGATCAAGTGTTGAATCTACCACTTTGGGTATACCGAGAGCAACTTCCACCCAGAGACCCCATAGCAACATCAATGCCGAGGGCAGACCCTATCCTCCTATCCATGCATAGGGCCGATCCATTCATGCCAATCCCTCCAAAGCTAGATCCGAAGCACAAATATCATCAAGCTGGGGGTACCTCTATCCCCTGAAGAGCCATAGTTCAACACAAAAAGCTCCAAGGATTACCGCAATCGCTTGGTCAACCCAAAAAGCTCCAAGGATTACCGCAATTGCTTGGTCAACCCAAAAGCTCCAAGGATTCTCATAATCGCTTGGTCATCCCAAAAACACCCCAACGGTGCCCATAAATGATGTAGGAGCATCCAACAAAATTTGGAAAATTTTATTTTTTCCTAAATTTTAGTGCATTTTGTCGGGGCCATAACTTCTCAACCGTAGCTCCGATTGACGTGAAATTTGACAGGGAGCTAGTTGGGAGATTTTTAAACAAATATGACTCCATAAAGTCCTATTTTCCAAAAAACCCAATTTTCAGGGCCAAATTCCATCATCTAGTGCCCCAAAATTAGGTTTTAAAATTACTCACCTAATTTTTTATGCTTTTTGAGCTATTCAGAGGTCAATATCTCCTAATGTATTTAGATTTAGGACTTGAAAATTTATTTTTGGCTTGTCTATTATAAGAGGGATGTACACCCCAATTTTGGACCCCATCCGACTCATTTTAATTTTTAGGTTTTTTTGGCTATATAGCCACAAAATGAGGGTTTATTGATGGAGAGCCAAGCTTGCTCAAACCAGTTCTCATTCAAAACTTGGAAAATATTACCTCACAAAGATAGCACTTCATTGCACAAAAGCTCCAAGGATTATCACAATCCCTTGGTCAAACCCAAAAGCTCCAAGGATTATCGCAATCTCTTGGTCAACCCAAAAAGCTCCAAGGATTATCACAATCCCTTGGTCACCCCAAAATCTCCAAGGATTATCACAATCACTTGGTCATCCCAAAAAGCTCCAAGGATTATCGCAATCCCTTGGTCAAACCCAAAATCTCCAAGGATTATCGCAATCGCTTGGTCATCCCAAAAAGCTCCAAGGATTATCGCAATCCTTTGGTCAAACCAAAAGCTCCAAGGATTATCGCAATCTCTTGGTCAACCCCAAAAGCTCCAAGGGTTATCGCAATCCCTTGGTCACCCCAAAAGCTCCAAGGATTATCGCAATCGCTTGGTCAAGAAAATCCAAAAACAAACAAAATCATCAAAAACAAACAAAATCTGCATCTCAAATTCATGCATACTTCAAAATTCAAAATACATATAGCTGCATAAACATTGCATCCATCCATTGCATATTGTTGATCACACAAGGCAAAGGCACCATAGACTGTCATTACTTGGCAAATCCACCACCTTTCACATTTTCCATTTTGAAAACAATACAACAAAAATAAACGACAATCACCATTTCGCCATATCATAAATCAGTTGTCATCCAATGTATCTAGAGTTTTCGTCATTCAGCTGTCATTAGATCTCTAGCCAAGAATTGTACAAAGTCAAACGGATGTTACAACGGTAGAGTTTTACTTGAAATACACCTTGTTACGTAGCATCCCATCACAAGTTCAAAAACACATAAAAACAAATTCCCAAGTTGTGTCAATGAAAGATGAAACCTGTAAAGCAATTCAGGATACCAAATAGTGAAAAAGTTATCTCGCTCATCCCCCTATGCGAATGACCCCAAGAATGCTGAGAGTTGGCAAAAGGACAAGAATCTTCCCTACCCAATTCCCCAAGAATCCCAAGTTCTCAAAAAGTTGCAAAACATCAAAAATTTGCAAAAAGTCAATACTCCAAAACATTGACATCAAATCCCACAAAGTGCATACATCAAAAGGCACATACAATAGTGATTCTCATCACTCCCAAATCCAAATCCCTTGCTCAAAAGAAAAATAAATAAAACAAAAATAAACAGTGATTTTTATCACTACAAACGAGCAAGTATCCCAATACAATTGAAGAAAAGAAGGGAGTCGAACTTGAATCCCTGGAACTCTCAGCATTCCGACAGGTCATGAGGCAAACCTTAGTACCGGTTTGGTGGATAGCCTATCGGTCACTGGCGGTAAACCTCCCGCATGACGATATATCTGTCACATTAACTCGTGTGTAGATCAATGTTTGCATGTGGATGAGCTAGCTTATGGTATCCTAGATCGCAAAATAGATTAATCTATCTAAATACAACAAAGGAGTTAGTGGAACTAATCAGGTGATCCTCAGTACAGGTTCGGTTGAAAGCCCATCTGGCACTGGTGGTATCCTGACAAATACCACAAAAACAAATTCAATTGCACACACAGGGATGTGAAATAACTTGGTCAAAAACAAGCACGATTCATACCTTGTTCAAACATCTTGTAAGACAACGATACAGTCTTGGCTAGTTAGTTAAACCATCTCGAGTCTCAGAAACACTTAGCTACATTCTATGCCAACCGTTGCATATAATCCATCCCTATATCACCATCAAAAAAAAAAAAAAAGAGCAACATATATACACAAAAGCATTTACCACAACAATCACCTAGTACACAAAGCCATAAGTCCTGTATAGTCTATGGTGCCAATGCAAGGTTATCAACAAATCATTTCATCCATTCCATTACCTATCATATAAATCAACAACATTCGCATTTATCATACCATATGCATACATCAATATAAAGTAGCATGCATCCATCAACATCAATCATTGTGCATAACATGAAATTATGACATATACACAAAGCAAGAAAATCAAAACAACAAAAACAACAAATATCCACAAACAATAGCAATAAAAGTGCCGAACAAAGGCACCTTTGTGCCTGACATTCAATGGCATAGAAAACTGATGTCGGGGTTTACATTGTCACTACCCTACTCCCGAAGAAGGCTACCATAGCCGGACCGCTCCACGGGAGGACGGATTTTCGACAATTTAATCCCCAAATGGTGTCACAAAAAAAATCAAAACAACAAAAACAACAAAAAAATGCAACACAAACAACAGCAATAAGCATTGTCGGACACAAGTGCTCTTGCACTTAACCTCTTGGCATAGAAAATCGATGTCGGGGCTCAAATTGTCACTCTCCTACTTCCCCAAGAAGGCTACCATAGCCGGACCGCTCCACGGGAAGACGGGTTTTCGACGATTTCACCCCATTATGGCATCACCAAAAGGGATTTTACCCACCAAAAATAGGTCCAAATGTCAGGAAACTGCTTAAGCTTTAAACGGAAAACATCTGAAGACACCCTCACCTAAGTCATCTTGGGTCAAGTGACTCGTCGCTTTTCTCATGGCGGTCATTCCCTCATCGATTCGTCGCTTGAGGGGGTAGTCACACTTAGTCACCAATCAACAAACACACACCCAATCAAGGCAATGGCATGCATTCAAAGAATCATTGACAAAGACAATCACGCTCCTGCTTGGGGCAGCAAACAAGCAATAATCACAAATTGATCAAACACTTGGCATTCTCGAAGCATGAACACAAGGTTCCCCTATGGACAAAAGGTTGCGCCCTTTGCCTATTCATGACTGATCAATGTCCAAGCTCAAGTCACACCTCACCAAAATAGGTTAATACTTGAAATCAAATTCCTTAGCTCGTTAGAAGCAAGGATTCAAGAATGCATGCCCTTTCCATGCTTGGGGCATCAAAATTTGGTTAGGTTACCAAGAAACCCTAATCATTAGTGCTTTGGTTATCTATTTTTGCTCGGCACTGTGCCATGCACAGTGCATCCCAAAAAGGGGCATCTATAGACACCAAAACAACACCAATCCGATTATGTGACTGCAAACACTGATCGCTTTGACACACACAGCCCCCAGGGCAGCCCTTAGAGGTTAAACAGTGGTCCTAACCACTTTTGCAACAATTTTGGAAGGTCAGAAAGCAATTTGGCACCTTCAAGCACTTTGCTCAGTATCCGTCCCACCCTGGGATGAATTCAAAATGGGATCCGCCCCACCCAGGGATGAATTCTGAATTCGCTCTGGGGTAGGACGAATTCCAGGTTCAACGGGCAAAAAGAGAAATTATGCCAAATGGCAGTCGAGGACAGTCAATTAATGCCTCCTGCCTTGCATGCGCATGTAGGTGGGCAGATTGGACGTTAGAGGACTGTCACAAGGGCAGTCATGGAAGCCCAAGTCAGGGAGGACTTTCCTCCCTCATGGGAAGGCATGACTGCCACATGGCGCTCATGCATGCCCCTCCAAAGAGACCCCCTGGGTCTATAAAATGGTGAACTTTCTCACCCAAAAGAGGACAGGTTGGAAGCATTTTCAAGCAACGAAGTGCTGCCAAATTGATACCACGCTTTACCCTTTTGATTCACCTCTTCCACATCCTTGATCTCTTTCGCAAGAGAGGTCATTGGGTGGTTATTGGAAGTGTGAATCCGGATCCAAAACCCGACACTTGACCACATTGATCTACCAATTCGCCGACAACCCATTACAAGAGATTTTGGGCCCATCCCAAGTGGATTGGTGCCGAAATCAGGTTCCAACGGTGGGCGGCCCACCCGGGCGCCCCGCACTGCTGCGAGCCTAATATTCTTTTTTAAGAACGATTGGGAATTCATGGAAGATTGTTCTTTTTGTCATTTTTTTATCTTGCATTCCATCTTATGCTGTTTAAATAGCTTGTAATTCCGATTTCATAATGCTTTGATCAAATCTTATCATGTTTTGTCGCTTTTGTTGTCCTCACTAACTTGCAGGTAGCAACGTCAAATTCCCATTGATGGAGGTCAAATTGGGGAAATATGACCATCTGGGTCTTCCCAAAATGCCCCCAATTAGCTAACCCCTAAGTTTGCAGGTCGTTTGGAGCTCCCGAGATGCGACATTTGGGCAGCATCACTTCGGCATTTTGTCGCAGGAGAATTCGTCCTACCCGGGACGAATTACAGTCGAATTCGTCCCGCCCAGGAGCGAATTCGAATCGGTGATGAATTGTTCGACTATTTTGATGGCAGTGGCCCTCTGGTAATGTTCCCTGGTTCCTGTCAAATTTGCAAGTTGTTTAGAATCGGTTTATTTATCATTGTAATCAATCTTTTGCATGCATCTTTCATTTGTTTTTAGAGAACAAATGTTTCATCTTTGCAACAGGTGCTACTAACAATTTTGTTGTTTCTTTGAATGCAGGAGGAGCAGCAAGGATCAAGGATTCATTCACACCAGCGATGGCAACACTTTGGCCCACCCATTTTGCATGTGGGCACGCGAAAGAGAGATGACTTTCCATTGATGTGACCAAGAGACAAGTTTGATGCTCCTCTCCCCTAAAAAGGGAGGAAGCTAATTGTAACCGAATTTGAAATACATCAATAAAAGAAGAGGGTTGTTTCGTTCCATTTGGGTTCCAATTTGTCTATGCTTTCTCCATTTTTATGCATTTCTAATTTGTAGCATCAAGTTTAGTTTCGTTCTTGCATCGTGTTTGGAGTTTTCCCTTTTTGTTTTTGGAATCTCGTGCTTTCATAATTACACCACAATTGAAAGATAATTTTTGGTAATAGTTTATGCCATCAATAATTTTTATCAGTATATCACAAGATATCCTATATATGTGCATACTAACCACTACATAATCAAATGTTTGATGAATAAACTAATTTTGAGTGGATGAGTGGTCAGATGGATGTTGTTACTATAGGAATTAAATAATACCATTGCAGATAAACCCGATAGATAAAATGTAGTTGTTGACATCTTATCAAGATTAAACACTACTAGAGACAGAAAAAATGGATGATTATTTTCCCCATGAATATTTGTTTACAATATTAGCACTCTCCATAATATACAAATATTGCTAACTATTTGGTGTCTAATAATATTCCTTCTTACCTTACTCCAAATGAAAGGTTCTAACTAGTTCAATAAAGTTCATCATTTCAATGGATAAAAGGGTTATTTTTTAAATGTTACCCTAATCACATTCTATGAATATGTGTGAGGGAATATGAAGTTTATGACATCCTTTAGGCATGTAATCATGAGCCTTCTAGAGAAAATAACTCAATTAAATAAACCACACAAAATATTTTAGTAGGATACTATTGGCCTTCACTTCATAAGGATGTGATCAATGTCAACAAATGGAAAAAATTGCAACACAAAATGAGATGCCTCTTCAACCTCATGTAGTTTTGGAACCATTTGAAAAATGGGGCAGAGATTTTGTAGGACCCATTGATCCACCATGCTAGATAAATCAACATATCTTAGTATGTATCAACTATGTAACTAAACAGGCTATAGTAATAACTCTCCAATATGCTTGCAAGGATAAAGTAACTGACTTCTTATATGAACACATATTTTGATTCTTTGGTACCTGATGGGGAGCCAATTTACCACAAATAAAATGACGCAATTTTATTTGAAAGTCGCAGTATTCTTAATTTCAACACAGGGAGCTTTTACAATAAAATGCCGTGAAAAAAACATACACAGTGCTTTAAACGTAAAATACGACCGCAGCCTTCCTTTCTCTCCCCGAGCCTCCTCCATCCGTCAAAGAAATCCTTTTTATTCTCCATGGTTCGTGCTTGCACCGCCGTTCATAACCGCCTTAACGGTTCTGAAACGGTCATATGGAACGGCCTTAACGGCCTTTGGGAGCTGCCGGCTGGAACGACCTTCACGATCTCGAGCACGACCACTCGGAGCGCCACGTGGAACACCACGGAGCGCCACTTGGAACGCCACAGACTGCTACTTTGGCTTTGTCTTTCTTTGCGTTTTTGGCTTTGACAGCAAAGTGTCGCGATATCGCGACCTTTCTTTGCGTTTTGGCTTTGGCGGCCAAGGTGTCGCGATATCGCGACACTTCTTTGTGTTTTGGCTTTGCCGGCCAAGGTGTCGCGATATCGCGACACTACTTTGAGTTTTGGCTTTGCCGGCCAAGGTGTCGCGATATCGCGACACTACTTTGAGTTTTGGCTTTGCCGGCCAAGGTGTCGCGATATCGCGACACTTCTTTGTGCTTTGGCTTTGCCGGCCAAGGTGTCGCGATATCGCGACACTTCTTTGTGCTTTGGCCTTGGCGGCCAAAGTGTCGCGATATCGCGACAACTTTGGTGTCGCGATATCGCGACCAAAGTTACACTTAGTCGTTTTTGCAATTTTGTTTAACTTTCGACCGTGAGTTGCATTTGCCATGGTGCTTCGAATACGTCGCGATATCGCGACGACATTTGCGTCGCGATATCGCGACCAGAGTTGTATTTGCCATGGTGCTTCGAAATACGTCGCGATATCGCGATGACATTTGCGTCGCGATATCGCGACCATTTGTCGCTTCGGCCACGGTGCTCGAAATACGTCGCGATATCGCGACAACTTTGGTGTCGCGATATCGCGACCATTTTTACACTTGGTCATTTTTTTAAATTTTGAACTTTTTCAACTTTGAACTTCTTTTTTTTTTTGGTGATGCAAGATTGCTTGCCCGAGATGCTCCTGCATCGGACACCCGGAGTAGATGTTTAGAAGTGATCCTCACTTACGGATGGTTGAGAGGAAAACCCATGCGATCAACCTCTGATTTGGACAACCATGTGGCATCTTCGACAAGTCTGTTCTTGCACTTGACCAAATACTTTGAATATTGCTTGTTTCGGGTACGTCTGCCTGTACGAGTGTCGAGTATGTCTTCAATTTCTTCTTTGTCTGAAGTGGATGTAGGAATGTTCCACAGATCCGGATTGGGTGGTTCACTACAACTTCCTGCATGATATTCAACCAAGTCTGAAATATTGAATATAGGTGAAATATTCAGCTCACTTGGGAGATCAACTTCATAGGCATTGCCTGAATCTCGTTTGCCTATGATCCGGCATGGTCCAAACTTCTTCATCTTCAACTTATTGTAAGTTTTCTTAGGAAAACGTTCCTTACGTAAGTGAACCATGACTTCATCTCCTACTTGGAATTCTTTGAAACGCCGCTTCTGATCTGCTCTGGCCTTGTAAGTAGCATTCATTTGATGATATGTTGCTTGTACCTCTTCATGTAAAGTCTTCATGTGTCTTTGCAAAGTCTTGACTTCGACCTTGCACTTGTCTGTTTTATCCATCGGTCTCAACTCGGACGCGTTTCTAGGGTTGTATCCATGCACAATCCGGAATGGTGATTTACCGATCTATGCGATTGATGAGAATTGTTGTAAGCAAACTCTGCACGGGGCAAAATCAGATCCCATCCCTTCGGTTTATCTCCTACCAAACATCGTAGAAGATTACCCAAACTTCTGTTGACTACCTCGGTCTGTCCATCAGTCTGCGGATGGTACGCAGAACTGAATTTCAAGTCTATTTTCAGCTTCTTCCATAGAGTCCTCCAGAAATAACCCACAAATTTGGTATCTCTATCCGAAACAATGCTTTGGGGTAGACCATGAAGTCGGACTACCTCCTTGAAGAACAAGCCGGCAATGTGAACCGCATCACTTGTCTTCTGACATGGAATAAAATGGGCCATTTTCGAAAACATGTCAACAACAACAAAAATGGCATCATTTCCACGTTGTGTTCTTGGCAGACCAAGAACAAAATCCATGCTAATATCTTCCCAAGGTCTTCCTAGTACAGGCAATGGCTGGTACATTCCTGTATTATGACTGACTCCTTTGGCCATCTGGCACACTCTGCAACCCTGCACAAATCTGGTCACATCTGGCTGCAACTGTGGCCAATGGTAATTCTCACTAACAAGAGCAATGGTCTTATCACGGCCAAAATGCCCTGCTAGTCCGCCACTATGCTTCTCTTTGATCAAATTCTCCCTCATGGAACTTCTGGGAATGCACAACTGATTCTGCCGAAACAGCATCCCATCTTGGATCATGAAATCTAACCACTTAGTGCGATCCACGGTAGTAGGAGACACACATGCGGTCCATGCCTCTGCAAAATCTGGATCTGTTGGGTATAAACTCTTGAGTTCCTCAAACCCAACAACCTGCACTCTCATTTCCATCAACAAATTATGCCTTCTACTCAAGGCATCTGCAACTCTATTAGATTTGCCACTTCTATGCTTTAGTACAAAGGTATAACTCTGCGAGAATTCAACCCACTTCAAATGTCGTTGGTTAAGTTTACCTTGACTATTGATATCTTGCAAAGCTTGATGGTCGAGTATATAAAACAAACTCTTTGGTTAGCAAATAATGTCTCCATTTCTTAAGAGCCTGAATTATAGCATAGAATTCTTGATCATAAACAGAGTATTTCTTTCTAGCATCATTCAATTTTTCACTAAAATATGCAACGGGTTTACCTTCTTGACTCAACACGGCTCAATGGCACGCCACTTGGCATCACGATCAACTCTGAAACACTTTATTAAAATCCGGAAGTGCCGAGAATGGGCTGTTCTGTCACTTTCTTTTTCAATATATGCATCTTTGGTATCTGCTTTGGCGAGTCCACTTAAACTCTCTCTTATCCCCTCTCATAGTTTACGTTAGGGGTGCACAAATCTTGCTAAAGTCTCTAATAAACTTTCTATAGAAACTTGCAAGACCATGAAATGATCTTACCTCTGTCACATTCCTTGGAGCGAGGCCATTCAAGGATAGCCTTCACTTTCTCGGGATCCATTTTCAGACCCTCCTCTGAGATAACAAATCCCAGGTATATCAACTCTTTCTGTACAAAACTGCACTTTTGTATATTGATCAATAACTGCTCCTCACGCAGTTTTTCAAAAACTGTCCGAACATGCAACAAATGTTCATCCAATGTGGTACTAAAAATCAGAATATCATCTAGATACACTATCACGAACTTTTCCAGGAAGTCACGCAATACTTCATTCATCAACCTCATAAATGTATTGGGTGCATTAGTCAATCCAAACGGCATAACTAACCACTCATACAAACCCTCTCTGGTTTTAAAGGTTGTCTTCCATTCATCACCCTCTCGAACACGTATCTGATGATATCCGCTCTTCAAATCAATCTTAGTGAAGTATTTAGCTCCACTCAAGCAATCCATGATATCGTCCATTATGGGTAATGGAAAGCGATATTTAATAGTAATTTTATTAATGGCTCGGGAATCAGTACACATTCGCCATTCGCCATTCTTCTTTGGTGCAAGTACTGCTGGCACTGCACAAGGACTCAAACTTGCCCGAATCAAACCCTTCCTCAACAATTCTTGAACTTGTCGGTTCAATTCTTCATTCTCACCAGGAGACATTCTATGAGCTGCTTTGTTGGGTAAGCTAGATCCTGGTATTAAGTCAATCTGATGACTAATCTTCCTCATAGGTGGCAAACCCTCAGGCACATTGTATGATATTATATCAGGAAATTCTGCTAACGAGATGTTCAACTTCTGCGGGAATGTTAGTAGTATCTTCTCTTTTTACATTAGGAATTAATGCATAACACATTGAATCCCTCTTCATACCATCCAAAATTTTTTTGCCATCTACTAAACAAATTCTAGCATTATTGCATACCTTTTCCTCAACCTCCTTTAATGGCTTCAGTTTGTGGCGTACTCCATCTTTTGTCAGGGAATAGGTATTTGCATGTCCATCATGCGTTGCACGTCTATCAAATTGCCATGGTCTTCCAAGCAACAAATGGCAAGCATCCATCGACAAAATATCACACAGGACCTCATCCTGGTACCTTCCAATTTGGAACTTGACCAAGCATTGTTCACTGACCAATGCTCTATGATCCTTCTGCAACCATGCAATCCGGTATGGATGCGGGTGCTATTTTCTTTCTAGCTTTAATTTAGCTACCATTTCCTCAGAAACCAAATTATCTGTACTACCATTATCAATAATAATATTACAGATTTTACCTGAACATTTACACCTTGTGCGGAACAGGCTTTTTCGTTGATCTGGTTCCTTCTCTTCATTCAACAAAGTTCTTCTGGTGATCATCACTTCTCCGTGCTCGGCTTCTTCAGAGTGCTCGGATTCAACACCATCCTCAGCAACTGCAGCTCTGGCATTTCCTTCAGGCCTTCTGTTTGGTGCTTCTTGGTGTTTGGGACACTCATACGATCGATGCCCTTCTTCTCCGCAATTAAAACAGGTTCCACGGAATCGGCCTCTGCCATATCCGCGTCCACCTCTACCTCTGCCCCTTTGATAATCATTGTTACGATTACGGAGTGCAGTAAGCATTCTCCTCCTTCTATTCCTGGCAGTTGTTGGTTTCACCATTCTATTTCTGATCATCATATTTAATTCCACTTGGTTCTTCCACCGGTTCTTCCACCACGACCTCTTCCTCTTTGCTTGTTGTCAAATCTGCGATTCAGTTTCTCTTCTATTTTCAGAGCAAACTGATAAGCATCTTCAATGCTGTTCATTCTAACCAAACTCAATTCCTCTTGCACGCTGGTTCGCAACCCATTTATGTAACGGGCTACTCTTTCCTTAGTTGCTTCCGTATGACCGGTTCTAATAGAAATTTTAAAAAATTCCTCGGTATACTCTTTGACAGTTTTGCTGGACTATCGTAAACTCTGCATTTTTGCAGCGAGATCTAATTCGTAATCTCTTGGAATAAATTGCCGTTTTAATTTTTCCACCATGCGATCCCATCGGAAATCTTCTCTTTGCCTCTACGGTTTCTTTCTAATTGCACTCCTTTCCACCAAATGCCAGCATGTCCTTTTAATTTTGTTACGGCAAATTTTATTCGATGAGGGTCTTCAACGTCCTCATAATCGAAATATTCTTCCATGTCATTAATCCAGTCGATTAATTCTTCTGGATTTAAATTTCCAGCATACGTAGACACGTCAATTTTTGGTCTTTTTCCAATCTGCGAAATGGCTTTTATCATTCGCGATTCTGCGGCACTCATTTCCTCTTCTTCCGCTTCGGACGGATCTTCAACACCGTCATCATCGCTGCGATCTTCTCCTCTCGGCTCTATTCCCCTACGCAACTCTTCCTGCAATGCTAACACTTGTCGCTGCAATGCACGAAAATCACCTTCAGGAACCACGTTCCTTCCAGTGCCACGATTTCTACGCGGCGGCATTCTGTCTCACGTTTCTCAGAAAAACCCGTAACCCCGATCCTGGTGTGAGCTGCCTCCCGTTCGGCGCTTCTGCTCGACACGCTCAGAATCTTACGGCTCTGATACCACTTGATGGGGAGCCAATTTACCACAAATAAAATGACGCAATTTTATTTGAAAGTCGTAGTATTCTTAATTTCAACACAGGGAGCTTTTACAATAAAATGTCGTGAAAAAACATACACAGTACTTTAAACGTAAAATACAGTCGTAGCCTTCCTTTCTCTCCCCCCAGCCTCCTCCATCCGTCAAAGAAATCCTTTTTATTCTCCATGGTTCGTACTGCACCGCCATTCATAACCGCCTTAACGGTTTACGAAACGGTCATATGGAGCGGCCTTAACGGCCTTTGGGAGCTGCTGCTGGAGCGACCTTCACGATCTCGAGCACGACCACTCGGAGCTGCCACGTGGAACACCACCGGAGCCGCCACTTGGAACGCCACACAGACTGCTACTTTGGCTTTGTCTTTCTTTGCGTTTTTGGCTTTGACAGCAAAGTGTCGCGATATCGCGACCTTTCTTTGCGTTTTGGCTTTGGCGGCCAAGGTGTCGCGATATCGCGACACTTCTTTGTGTTTTGGCTTTGCCGGCCAAGGTGTCGCGATATCGCGACACTACTTTGAGTTTTGGCTTTGCCGGCCAAGGTGTCGCGATATCGCGACACTACTTTGAGTTTTGGCTTTGCGGCCAAGGTGTCGCGATATCGCGACACTTCTTTGTGCTTTGGCTTTGCCGGCCAAGGTGTCGCGATATCGCGACACTTCTTTGTGCTTTGGCCTTGGCGGCCAAAGTGTCGCGATATCGCGACAACTTTGGTGTCGCGATATCGCGACCAAAGTTACACTTAGTCGTTTTTGCAATTTTGTTTAACTTTCGACCGTGAGTTGCATTTGCCATGGTGCTTCGGAATACGTCGCGATATCGCGACGACATTTGCGTCGCGATATCGCGACCAGAGTTGTATTTGCCATGGTGCTTCGAAATACGTCGCGATATCGCGACGACATTTGCGTCGCGATATCGCGACCATTTGTCGCTTCGGCCACGGTGCTCGAAATACGTCGCGATATCGCGACAACTTTGGTGTCGCGATATCGCGACCATTTTTACACTTGGTCATTTTTTTAAATTTTGAACTTTTTCAACTTTGAACTTTTTTTTTTTTTGGTGATGCAAGATTGTTGCACTGCCCGAGATGCTCCTGCATCAGTACCCCTTGCAAAATTATGTTTAATCAAGGACCCCAGTTCACATAAAAAATCATTCATTCATTCATGGAATATTACCAAGTAAAGTATAAAATATCCTCATCATATCACCCATAGGACAACGATCAAGTAGAAGTTACTAATTGGGAATTAGAAAATATTTTGAGAAAAAAAATAGATTCACACAAGAAATACTGGGCTAATAGATTATTAGAAGTTGTGTGGGATTATAATGTTACTTGAAAATCCACCACTGTATTCACCCCTTATGATCTAGTCTATGGAAAGAAACTTTTTTTACCTATTGAGTTTGAATTGCAAATAATACACACTACACTTCATATGGATATTGAGTTGTCATATATGCAATAGGAAAGAGTTCTATAACTTAACACACTTGATGAGTTATAGCGGGATGCCTTTCACCAGACACAAGTTATTCAATAATAGCAAAAGGTATGGCATGATAAACACATAAAAAGTAATAAATACAAGCTAGGTGATTTGTCCCCCCTACAGATGTGGATGCTGCACAAGTTTGACAATCATAGGTAGCTATCTCCTCCTACCACAATGCATGCAAATCCTGGAAACCCTTGAATGTGGTTAGCACAAAAACTTAGATGATGACACTCTGAGAATTTGATGTGGATTTATCCTGCACAAAATTCCACACACAACACTATCACCCTTCGATGGCACTGCAATTGGAATCATTGATGATGATCTAACCCCAAGCTCTGATAGCCAAACGAATTGAAGCACCCCTAAAATCCATATCTCTAATGCCCTTCTATGCCTCATAGAGCCTATAAAACTAATGTCATTATCGATCCCAACACTGACTCTAAGGCACAAATCCCAACCAAATGATGTCATCCTGGAGGGCACCGACTCGAGGTGTAGATCCCAAGATGGGCCTACTAATGTGGATTGGTGCAACAATTGAGGATGAGCTGGTAGACATGTGGTGACTGATAGACTGCTAAGCTGGCAGATATGTGGTAACTAAGAGACCACTGAGTTGGTGGATACATGGCGAGAGGCGAAAGTATGATGTGGCATGTTCTGAATAGATCTGACCTGGTAGGTACACTTATCGAGGATCTAAAATGGTGCATGACATGTGGCATATAAAGTGGTGGACATGAGTTTCAATCATGATATGTGGTCCTGAGTGATTGGCCAAAGAGGGTGCTTACATGTCAACTTGTTGTTGGTTGTTCTCTACGACAAAATATGGTCGAACGATTGCTCATAGGCAATCAAAATGGAAAGGGCGACGAATAGTTTTTAAACTATTTGTTATGAATATGTGAGATGCATGTGGAACAATTTATCCCAAAAGCCTTTTAAAGGCTTTTATTTTTCCTGCTAGTGGGCGGGGAAGGGGATAAAAGGGGGATCATCTCCCGTAGCTCCCACCCACAGCGGTAGCTGGGCTAGTTGGAGCCCTGCTGCTAAGGCACTCGGGCATGCCAAACGGGGGTTTGAATCCCTCCCGTCACCAAAATAAAACATTTTACAAGGGGCTATAATCCAAATGTTTTTTTTTTTTTAGATTAAAAAAATTATATATATTTTTTAATAATTTAAATATAAATTATGTTTTAAAAATAATTCATTTTTTTTTTAAATTGATTTTTTAACACAACATAATTTTATTTTTATTATTAATTTAAATTATATGATTAAACTTTTTGTTTAAATTTTGCACATTAAATCAAAGAAAATGGGACCTATTTTTTTTTGCAATTTCTAACAAAAGAGTGTTTTTTTTTTCTCCAAGAGGGGAATATAAGACAAATAAATAGCACATTTTTTTGCAAATTAGGGAGCCCTAAAATATTCTCAAAACCTTGTTAATTTTGCAAAATCAAAGGGGAAAAAAATCAAGAAATTTGATTCTTTCTTGCAAAATTGTAACACAAGGAGATACAAAATTTGCAAAATCCAAAGTTAAAATTTGTATATTTGTTTTCTCCAAGGAGGAATATAACACAAGAAATTGCACATTTTATTTTTTTGCAAAAATGAGAAGATATTGAAGACCTTGGGTCCACTAAAACCAAGTCGTGTGTCAACTGGTTCTAGAAATCCTTTCAAACGCGGGTCATGTGTCGACTTGACTTGAAAGGAGTGCTACTTTGTTAATTTTACAAATCAAGGAGGGGAAGGCAAGAAATTATATTTCTTTGCAAAATTGTAATACAAAGTGAGGGACACTTAAAAATCAAAACTTGTTTATTTTGTAACATAAAAAGGAAAGGCAATTGTTTTATGCCACATTCTTTGTAAAATTGAAAAACAAGAGGAGACTTTGATTATGAATTTTTGCACAACACAAATCAAAATTTTTTTGCAAAAATTAGTAATAAGGTGCATTTTTGATATTACTCGACACCTTTATTTCAAATTGGAAAAATTAGGTGCATTTTCGGTTGCATCTGACACCCAGGTGGTAAACATTTGTGGGCACTCTTTGATTAATTATTGCATTTAATTTCTTGTTTTTTGCAATTATAAGTCATCAAAATCAAGAGCACTCAAAACCCCAAATTTTACACTCATTTGTGTAATTCATTGCACAAGTATAAGCCATTTTTTAAAACTGATATTCTCTCCATACGACCCTAAATTCACTCTTATTTGTTTGGCTCAATTTACTCAAACTAATTATCCTTCTTCAGGAGGATTTTCAAGCAGGTGTCATTAAATATATTTTTGAGTGAATTCTCTTTCATTTCTTATTTTTTTTGGCTTAAATTTCCTCAAAAAGATCATCTTTCTTCAAAGAGAGTTTTCAGGCAGGTGTCGTTAAATACCAATTAAGAGTGAAAGAAAGACCATCTTGGTGCAAATTCTAAAACCTTAATCATGGCAACTATCAACAAATACCTAAATGATACACAATTGCTTAAAAATTCTAACTATTCAGCATGGAAAACCAAGATGGAAGCCATTCTTACTGTAGAGGAAATATGGGATTTAGTGGATGGTACTGATAAAAGACCCACATCAACAGGAGCAGATTAGAAAGCATGGAAAAAAAAACAATCATCTTCTCATGTTGATTCTCCTAGCTACTACTGATGAAATCCAACCTCACATAAGTGAAGCTAAAAATGGTAAAGATGCATGGGATGCACTATCTACCATTTTTTAAGGTAAGAATCAATCGACTATTCTAAACCTTCAAACTCAACTTCATACACTCCATATGAAGTCAGGAGAAACAATAGAACTATTCCTCTATAGAGTGGCAAAACTAAATTCAAAGATGAATGCTTTAGGAGCAAAAGTATAAGATACTATCCTAACTTTAGTAATATTGAGGGCTCTTCCAAAATCCTACAAGATGTTAATAACATCCCTTAATGTATCTCAAAGAAAAATCACCTTTGTGGAGTTAGTCAATTTGCTTCAAACCAAGGAAGCAAATAAGCTCCAAAGCGATGAAGTGTCAAACAATGCACTTTACTCAAATAATCAAGGTGGAAATAAGAAAGGAAAATTTCATAATGGAGGATCATCTTCAAAAGATAAGAGCAAGAAACCTCAATTAGAAAAGAATTTTTGCACAAATTGTAAAAAGGAAAACCATGATACCAATCGGTGTTGGTTTAAAAACAAGAAAAACAAAAATGGCAAAGGCACATCACAAAGGTAAAATAGACAACAAAGAGGTGATGTTGCTAGTGAAATATCTGATTCCTATTCTGATTCTAGTTCAAAAAGAGCACACAAGGTGCTCATGGCTCATACAACTTTGTAAAGGGAAACAAATTTGTCACCCTAGGCAAGCACCATTCCAAACCTATTTTTAGGCTTCATAAATAACAATTATTTTTTGAAGTAATTGCAATAAATGGGTGATTGTACCTCTTTTAGGCTTCATAAAATAAAAAATCTTATTATTTGAAGTACTTGTAATAAAAGGAGGGGATTTTCTAGTGTACATTTTGAAATTTTCATATGAGGTAATATTTGTAAAAGCCTTAACAAGCTTTATAAGTTGCATATCTTTTGCACTTAAGGGGGGATAAACAATTATTTCCTACTTCACACCATTTTTGGTAAAAAGGGATAAAGACTTATAAGGATGCATTTTCGGCAGCGACCGATGCCTTAGTCATACTTCTTATAGAAATTCCATTACAACTTGTTTTGCAACAAGGGGGGTAACTTATAAGGGTGCATTTTCGGCAATGACCGACACCTTAGCTACCTTATCAAAACTTTTGCAAAATAATATTATAAATAGAATGAACCTCGTATGTAGTGATATACTCTAGTACATCTAGCGATTGCAGCGGATGGTTTCCCATGCAATCTGATTGGGTAACAAGATTACAATAAGAACATTCGTTGATGTGAAAACAAAGTGAGAAATAACCCACTTTTTTTACGATAGCATGATATGCACAAATGCTCTTATTACTAATGCTAGGGAGTGATAGTATCAAAAGTTGTTTTTAATGCTTTGTTGTTATGATGAAAAACTACAAGCTCAAACATTTTAGTGATGATAAAATCATATGTAATAATCTCTAAATCCCTATACTTATATTAAATGAGATAGTAATTTTGATAAATGGTCCTGTCAAAAGAATCCTTCACATTGTGGTAAAGCAACTAACTTATAAATAATAATTTCTTTATTATAAAAAATACATATATAGATTCTATGAGGCTATAAATATATCTATAGAGTTGCAAAGATACATCATCTAAATCTTCAATGTTGTATATGAAGTTATCTCTTGGTGTCTTGAAAGTTATATGAGAAATGGCTCAAATTAATAAAATAATATTGTTTCCATTAATACATTTGGTAGTACCTAAATATCCACATACAAAACAAAATTTGGATGAGTAATCTCATTATAGTGTAGACATTCTTTTCATCTTGAAAGTTTTTACCATCCATAATTAATCTATATTACTAATATGTAGTATTATTCTTATACTAATTTGACCCATTCTTCTATGATCCTTAAGGTTATGTATACTACTATTGTTTTTAATTATTGAACAACCCGTTATTAGAGTAGTTGTACATTTTATCCTTTTGTATCTAGACAACCTTCCCACATGTAAAGCACTTTTCTCAAGAACATGATTTGTTCCTCTGATATTAATGTTGCTTGTATGTTATGCTTCATAGTGTTATTTCTTTTTTTATTTATTACTAGGGCATAATCTTCATTGTGTGCTTTATGATTTATTTTCTAAATTTATTACATGAAAATGAAATAAGACCCATCCCTATTACATCATGAGAAAATAGTAGTATCAAAACTTGGATATTATGCATCTATCACTAGGCATAATTTAAACTTGGATCTTCTTGAAAGTCAAGGAATTTAACTGGTTGAGATTATACCAATTGATTATGCTTTATGATTTGGTTACTCTTTTAAAAGCAAACTTTTATATATCTTGAATGTAGTACTTTGATGTGTGCTTTATGATTTGGTTCCTCTTTCTAGAGTAAATTCATATATGTCTCGAATGTAGGGCTTTGATTTGTGATACTCAAGGCCATCATTAAAATATTATATGTAGATGGTAGCACTCTCATTAATATGGGGTTAATAATATCACCTATTACTATATTTTATAATTGTTGAATGAAGACCTTGTAAATCTCAAATATATTTTAGCAAGGATTCTAGCTTCTCATTGCTCTCCATCTTCAAGCAATGCAATTGAATTTACAAGTGTAAAGTGTGGTTCTTATTTATTACCTTGGACATAATGCATAACTTATCCCATGTATCCCATATTATCATGAAATGATAATTATATGGTAATATTTTATTACACATGCCAAACATAATGATGATCAATATGGAATTTTTATTTATCTTATCAAAATTTGGTCATTTATTAAGGCCATTTTGGTGTCATGCACTGTTCCTTATAAAGACAACACATATGTATTCAAACTCAAGATGATTTTTGAATATGGCCTTATAGGGAGAGTATTTATTCCTTTACAAGATATGGAAATTATACAATAGTGATTTTGATGTATTGCATTGTATTTTTTTGGTATGAAATAAAAAACAATAAATGAGGTTATATTTCTAATCAACAAAGAAGTACAAAATTTTTCTATTATCAATGAAAAAATACAATCATCAATTTTTTTTTTTTACAGGACAACCTAAACTAGACAACTTCTAGTACTTGTTTAAGTACACTTGTGTCTCTATTAATATCTTTAATATATGTAACTACTTGTGCATCTATTATATTAATTTCATATTCTTGTTAGATATTTCTCTTTGTGGTATATAATTGATAACATGCATAAAAAGTAATGTACTCCAATCAACCATATAAGATGACATAGTTAAAATTTTATGAATCCTTCTTTTGAAAAGTATACAATAAGCAATGTATAAACCATGTCTTTGTGAATACTGAAATAGTCAAAATTAGAAATTATGTCTTAAAAAATATTATATTTTAATTTACCAAAAAAAATACTAAAAATGACTTATCTCTTGTTGGTATATTGTGCAATCTATTCTATATAAGTTAAAAATCAATGATGAGATCAAGGAATATTATAATATCTTTGGTAGTTAGCTTAGCGTAGTGTAACTAGATGTCCCACATGGTCCATGAATAAACATATACATCAAAGTATATGGAAAGATAGATTAATTATATAGAAAAATTACCTTTATTGAAAGGCTTCTTATGATGTTAAAATAACTCTCACACTATAAAAAACACCACAACTATGATATATGAATATTTTGAATGTGAGTGTGAAATGCCAAGCATATTTTTATACCATCTAGTGCTCCTTGTCCTTCATCAAATCTGATCCACAATTCTCCATCACAATATTCTCATTCTTCATGTTTATGCATGTTATTATTTCCTTGTACTCCACACTTCTCTATTGAACATCAAAGCCTTAGTGCTCAAAAAAATAACAAATGATTGTGAAAGGCACATTCATCATAAGCATCTCACTTATGAGAGAGGTCTTCTACATAGTGCTCAATAGGTTTTCTTCATGCACAAAAGACTTTTAATTATATGACTAGAGGAAATGATAAATTATAATTTTTATTCTCACATACATAAAACTATGTTATAGAACATTAAATGCAAGCCAATTTGTCTTGAGTGTTACATGCTAAAAAAACAAAATAAATAGGTTACAAATAAACATTTTTTAAGCCATATGATAGAAAAAGTGAATTCTAATACATAGGCTAAAGTATGGAATAAGGATTTTTTTTATCTATAAGATCAAGGACAATATGCAAGATTACACTAGGAAGTGTGGAATATCATGACAATCCATCTTTGACTATCTCCTACCTTGAAATTCTTTGAAAGACCCATTTCACATCCAAATAGATGTTAATTATACATGGTGTTGATGCCCTTCATTTTTCTTAACCAGTACATCTACTTCTTGTCTCTACATCATGCAAGATATTCAATTATTGTTTGGTGATAAATTATGTTTCAATGTTATGGCATATTCATGGAGTTTTCATTTTTCTTACAAATTGACTTGGATGTCTCATGTTCAATAGAAAAAGCACTCACCTTGAAGTAGTATCCTACTATTGATAATGCTATTCTTAATTATAATACATTAGCATTATTAGAAAATATTGATGTATCCCATGAATGAAATGTGGTGTTAGATAGAAAAGCAATGATGGAAGTATTTTTCAAAAAGTATTAGATGTCTTGTTCACCACATTTTGATATATTCATTTTGTTTGAAAGTGGAAAAACAATTAGAATATAACACCAAATATTGAAAGATAAAATGCTTCAAATAATTTTTCATTGATATTAAAGGTTACTTTATACACAAAGAATTCATTAAATATTTTAAAATAAACTCATTGTAAATATAGTAAATATAATAAGAATCCTTAGATTTAGAGAATGATTTTCTCCTTTCTCTCTCTTGTAACAACTTAAGTAGACCTAATAGCAAGGCTTTGGAACTCCAAATAGAAGCTCCAAGGTTTATATTCAATAGGGGTAGAGTTTTATACCATAAACCATGCTTTGGTAATTAATTTTGGTTGGATAAACATAAATTAGGTGAATATAAAGATAATAAATATTAAATATTAGTTGGAAGAAGATGATAAAGAGTTGAACACACAAAAAATTATATAATTTTATTTTTTAATTAACTACTTATATTAGTTGAAAGAAGATAAAAATAAATCAAACATACAAAAACTTATATAAATATTAGTTTTTATTTTTATTTTTATTTTTGAAAAAATCATATTAGAAAAAGATTATTCACAAGCCCGGACAAAACTTTTCTTAGCCTTAGCCACCAAAAGCACTAGTTTCCTCCTAACTTTCCAACGAACTTCCATACATCTAAAGCCTAAGATCCTAGAACTAACCAATTTTGGTTACAACAATAGAAAAGTAAATTTACATTGGAGCCAAAACTCGTGGACTATATATTTGCAATGGGTGTCCAAATTAACCAAATTCTAAATTTGCTTATCATCCTATCTAATCTTCTTGTCCTCAATAATTATATCACTTTATACTAACCTTACCTAATTTGTATAGATATTAAATAAATAATTTTAAATTATGTAATTAACTACTTTATATTAGGTGGAGGAAGATGACGAAAGGTCGAACACATCAAAACTTATTTGATTGTAAGATAACAATTCAGTATTAAAGCAGGAAAAAAGATCGTCATGAAAATATCAAATTCAAACAAAATTTCGTTGTTACAGTCGGGCAAGCTGCAGGTATTAAAGTCCACATAATTTCACCATAGAAATACGAAGACATGTACTTGCAGATGACTAGGTTGCATTATTGAATGCTTGACATTAACCCTTACCAAACAACGCAGACGATATGGCAATTGTTTAATTTTTCAACGACGAAAAAATACATGTTTGTAATAAGCTATCGCTTAATTAAATATTGATTAAATCTGTACAAAATTCTACGAAATTCTAATCAACGTGGAACAAAATTTCACCAAATTCTAATCAACTTGGAACAAAATTTTACGAAATTCCAATTATAAAATTTTAATAAAAATTCTCATTATGTTAGAAAAAAATCTTAAAAATTCCACGAAATTCAAATCATAAAAGAAGAAGAGGTATTAAAGAGAAAAAAAAAAGTTTCAAATCAGAAGCTGCATAGCATTTGCGTCGTGTGATTATTGTATCATCCTTGCATAGGAGATGGGTAAAAGTGTTTCTTCTGAATTTAGTTTTCATTTAATTGTGATATCTTTGGCGGTTCCCATCTTGATGACCCAATCTAGAGGTATGGATTTTAACTTCTCCAATTTTCAAGCTTGCAATACAGATGAAATTCTGTGTGTCAGTGATGCCAAAATTTCTGGTCATGTCATTGAACTTACAGATAATAAGACTGATAGGTTTTCAACAGGAAGAGTGGTTTACAATGAAACAACTCAACTCTTTTCTATTGTTAGTTTCAGCACACACTTTCAGTTTACCATGCAATCAGATAATCTCACCTCTAAAGTTGCGGGAGGAATACCTTTAAAGAATGCATGGATAGATTACGACAGCAAAACACAACACCTTAAAGTATTCCTGTCAAATGATACCAATTCATACAAATCTCAAAGAACTCAGATTTTTTCACATCCTATAGATTTGTCTCAATTTCTTCCTGAATATATTGCAGTAGGGCTTTCTGGTTCCTCCCATAACTCTTGTCAGACCAGTATTATCCATTCATGGAGCTTACTAAGAACCGAAGGATGAGAAAAAATAAGACTTCGATAAATCTAGGTATAGCTCTCGGATCTGTTACAGTACTTTGTACGGCAGGTGCTCTGCTGTTATGGGGCTACTTTACCTTCATTAAAAAAAAGGAAATTGCAGTTCCGTATCCCTCAACAAACATGCGAGGAGATGATATAACTCTTGATAACGTTTTAGAGCATGGCCCCTACAGATTTATGCTTGAAGACCTTAAAGCTGCTACAAACGACTTCAGCGAAACTCAAAAGCTTGGGCAGGGAGGATTTGGAGGGGTATACAAAGGCACTATGACAAAAACAAATCAGGTAGTAACAGTGAAACACATCTCAGAGGAATCCAGACAAGGAATAAAGGAATTTATTTCAGAAATATCAATAGTCAGTCGTGTAAGACATCGCAATCTTGTTCAACTTTTGGGATGGTGTCACGAGAGAGATCAATTGCTTTTGGTATATGAATACATGTCAAACGGAAGCCTAGATAGACACCTTTTCACAAAAGGAGATCATCTAGTGCTGGCCTGGAATCGCAGGTATGAAATTGCTTGTGAAATAGCCTCTGGACTGCTCTATCTTCATGAAGAATGGGATCAATGCGTTGTGCATCGAGATGTAAAATCCAGCAATGTTATGCTTGATTCCAATTTCAGTGCAAAGCTTGGGGATTTTGGATTGGCCCGGATATTGGAGCATGATCATTTATCTCAGACTACAATAGCCGCAGGAACATTGGGTTACTTAGCACCAGAGTGTGTGATGACAGGGAAAACAAGTCCAGAATCAGATGTTTACAGCTTTGGGGCCGTGGCTCTTGAAATAGCGTCGGGGAGACGAGCTGTAGATTTGAGCTTGGCAGAGCATGATATGAGGCTTCTAAGTTGGGTATGGGATCTATACGGTCAAGGCAGAGTTGTGGATGCTGCAGATGTGAGGTTAAATGGAGAGTTTGAGACAGCACAAATGAAGCAGTTATTGCAGGTAGGGTTGTGGTGCTCTCACCCAGATGCAGCGGCAAGGCCCAAAATGAGGCAAGTTCTAAAGATGTTGAATTTCGAAGCTGCAGTACCTCATCTTCCCACTGCCCTACCAATACCATCATATGCCTCTTCTTCAATAGCATCTTCCACGCCTATGTCGGATGTTCCAATCACCTAATTTGAGTAAAGTTTCGCTTCCCCGAAATCAAGCAGTATATCAAAAGGGGTACTTATTGAAGAGAAACTGGTAGGTTGCTAGATATCTCTCTTTCCACAGAAAGACTTTATGGTTTGAAGATTGTGTTAACTTTGCAATGTAGTTTTCTCTGCTGATATGCAAGGGGACAGGCTTTCAAAAGCTTAAGGTTTCTTGTATATTGGATTGGTTTTCTTGATTTTCTTAATCAATCTGTGTGAGACAGGTTAGATACAATGTTCCTCCCTGATATAGTTTTTCAATTTTTTTTTCATCAATCTTGTATCTTCCATCTTCAATATAAAAGCACGCTATTATTGTGTTAAATAGTGTTTATTCTTGAAAAGTTACATTATGTCCATTACGTACCAACTGCAAGTTCCATAGGATCAATAGCTTTTTAGCAGCTATCTCTAAAGTTTCTGCAAAAAATTCCTCGTTCTATTTACAATTTAAGGACTTTGAAAAATTTCATTTAATGTGAGATTACAGGAACATTGCCATCCTTGATCCCCAGAAGTATTAATTACCAATCTACCTAATTGAGGTTATCCATTATATCAGTCTTAATTAAAATTTTAAAATTTATTTGTACAATGATGAAAACTCAGTACACGCAACTCAATTAAAACATACTCCTAAAATAATATCAAAACTTCCACAGCATGGAAAACAGATTCCCAACACCTTCCATTTGAGACAGACAAATCCATAATATGGAAAACTGATTCCCAACACGAGATAAGGTATTAATGTAGAATGAAATTTTAATCATGAAATATGTTAGTAAACTTGTATCATCATATTATCCGGTTAAAAAGTAAGAAGGCCATCCCATACACATGCCCAAACTCGATATTAATAAGGATAAGGAATTTTAGAAAAAGACCAACAACTTTACCTTTAAGCTTGTTACCCTATTTAAGACAAATGATAGGTTCATAAACCACTCACCGAAGGATATGTGGAGAATCTTGGAAGCTGGGTCAAGGCAGATAGTCCTACGTCTAATCCGTTGGACCCGGCGGTCCTAATTTCATACCATGAGTTGATTAAGATTCGCAACTTGTACATATTCAGTCATCTTTCCAAGTTTGGCTGAATTTGTTTGGCTGTTACGTTCTCGCGGCTTGTGTTGATATGTGGAATTTCATTCGCGTTAATGTCCGTCTCATATTTTCCAATTCTTGGTAGAAAGTATTTGACATTTTTTTTTCGATTAAAATATTACGTGATATGTTAAAAATTTTCCAATTCCTGCATCACCATCACGCCAGTATATGTTTCCGATTATATTGGGGCGTGAGCTCATATGGTAGAGTTTGAAAATGTGGAACATAATCCCAATGTAAAGGCTTCCACCTTCGAGAACGTGTACTATGGTTTTGGTGAGGGAAAATATGAGGAGGGTGAGTTTAAAAGGAAAATTGGTTTTCGGTGGTATTTCTGATCCATGGGCTTTTGTGAAGTGGAAATCTTTTTCTTCAAGCTGGGTTAAAATTTTTATGGAATTTTATAAGGTAATTCGAGTAATGTTGGTGTTGATGGGGTGCTTTGGGATGATAGAAGTGGGCTTCTACTGATATATGCCAAATTGTTAGATATTTAGACTTTAATTAGAACCCTTTACCAAAGACTCTGCTTGTGAAGAAGATGAGGTACCAAAAAAATTACATTGAAGGAGACTCTGATTCATTTTTCTGGACTCTGTTTTATTCTGCCTTTTTGCATATACTTGTTTTGTGCGTTTTGTGTTCTTTTTGCAGCTACAGGAAACTGATAACTCCTTCAAATTAGTATCAGAGCCATAAAATAGCAGTAGAGGACCATAAGAAAGTGGTATCTCATGGACAAGAGCAGGTTTTCGGCGGAACATCCATTTGCGGAGAAGTCTTGGCAATTCCTGTAAATTATTCAATTCGTAGAGCCACATAACCTTTCAGCCTGAAAAAGCTCCAGACCTTCCGAATCTGATGGTAAGGCACGAAAACTATGACATTCGTGGGTTTCCACACAATTTAGAAGCGGCTAGTAGTCTCTAGAATTTATTTTTGTTAATAATATACACTATTTCCCGAGGAAGAATTATAATGAAGGACGACGTTGCCTGGGCAGACAATGCTGCCATGAACACTTACGGGTTGGAGGGCTTACCTATCGTTAAATTTCTATTAATGGCGAACACTCGTTTTTTTCTTTTAATTGTTGCAAAAGGAGTTGGAGTCTTTCTATTTGCCTTTAGTGCTACCGGGTAATCCAACTACTATTCATTAGGCCATATAAGTTTATTTCCGGTTTTTATTACCCTGATAATATTTCTAGGCAGAGATTGCGCATCCATCGAAGAGAACAGGGATGATAAGAAGAAAATAATAGCATTGGTTGAAGGAAGAGTCCGAGCATCCAAAATATTGAAGATAAATAGAAATGTCTACTGTGGAGGGATTGTTATTGAAGGCAGGCTAAGATAATATTCAGGCCATGTGTAACTGAGATAAAGAAGTGTGAAGACGAAATGTTTGAATTGCTTGGAAGCTTGTCATTTGGGAATCAAGCTTGAGAGAGAGCCACGGTGAAATCGGTCGTATAAGAGAAGCCAGTGCATGCGAATGAGCCCAAGTAAAATCAAGATAATTTCTATTAAGTGCATGTCAGAGAGTCGAGGTGAAATCCGCAAGAAAAATTAGCTAACACCAGGGCTGAAGTGAAATCGGCCAAAATAATTAAGCTAGTTTAGGGTTTGAGATTTATATTTTCCTTAAAGTATGTGTTAATGTGTGGGATGAGCGCAAGTGTCATGTAACAATGTATGCAAATCGATAGAATGTCAAATTATATAAGTGTGTACAATGTGTCATGTAGGATAGTTAAGTGTCATGTGTATACGTCAAGTATGCAAGTGAAGAGTGATATGTATGTAGCAAGATGAATTATCAAGAGGCATGAGAAGTTTGTCTTATGTATGGAATATGAAAGTATACATCTGTCAAATATATGAGGAGAGCAATAGACAAAATATTCAAGAGTAGACAAATCTCCTTATTGTATATCAAAAAAATATTTATATATTAGAATTTGTATATTTGATTCATAATACAATGAGTTTATTCATTGATTTTGGCCATTTATATTAAATGCTCATATAGTTATTTTGTTTAAGATCGTGGATATTAGTACCTATAATTTAATTTGGCTAAAAAGCCATCAATGCTAGGGTTTTTAAGGTTTTGAGAGATTTTTTTATAGTGAAAAGAGTAAGCTTGAAGCATGAATTCTAGTAGTAGTCTACTTCAACTACAAATCCCACATTTTAATAGCTAAAATTATGAATATTTGAGTATACAAATATAAAAAATTTATTTGGGCCATAAGAGCTTTGGGATGTAGTGGAAAATGAGTATGTAGAACCTGTAGATGCAACAACATATACTGAGCTTGCTCAAAATTAGAAATATGCTTTGAAATAATTAAGAAAAAGGACAAAAATACCATGTTCTTCATTATGTAAGCAATTGAGGAGTCTATTTTTCTAAGAATTGCAGCATCAACCAACTCAAAATAGGCATGGGAAACTTTAGAAAATTATTTTCAAGGCATCAACAAAGTGAAATTAATAATATTGCAGATGTTGAGAAGAGAAAAAAAAAATTGTACCTATGACTTATTTACCCATACAATAGGTATTATCAATTAGATGAAAATGAATGGAGAAAATATTGAATACCAAAGAATAGTGGAAAAAGTATTAAGAATCTTACCAGTAAGGTTTGACTCAATTGTCATTGCTATTGAAGAATCAAAGGATTTATCAAGCCTACCAGTGGATGAACTAACGAGCTCTTTGCAAACACATGAACAAAGGCTAAGCTGAATATCTCACTTTCCTTTGGATCATGCTTTTAAAACATAGGTTTCATTCGAATATAGGATTAAGATGGGAGAATCCCAATATACATGTTCAAGCTCTTAGAGAGGAAGAGGACATGACAACAAAGGTAGAAGTGGTAGAGGCTATGAAAGAGGAGGAACACTAAATTACTCTAACAAAGAAAAAACTAGCTACAAATTTCATGAAGCAAGAGGAAAAGGTAACAACATAAATCAACAAGGAGGAACATATCAAATGTATGACAAATAAAAAATCTTATGTTATTAGTGCATAAAATTTGGGCATTATACTTGTGAATGTAGAAAGAAAATAGCTACAAAAACAAACAAGAAGTAAACAACACAAATGAAAATAAAGAAACAAAATATGCAAATGGCTTATTGTTGATAATGTACAATGTTGATGAAGACAGTGAGAAAAAAATATGGTATCTATATAGTGGATGCAATAATCACATGTCTAGAAACAAAGAAATTTTCTCAAAATTAGACGAAACTATCAAATTTGAGGTAAATATGGGAAGCAATAGTAAAGTTCATGTTATGATAAAAGGTAACATCTTAATCCACACAAAGCAAGGAGAAAGGAAATAAAATTTTTATGTCTATTATATGCCTAGTTTGAAACACAATTTATTGAGCTTTGGGAAGCTTGTGCTAAAAGGTCACAAAGAACATTTTGAAAATGGAATCTAAATTAGTAGATATGGTCAAAATATACTCATATAAAATGTGAATATGATAAAGAATAATATATTCCCTTTAAAATTTTAGAGTTAAATGTTGCTCTCTTTTACTACTTTTGCAAAAAAATGCTTCATGGTTGTGGCACCTTAGATTTGGTCATTTGAGTTTTAGTGGCCTAATTTTTTGTTGTACAAAAAGAAAATTATAAAAGAATTACCACTAATAGAGCAACCAATTTAGGTTTGTGAAGGTTGTATTATAGGCAAGTAGCATAGGGATGCATTTCCTATAGGAAAATCATGGAGGGCTTCACAACCTTTAGAGCTTATTCACTCAGATATTTTTGGGCCTATGCAAAATAGCTTATTAGGGAACAACAATTTTTTTTTAACATTTATGGATGATTTTATTTAGAAAACATGGGTGTTCTTATTGAAGCATAAATCATAAGCATTTGTTATATTTTAGTAGTTCAAGGAACTAGTTGAGAATATGTGAAGACAGTAAGAACAAATGGAGGAGGTGAATACATCTCAAGTGAATTTCATAATTTTTGCAAGGCAAATGAAATCAAAAGAATGTACAACTAGATACACACCACAACAAAATGGTGTTGAGTAAAGAAAGAATAGGACCATAATAAAGATGTCAAGGAGTATGTTAAAAACAAGAGCATTACCAAATGTATTTTGGATAGAAGTTGTTTCTTGTGTAGTTTACTTCCTAAAAAGGTGTCCCATAAGGAGTGTGAAGGATGTAATCCACAAGAAGCATGAAGCAAAAAAAAAAACAAGTGTTGCACACTTAAGAGTTTTTGTATGTATAGCTTATCGACACATTCCAAAAGAAAAAAGAATATTGGAGAGAGAAAAATACATATTCATTGGATATAGTGAACAATCAAAGGCA
Organism: Wollemia nobilis; assembly: GCA_028583015.1. Classification (NCBI taxonomy): domain Eukaryota; kingdom Viridiplantae; phylum Streptophyta; class Pinopsida; order Araucariales; family Araucariaceae; genus Wollemia; species Wollemia nobilis. The sequence continues at coordinate 4,040,329 of JAQPPZ010005606.1, forward strand.
TACAAATTGTATAATTCTATTACAAAGAAAGTAATTGTAAGTAGATATATCAAATTCATTGAAGATGAATATTAGATTTGGAACACAAAAGTTGATTAGCAAGGGAAAGCAAGCATTTAAATGGAAGAGTTTAATGGATAAAGCATAAATCAACCCCTAGTTTCAAGCAACAACACTAATATAGGTATCAAATCCTCTTCATCATCAAACTCACCATCAAGTGCAAGAACAAGATCTATTTCGTCCATCATGAGAACACCATCAAAGATAAGGAACCTACAACAAGAAAAAAATATAAAGACTATGCTTGGTTTTGTTTTATTTTTTGAATGTGATCCTATTTCTTTTGAAGATACTATTAAATATAATAAATGGGAGAAAGCTCTGGATAAAGAACTTGATGCTATAGAGAAAAATTAAACCTAGGAACTAATATAGGAAATAAAACTATAGGTGTGAAATGGGTGTATAAAACAAAGTTCAATGTCAATGGATGTTGAAAGAAATATAGCAAGACTGGTTGCAAAAGGGTATTCATAAAAATTAAGATTTTTCTATCATGAAATCTATTCACCTGTTGCAAGGCTTCATATAGTTAAATGATTCTAGCATTGACATCCAAAAAATTATGGAAAGTATACCAAATGGATGTTAAATCTACTTTTTTAAATGGGATGTTGGGAGAAGATGTGTACATAGATCAACCATCAGGTTATGAATTGGAAAGACAATAAGGGAATGTGTACAAGTTGAAGAAAGCCTTGTATGAACACAAACACACACATAGGGCTTGGTATAGTCTCATTGACTCTTACTTAAAAAAAAATAGCTTTCTCAAGTGCCCATATGAGCACACTTTTTATATTAAAAAAAATGAAGAAGGATAAATGATAATAGTCTGATTTTATGTAGGTTATTTGATTTATACTACCAACAAAAATATCTTGCTTGATCAATTTAAAAGTGTAATGAAAATTGAATTTGAAACGATAAATTTAGGTTTACTGAAGTATTTCCTTGGCATTGAAGTTTGTATATCAGAAGATGGTATGTTCATTTCATAAGGTAAATATGCAAAAGTTGTTCTAAAGAGATTTAGAATGGAGAAAAACATACCAACCTACACACTAGTTACAATAGGTCAAAAATTAATTAGGCATGATTGCAGCAATAATGAGACTCTACTTTTCAAAAGATTGGTTGGAAGCTTCATGTACTTGACAACCACTAGATCAGATATAATGTATGCAAATAGTCTGATTTAAAGATTCATAGAGACACCAAAGAATACTCACTTACATCTAGGAAAGATAATTCTAAGGTATGTGGATTGAACCAAAGATCATGACATCTTCTATGCAACATAAAATAGTCTTGAACTAGTTGGGTATATAGATAGTGATTGGGCTGGAAACATTAATGATAGAAAAAGCACTTAAGGATACATATTTCATCTTGGATCTAATGCAACCTTCTAGTCTTCTAAGAAACAACCCATTGTTGCAATTTCAACTATTGAAGCTGAAAGCACGAGATTTCGAAAGATTGAAAGGAAAACTAATGCGACGCATTCAAAACCCAAAATTAACGCTTAAGGTCCTATAACGTGAAATGCATGAAATGAAAGAGACGAATTGAACTGAGATAAAAGAAAGTACAGAAAGCACAACCCTTTTTATTTAACTCTCTTAATATCGGTTACAAAGATGCCTCCTCCCTTTTCAGGGGCTAGGAGCGTTAAATGAGTTTTGGTTACAATCATGACTTAGTGTTCCTCCTTTCGCGTGCCCACATGTAAAATGGGCGGGCCAAAGTGTTGCCGTCGCTGGTGTTGATGAATCCTTGATCCTTGCTGCTCCTCCTGCGTTCAAAGAAACAACAAATCGTTAGTAGCACCTGTGACAAAAGATAAGGCGTTTGATCCTAAAAACCAATGGAGGATGCATGCATAAGATTAGCTAAATCGATAAATAAAATGACTCCAAATAACCTGCAAATTTGATAGAAACCAGAGAACATTACCAGAAGGTCACTGCAAATGAAACAGTCGGGAAATCCTTCATCGATTTGAATTCGTTCGGGGCGGGACGGATCCGACTGTAATTCGCTCCGGGGTAGGACGAATTCACCTGCAACAAAGCGCCGAAGTGATACTGCCCAAAATGTCGCATCTAGGGAACTCCAAAAGACCTGCAAACTTGGGGGTTAGCTAATTGGAGGCATTTTGGGAAGACCCAGATGGTCAGATTTCCCCAATTTGGCCTCCATCAACGGGAATTTGATGCTGCTACCTGCAAGTTAGTGAGGACTACAAAAGCGACAAAACATGATAAAAATTGATCAAAGCATTGTGAAATCAGAATTACAAGCTATTTAAGCAGCATAATATGGAATGCTAAGTAAACAAATGACAAAAAGGACAATCTGCCATGAATCCCCAATCGTTCCTAAAAAAGAAGATTAGGCTCGCAGGAGTGCGGGGCGCCCGGGTGGGCCACCCACCGTTGGAACCTGATTTCGGCACCAATCCACTTGGGATGGGTCCAAAATCTCTTGTAATGTGTTGTCGGTGAATGGGTGGGATAATGTGGTCAAGTGTCGGGTTTTGGATCCGGATTCACACTTCCAATAACCACCCAATGACCTCCCTTGCGAAAGAGATCAAGGATGTGGAAGAGGTGAATCAAAAGGGTAAAGCGTGGTATCAATTTGGCAGCACTTCGTTGCTTGAAAATGCTTCCAACCTGTCCTCTTTTGGGTGAGAAAGCTCACCATTTTATAGACCCAAGGGGTCTCTTTGGATGGGCATGCAGGGGCGCCACTTGGCGGCCATGCCTTCCCAAGAGGGAGGAGATTCCTCCCTGACTTGGGCTTCCATGACTGCCCTTGTGATAGTCCTCTAACGTTCAATCTGCCCACCTACGCGCGCATGCAAGGCAGGGAGCATTAATTGACTGTCCTTGGCTGCCATTTGGCACAATTTCTCTTTTTTCCCGTTGAACCTGGAATTCGTCCTACCCCGGAGCGGATTCTGTATTCGTCCCAGGGGAGGACGGATCCCATTTTGAATTCGTCCCAGGGAGGGACGGATTCTGAGCAAAGTGCCTAGAAGGTGTCAAATTGATCTCTGACTTCCCAAAACTGCTGTGAGAGTGGTTAGGACCACTTTTTAACCTCTAGGGGCTGCCCTTGGGGCTGTGTGTGTCAATGCGATCAGTGTTTGCAGTCACATAATCGGATTGGTGCTATTTTGGTGTCTACAGATGCCCCTTTTTGGGATGCGTTGTGCATGGCGCAGCATCGAGCAAAAATAGATAACCAAAGCACTAATGATTAGGGTTTCTTAGTAACCTAACCAACTCTTGATGCCCCAAGCATGGAAAGGGCATGCATTCTTGAATCCTTGCTTCTGACGAGCGAAGGAACTTAACTCAAGTGTTAACCTTTTTTGGTGAGGTGTTACTTGAACTTGGACATTGATCAGTCATGAATAGGCAAAGGGCGCAACCTTTTGTCTGTGGTAACCTAGAGTTCATGATTCATGAATGCCAAGTGTTTGATCAGCTTGTGATTGTTGCTTGTTTACTGCCCCAAGCAGGAGCGTAATTGTCTTTGTCAATGATCCTTTGAATGCATGCCATTTTCCATGATTGGGTGTGTAATTGTTGATTGGTGACTAAGTGTGACTACCCCCTCAAGCGACGAATCGATGAGGGAATGACCTTCATGAGAAAAGCGACGAGTCGCTTGACCCAAGATGACTTAGGTAAGGGTGCCGTCAGAGATTTATCTTTGAATGTGTGTGCAGTTTTCCGACATTTAGACCTATTTTTGGTGGGTGTTAACCCTTTTGGCGATGCCTTTTGGAGCTGAAATTGTCAAAAATCCGTCTTCCCGTGGAGCGGTCCGGCCATGGTGGCCTTCTTAGGGAGTAGGATGGTGACGATTTATAACCCCGACGTCTATTTTGGATGCCAAGAATGTCAGGCGTGAAGGCGCCTTCATTCGGCAATGTTATTACTTATTTTTGGGTGGGTTTTTGACCCTTTTGCTGATGTCGTTTGGGGATGAAATTCTCGAAAATCCGTCTTCCCGTGGAGCGGTCCGGCTATGGTAGCCTTCTTAGGGAGTAGGATAGTGAGGATTTGTGACCCCGACATCTATTTTGCATGCCCGGAATGTCAAGTGCAAAAGCACTCTCATTGGACAGGTTTATTGCTGCTTTTGGTGCATTTTTGTTCAATTTTTGTTGTTTTTTGAAATTTTTGCCTAGAATTCGTTTCGGGGTGGGACGAATTCTAGCATAGTATTCATCCCAGGGTAGGACGAGCACTAACCAGAGTGCTCATCCCAGGTAGGAACGAATATAGGCTCAAAAGGCTTATTTAAAGGCCAAAACTAGGGTTTGGGCTCATTTGCATCTGAATTTTCTTGCGATTTGGAGCTCTGGGGAGGAGGAGGTTAATTCTGCGAAGCGAAGCGCTGCCGAATTTCTCCCGACATCATGAGTGCACAAACCGGATCGAGCGGCGGAGCTGAAGCGAGACCAGTAAGTGCTCTTTAGCATTATTACTTTTTGTTATGTGTTTTCGAAATTGCAAGTTATTTGTTTATTTTTCTTTTGTGATGTTGTTTTCTTGAAATAAAAATGAAAACCCTAAAAACTTAACTGGACACAAACCAAGACTTTAGCTAAATATTGAACGGAAGACGTAGCTAAAACCTAGGTGAAAAATCTTTATTTTTGCTTTTAACTTAAAACCCTAGGATAAATGGAACGTAAAACCCTAGTTTTTTAGGCTGAGCTTGTCAGTTTTAAAACGTAGGTGAAAACCCTAAGTTAAAACTGTTATTTTTACGTTTGTTTTGTTTGTACAGACTTTTTAAACTTAGAATACCGAAATCCTATGACTGACAATAGGACTGACAAAATATTTGTGTTTTTGTTAATTAATCAGTTTAGAGTTTAAAAACCCTAGGGCTGACAAATTAATTTTTGAATTTTGTTTTGTTTTTAAATTTATCAGTTAGGATTAGAAACCCTAGGACTGACAAATTAATTTTTTGAATTTTGTTTTGTTTTTAAATTTATCAGTTAGGATTAGAAACCCTAGGACTGACAAATTAATTTTTGTGAATTTTTTTGTTTTGTTTTTGGCTGTACATTTTTATGTAGTGTTGTATATTCATGTTTTTGTTGTACAATTTTTCATAATTTTTAATGTTTTGCATTGTTCTTGTGCAGATTGTGAAGAGCCGATATCGGGTGCCTACTGCTTTTGCCGAAGCGCATGGGGCGCTAACTGTGGCGGACTGGGAGTGGCTTGATGCTCTTGGGCTCAAGCAGGTGACTCGACTGGAGCCTGTGGTCGGGGATCGGGCCTATCTGATGGCCTTGATCAATCTGTGGGATCCTCGGACCAACACCTTCCATCTCCCAATAGGGGAGATGACAGTGACACTGGAGGACGTCTATCGGATTCTACGGATTCTGATAGATGGACTGTCGATCAGGACGTCGCCGCGTGACCAGCGGACAACTATATTGATACGGTGCTTTGGGCATGGGGAGGAGTTGGGCGTGGAGAGCCCAGTGGAGATGGCCGAGATGGACTATCAGATGGGTGGGATTCTGGTTCGATGGTGGTTGGAGAGGGGGGTGTTGGGAGTGAGGCACTCAGTACTCATGGGCCTCATTTCCAACATGCTGTTGCCTGACTCATCAGGTGCGAGGTTCCCGTGGAACCTGCTGGATGTGGTCTGGCGGTTGGTTGAGTGCCCGACGGAGGCACCATTGATCATGAGGTGGGGACAGACGCTGCTGGCATAGCTCTATGGGGAGCTGTACGAGGTCCGTTGCTAGAAGCGGAAGGGGATCAGCTATAGTTATCTATTGTAGAGCTGGGCCTAGCAGCACATAGCAGTTGAGAGGCCGATGGGGCTACCATGGATGACTCGAGGGGAGATGGAGGATAAGGATATAGGCTACGCGGCGTTGTGGCGGTGATCTGAGGAGCAGGGATAGAGTCGGCGGTGGGCAGGTGATGTAGGGCACTATGCTGATGCCTTCGCTCGGCTTGCTCTGGGGAGGTGTTTTGGCGCCCCTATCGAGACTGTCCAGCCTGGCCTGAGGCTGGAGAGTGGCTTCGATGGGTACGCAGGGGGCGGTGGCTGATTGGGTGGCATGGGACTGAGCATGAGTTCTTCCCATACAGCCAGGTGACATGATAGTTTGGGGTGCGCCAGGGGTTGCCTGGTGAACCCATGGTCTATCGGCATCGGGGGGATGAGAGGACTCTAGATCGGCCAGTCATCGTGCCACTTGGCAAGGATTCAGACGTGGTGATTGACGTCCCGAACATGGACGACATCGGGACTACTGTAGAGTATGACCAGTGGTGGATCCTACGGCGATGGCGAGGTGAGGGGCCATTGGGAGGCACGGGGGCAGCAGCCATGGGCGAGGAGGGTGCCGAGGCACCAGGTGATGACTAGGGAGCTCCGCTGGAGGATGCGGAGATGGTGGAGGTGGATGGTATGGATGCGGATCTTGGGGCTCTGGATCAGCCGAAGATGCAGGACATCGCGGAGCAGTGGGAGCCAGAGCAGGCTACTATTCCAGAGATGCCCATGCCTCGGGCAGATGCGGTGGACATGGATGCAGGGTTACGTGCTGAGAATGCACGGTTGGCGGAGTTGCTACGGAGGTGGGATGAGGAGTTGGGGGAGGCTCTACAAGAGAGGGATCTCCTACGGATGCAGCTAGTGGAGCGAGAGAATGCATTAGCTGCTTCTCATCGTCAGGATGGGGGTACTGATGCGGCACGAGAGAGGGATCTCCTATGGACGTAGCTGGTAGAGAGGGATAGGGCTTTGGCACGGTGCGAGGAGAACTTGGTGACGTATCGCCAGTGGGAGATGGACTCGATGCGACAGTGGTTAGAGCTGGAGGCAGAGATTAGCCGCCTTGGTGGGTGGGTCCCTACATTCAGCATAGGCGGATCGTCGCGCCGCTCGAGAGGGAGTGAGACTGAGCAGTCAGCATCCTCTCGACGTAGGCGACTAGAGGAGGGGGGCGAGTAGGCATGATGCGGGGGCTACCAGCAGCCACCCTGAGGGGTCCCATAGGACCCACACCATAGGGGGTAGTTCCCATCACACCGATCCTACGTGATCATGGTGGCCGACGCCCTAGGCTTGGGATTTTGGATTTTGGATTTTGTTGCGGGGTCAGAGGACCAACTTTTTGTAGCCTACGGGCATTTTTGACGATATATATATATATATATATGACTTTATTTTGTTTATGCACATGTGATGATTTGATTTTATGCATGATGGTTTGATGAATATGGATGTATGCATGTTAATTTATTTTGATGGATGCATATGTTATGATGAATGCAAATGTTTTTGATTTATATGTGATATGCAAAAATGGAATGGATGAATTGAATTTGTGATGTTTGGAGGTCGCACCATAGACTGTTCAGAACTGTATGGATTTTTGTCCTAGGCGATTGCTGTGGTGAATAGCTTTGTAGGCATACATGTCTTTTTCTTGTATGTTATTTTTGTATTTTCTGATGGTGAAGTAAAGCTGAAAAGATATTACAGTTGGTTTAGAATGTAGTTAGGTTTTCTGAGATTCAGATGTTTTAACTAACTAGCCAAGGCTGTACTTTTATCTGACAAGACTTTGAACAAGGTATGAATCGGACTTGTCTTTGACCAAGTTATTTCACATCCCTGTGTGTGCAATTGAGTTCGTTTGATGTGGCATTTGTCAGGATACCGCCAGATGCCAGATAGGCTATCAACCAAACCTGTACTTGGGATCACCTAATTAGCTCCACTAACTCCTTTGTTGTATTTAGTCAGATTAATCTACGGTGCAATCTAGGATACCATAAGCTAGCTCATCCACATGCAAACATTGATCTGCACCCAAGTTAATGCGGCAGATATATCGTCATGCGGGAGGTTTGCCACGAGTGACCGATAGGCTATCAACCAAACCGATACTGAGGTTTATCTCATGACCTTCTGAATGCTGAGAGTTCCAGGGATTCAAGTTCAACTCCCTTCTTTTCTTCAATTGTATTGGGATACTTGCTCTTTTGTAGTGATAAAAATCACTTGTTTATTTTTGTTTATTAATTTTTCTTTTGAGCAAGGGATTAGGATGTGGAGTGACGAGAATCACTATTGTTTGTGCCTTTTGATGTATGCACTTTGAGGGTGATGTCAAATTTTTTGGAGTTTTGACATGTGCAAATTTTGATGTTTTGCAACTTTTGAGAACTTGGGATTCATGGGGAATTGGGTAGGGAGGATGCTTGTCCTTTTGCCAACTCTCAGCATTCTTTGGGGTCATTCGCACAGGGGGATGAGCAAGATAACCATTTCGCTTATGGCGACCTGGATTGCTTTGCAGGGTTCACCTTTCGTTCACACAACTTGGGAATGTTTATGTGTTTTAATTTGTGTTGGGATGCTACGTAACAAGGTGTGTTCCAAGTAAAATTCTACCTTCGTAAAATCTGTCTGACTTGGTACAGTATGTGGCTAGACAGCTAATGACGACTGAATGACGAAAACTCTCGATACATTAGAAGACAACTGACTATAGTATGGCGGAAAGATGGATAGCATTTTATTTTGATGGATTGTTTATACAACGGAGAGATATGGAATGAAGATGGACTTTGCCAAGTAATGACAGTCTATGGTGCCTTGACCTGTATGACCACAAATATGCAAATGTATGGATGTGATGCTTAATGCAGCTATTATTTTTGTGTTTTTGATGGATTGATCTTGGTGAGTATGAAAATGAGATGTAAAAAGAGATTTTTAATTTTGTGATGATTTTGAGCATGCATGGAGATGAGATGCAAGTTTTTGTTGTTTTTGATGATTTTATTGTTTTTGATATTTCTTATTTTTCTTTTGACCAAGCGATTGTGGGAACCCTTGGAGCTTTTTGGGATTGACCAAGCGATTGCGGGAATCCTTGGAGCATTTTGGGATTGACCAAGCGATTGCGAGAATCCTTGGAGCATTTTGGGGTGACCAAGCGATTGCGAGAATCCTTGGAGCATTTTGGGATTGACCAAGCGATTGCGAGAATCCTTGGAGCATTTTGGGATTGACCAAGAGATTGTGGGAATCCTTGGAGCATTTTGGGATTGGATGCTTTAGATATGGAATGGTCACAGATGACTGATGTTCAAGGGTTCGAGTTCTTTGACTCCATCAAGGGAAGCTAGCCGGTACGTCCCGGGTCCTATCTTGCTATCAATTACATATGGACCTAACCAATTTGCCATGAACTTGTCCCTGAGATGGGATGGCAAACTAGAGTTCTGCTGGTTTTCCTTCAAGACCAAGTCACCAACCTGAAAATCCCTCAGGTGAACTCTCATGTTGTATGCTTTCTTCAGTCACTCTTGATAGATACGTAAATGCTCAAGAGCATTAACACGTCGTTCATCGAGCAACGTAAGCTGGTCTAACCGGGCCTACCATGCAGTGTCATCATCGATGAACTCTTGCATTGATATGCGCAGGGAGGGAATTTCCAACTCAAGAGGCATGACAGCCTCGGAGCCATACACAAGCAAAAACGGAGTTGCCCTAGTGGGTGTCCGAATGCTAGTGCGATAAGCCCACAGGGCAAGTGGGATCTGAATGTGCCAATCCTTATGACTTTCTGTGACTATCTTTTTAAGGATAGCAACTAGCATTTTGTTTGACGCCTCTGCTTGCCCATTTGCCTACGGATAATAGGGTGTCGAAAAACTATGCTGAATTTTGTACTTTGTGGTCAAAGCACGCACGTCTTTGTTCTTGAATGACGTCCCATTATCCGAGATTATCTTGGATGGAATACCAAAATGACATATGATGTTATGCAAAATGAACTCCACAATGCGGGGTCCAGTCGTAGAGGTTAGCGAAACCGCTTCCACCCACTTGGTGAAGTACTCTGTGGCCGTTATGATAAATGTATGATGGCCGAACGATGCAGGGGAGATCTTTTCGATGAGATCTAAGCCCCACTATGAAAATGGCCAAGCCAACTGGATCGATTGCAAGGCCTGGGAAGGTACATGTGTCAAATTAGCATGATGTTGACACTTCATGCACTTCCTCACATATGCGCAACAATCTCGCTCTAAAGATGGCCAATAGTAGCCCATGCGAAGAATGCGCTTGGCGATGGCCATACCACTGAAGTGGCCACCACACGTACCATCGTGCGCTTGGGCGATCGCCCAAGTGGACTCTTGCTGGTCCAAGCACCGAAGGAGGATCCCTTCATAGCTGCGACGGTACAAAATGTCTCCTAACAAGACATGCTTTGCCACTTTCTGCTTGAATGCTCATTTGGTGGCATGCGTCAATCCAAGTGGGAGGTTACCTAGCTTGAGGTAGTCCCTGAGGGGTGAATACCAATCCTACTGATCAGAAGCCTCGATGGTATGAACAACCAATCCCTCTTGAAGTTCATCCCTAGCAAAAGCTGAGCGGGAAAGAACTTGTAAGAATAGCGTGGTGTTGCTATTAAGGGGAGTAGGGGAGAACAAGGCCCCCCAGTTGGCATGCTTCAAACAGTCATGGATTCGAGAGAACCTATCCGAGGATGGTTCAATCTAGATCATGTGGATTCCTGGCGTTAAATCAGAGCTTGCACGCTCCATCATGGATTACGATAATGTTTTGACTTGAATGGTTGTCATATCACCAGAAAGGTCTTGTGGGATTAGTGACCCCAAAGAGGCCATAGTGTCCGCAAAATGATTCGATGATCGAGGGAGTGCCTCGATGTCGTACCATTCAAGATTTGCCAAGAATTTATCCACAAGGGCTTTCTCGACGTATGCACAGTTAAGTTCATAGCCAAGCAGAGTTTCTCGATGTATGCATAGTTAAGTTCATAACTGACCAAGGTGTGGCTAAGATAGAAAGTAGCTTGTTATTTGTGAAGTTCATTCTTCTGGGCTAGCATGGCACCCAGTGCCACCTCAATAGCTGAGATGTATAAGTAGAACGGAACTCTTGGTCTAGGTGGTGCCAATACTAGCGGTGAAGCCAAGTATCGTTTGATGTCATCAAAGGCTGACTGGCACTTGTCATTCCAGTGGAATTCTACCCCTTTACGCAATAATTTGTTCATGGTTCGGTACTTGTCTGATAACTGTGCTATGAAGCGCTTGATCGATGCGACCTTACCCTACAGACTTCTGAGCTGCTTGATGGTAGTTGGGGGAAGCATTTCAAGGATTGCCTTGACTTTGTTTGGGTCCACCTCGATGCCTCATTTTGAGATTATAAAACCCAAGAGCTTTCCAGATGTGATGCCAAATACGCACTTCTTGGGATTCAATCTGACTTTATGCTCCATGAGGTGATCGAGTATCTTGCTTAAGTCACCGAGATGATTTGGGCATAAGAGAGACTTGGCCAACAAATCATCCATGTAATCTTCCAAAGTTTTATGCATGTAATCATGGAAGATGTACATCATGGCACGTTGGTAGGTGGTGCCAGCATTTTTAAGGCCAAAAGGCATGACCTTGTAACAAAATGTCCCCCAGGGCATTGTGAATGCCATTTTTAGTTGGTCCTCGAGATTTATATGAATCTGATTGTATCTTAAGAAACCATCCATGAGGGATAGCATTTCATGGCCTGCTATAGCGTCTACTAATGCATCGATGCTAGGCAAGGGAAAATCATCCTTAGGACTCACTTTGTTTAGATTACAAAAATTAGTGCATATGCGAATCCTCCCGTCAGGCTTCTTGACGGGCACCATGTTGGACAGCCATGGTGGATAATCCATGCAGATGACAAACTATGCATCCAACAGTTTTTGCAATTCATATTTGACCATCAAGGCCACTGTTGGGTGCATCTTGCATAGTTTTTGCTTAACAAGCTTGACTATCGGATCAAGCGTTAAATTATGCATGACTAGCTACGGATCGAGCCTCGGCATATCTTTGTACAACCATGCAAAAACCTCCTTCTTCTCTTTGAGAAGGGCAATTTAGTCAGCTTGCTCTTCGGGGGATAAACTTATCCCTAGCTTGATAATCTATGGATTCATTGGATCTGAGCCGATGTCTACGTCAGTCGTCTCCTCGACCGACATGTGGGATCCATCCTCCAACTGGTGTGGAGTCGGGATCAAATGGATATCATTTGCTGAGTTAAGATCATTGTTGGGAACCTCAGGTTCCTCTTCAGCATGAAAGATATCCTGAGTTGGTCCAGGGGTAAAATGAATCATTTTACCGAAAGGCCAGTACTCTGATGGGGATGGAGGTGAATTGACGCGATCCTAGTCAATGGCATCTATGTCTAGATGCAAGGACCATGTTGGATCGGTCAGATTGTGGATGGGGGCGGTTAAATCAATGGATATCATGTTGATGGAATGATTTTGGTCTCCATTATCGTAGGTTTGGTTCCTCAGACATCTTAGATGTTCTCTATGCTCTGGATCTGGCTCTAGAGGGACGAGCACGAATGGATCGTCCCTATGTGCGGATAGGAAGACAGGGTCTACCATCAGCATTGATGTCATTATAGGGTCTCGGGGTGGATGGTGTTCATCATAAACTTGGAGCCACGAATCCAACACTTGGTCCCACCCTACTGGGTCTACGTACCACTCATGCCTTGGCAGTATGCCCATCTATGCAAATAAGTCATTAATCTCCAAGGGGTATCGTTGTTGCATTTGTCGCATGTGGTTGAGATAGGCCATCTTAGTTTCATCTTCTAAATCATTGTCGGAGATCCAAAAGCATTCATTAGCTCCAACAACTGCTTGAGGCATATGAGGCTCATCTTGTTCAAGCAAATTAACCTGGTCCCATTGCGGTTGTTCCACGCTCCATGGGGGGACCTGATTCTCTTGGCATATCATAGGCTTGGCTGGAGCCTCTAGAGGAAACAGAGCCAAAAAGATCTCTTGATAGTTATTCATAGGAATCTCTCGTGAGTGATCCCTATTGGATTCGACAGGATCATATGACACTGGTTCATATTCTGATTCATCCTCCGAAGATCCTTCTGGACACTGCTTATACCTTCCTTGAAAATGAGTTCCCAAAATTTTGCCTCTCTCTAGCAAAGGAGTACGGCGATTGAGGTTACCAAGGGTGGTTGTTGACCATGGGAGGTAATCCCCCAATGTATATGTTGTGTTTGGGTTGGCATAAGGATCTGATGCCAATCCACCCTTGTTGCCTATTCCTAGGCCTTGCATGTTTTCCACCAAGATGTCCAAGGGTAGGGGGTGATTGAACCCTACACCTGACTTTTCATAATGGGGTGAAAGTGTCAAAAGTCCATCTTCCCATGGAGCGGTCCAGCTATGGTAGCCTTCTTGGGGAAGTAGGAGAGTGACAATTTGAGCCCCGACATCGATTTTCTATGCCAAGAGGTTAAGTGCAAGAGCACTTGTGTCTGGCAATGCTTATTGTTGTTTGTTTGTGTTGCATTTTTTGTTGTTTTTGAGTGGGTTTTGACCCTTTTTGGGATGCCATTTGGGGGTGAAATTGGCAAAAATCCAATCTCCCGTGGAGCGGTCCGGCTATGGTAGCCTTCTTAGGGAGTAGGATAGTGACAATTTTATACCCTGACATCAATTTTTTTTAATGCCAAGAGGTTAAGTGCAAGAGCACTTGTGTCCGGCAATGCTTATTGTTGTTTGTTTTTGTGTTGCATTTTTTGTTGTTTTTGAGTGGGTTTTGACCCTTTTGTGACGCCGTTTGGGGGTGAAATTGTCGAAAATCCGTCTTCCCATGGAGCGGTCCAGCTATGGTAGCCTTCTTAGGGAGTAGGATAGTGACAATGTAAACCCCGACATCAGTTTTGCTATGCCAAGAGGTTAAGTGCAAGAGCACTTGTGTCTGGCAATGTTTATTGTTGTTTGTTTGTGTTGCATTTTTTGTTGTTTTTGAATGGGTTTTGACCCTTTTGTGACGCCGTTTGGGGGTGAAATTGTCGAAAGTCCGTCTTCCCGTGGAGCGGTCCGGCTATGGTAGCCTTCTTAGGGAGTAGGATAGTGACAATGTAAACCCCGACATCAGTTTTGCTATGCCAAGAGGTTAAGTGCAAGAGCACTTGTGTCTGGCAATGTTTATTGTTGTTTGTTTGTGTTGCATTTTTTGTTGTTTTTGTTATTTTTGTTGGTTTTTTATTATTTTTGCTTTGTATATATGTCATAATTTCATGTTATGCATAATGATTGATGTTGATGGATGCATGCTACTTTATATTGATGTATGCATATGGTATGATAAATGCGAATTTTGTTGATTTATATGATAGGTAATGGAATGGATGAAATGATTTGTTGATAACTTTGCATTGGCACCATAGACTATACAAGACTTATGGCTTTGTGTACTGGGTGATTGTTGTGGTAAATGCTTTTGTGTATATATGTTGCTTTTTTTTTGTATTTTTTGATGGTATTTGTAAGGATGAAAAGTAGCATAGTTGGTTTAGAAATGTAGCTAAGGTTTTCTGAGACTCAGACGGTTTTAACTCACTAGCCATGACTGTACTTTATCTTACAAGACTTTTGAACAAGGTATGAATCGGACTTGTTTTTGACCAAGTTATTTCACATCCCTGTGTGTGCAATTGAGTTCATTTATGTGGTATTTGTTAGGATACCGCTAGTGCCAGATGGGCTTTCAACCGAACCTGTACTGAGGATCACCTAATTAGCTCCACTAACTCCTTTATTGTATTTAGTCAGATTAATCTGCGGTGCTATCTAGGATACCATAAGCTAGCTCATCCACATGCAAACATTGATCTGTACACAAGTTAATGTGAGTAGATATATCGTCATGCAGGGGGTTTACCGCCTATGACCGATAGGCTATCAACCAAACTGGTATCGAGGCTTGCCTCATGACCTATCGAAATGCTGAGAGTTCCAGGGATTCAAGTTCGACTCCCTTCTTTTCTTCAATTGTATTGGGATACTTGCTCCTTTGTAGTGATAAAATCACTGTTTATTTTTGTTTTATTTGTTTTTCTTTTGAGCAAGGGATTTGGATATGGAGTGACGAGAATCACTATTGTTTGTGCCTTTTGATGTGTGCACTATGGGATGTCAAATTTTGGTGTTTTGACCTTTGCAAATTTTTGATGTTTTGCAACTATTGAGAACTTGGGATTCTTGGGGAATTGGGTAGGGAGGATGCTTGTCCTTTTGCCAACTCTCAGCATTCTTTGGGTCATTCGCACAGGGGGATGAGCAAGATAACCATTTCGCTTATGGTGACCTGGATTGCTTTGCAGGTTTCATCTTTCGTTCACACAACTTGGGAATTGTTTTATGTGTTTTAGCTTGTGATGGGATGCTACGTAACAAGGTGTGATCCAAGTAGAACTCTACCTTCGTAAAATATTTCTGACTTGGTACAGTATATGGCTAGAAATTTAATGACATCTAAATGACGAAAACTCTAGATACATTAAATGACAACCTGACTTATGATATGGTGACTCTATGTATGGTGTTGTTTTTGCGATATTGTATGGAAAATGTGAAAAATGGTATGCTTGCTAAGTAATGACAGTCCATGGTGCCTTTGACTTCTATGATCAACAAATGTGCGATATATGGATGTAATGGTTAATGCAGCTATTATGTAGTGCTTTGATTGATGAAGTATGCATGAGAATGAGATGCAGATTTCTTTTTGAGATTTTGATGGTTTTTGTTGTTTTTGAATTTTCTTGATGGTGACCAAGGGATTTCGAGAATCCTTTGGGGCCTTTTTGGGGTGACCAAGCGATTGCGATAATCCTTGGAGCTTTTGGGGTGACCAAGTGATTGCGATAATCCTTGGAGCTTTTGGGGTGACCAAGTGATTGCGATAATCCTTGGAGCTTTTGGGGTGACCAAGTGATTGCGATAATCCTTGGAGCTTTTGGGGTGACCAAGTGATTGCGATAATCCTTGGAGCTTTTGGGGTGACCAAGTGATTGCGATAATCCTTGGAGCTTTTGGGTTGTGACCAAGTGATTGCGATAATCCTTGGAGCTTTTTGGGTGTGACCAAGTGATTGCGATAATCCTTGGAGATTTTTGGGTTGACCAAGCGATTGTGATAATCCTTGGAGCTTTTGGGGTGACCAAGTGATTGCGATAATCCTTGGAGCTTTTGGGGTGACCAAGTGATTGCGATAATCCTTGGAGCTTTTGGGGTGACCAAGTGATTGTGATAATCCTTGGAGCTTTTGGGTTTTGACCAAGCGATTGCGATAATCCTTGGAGCTTTTGGGGTGACCAAGTGATTGCGATAATCCTTGGAGCTTTTTGGCTATGGCTCTTCAGGGGATAGAGGTACCCCCAGCTTGATGGTCTTTGTGCTCCGGATCTGGCTCTGGAGGTATGGGCATGAATGGATCGTCCCTATGTGCGGATAGGAGGACAGGGTCTGCCCTCGATACTGATATTGCTATGGGGTCTCTGGGTGGAAGTTGATCTTTGTGTGCCCAAAGTGGTGGATGTAATAGTTGGTTCCACTGCGGTGGGTTAACGTGCCACTCATGCCCTAGTATTATGTTTATCTGTTGAAGTGCTTCATCAATATTTATGGGATGTCGATGCTGTCGCATGTGATTGTTGTGGGCCATCTCTGTTTTATCCTCACCTTTGGCCAGTGAGTACAGCTCATCAGAATCTGGAGATTTTGAGACATGGAAGACTGCATCATCAGGTAGCCCTACGGTCAGAGGTTGATCCTCTTCGAAAGGAGCCTCATGTAAGTTGGGCCTTGGGAGCTCTAAAATCTTGGTCTCTACCGACTCTAAGTGCTCTAGCGCTTTGCATGTATCGAGGGATTTGAGCTCCTCCTCTTTGGTTGGTTCTTGTTGAGGAACTTGGGGCCTATGGAGGGGTGGCCAGATAGCACCCCCCATGCCTTGGTAGGGCATTTCATCCCGCTCTCCTTCTCGCTCTGATTCCTTAGAGGCTTCTTGATGAATTTCTAAGGGTGGCCCATAAACCTGAGTGGGTTCCTGAGGAAGGCGCCCGTCATTGGTTATAGGAGTGGCCTCCCGCTCATGTCTAGGAGGCATCGGGGGTGGTGCTCGATAAGGTCACGAAGACTTGTCTCGCACCCGGGGGTTGTGCCTCTCATAATGTTTTGTCTTATGCGTGTGAGGGGTTGGAGTCCTCTCCTGCATAGTGTGTTGGAACAACTCATCCTTCTGGCACTGAAGGTGCTCTTTTTTAATATGGTACAGTTCCTCTAAATGTAGTCGCTCTAGCTCAAGTTGCGTGAATTGCATCCGACGTGCGATATGCTTGGCAGATTCTAAGATAGTTGGTCTTGCCGTCTCATGTCTAGAAGGCCTAGATGCCTCTCCTAGATATCTATCTCGGTCGTAGTGATCCAAGATCTCTATAGGCCGCCTCCCTCTGTTGGGGGTAGTGGCATTTATCCGAGGCTCTGGCCTCAGTAGGTGATCCTGATAGCTAGCATTTGCGGAGGCGTATTGCTCCCATGATGTATATTGCTCTTGAGGAAGGTAAGGGTTTTCCTCATGCTCTCTTTCATAAGTGAAAAAGGGACGGGCGGAGTTGGCTCGCCCCGCCTGAGGAGCCTTGTGCTCTGGATTTGTCCTTGTAGTCCTGACAACTAGAGGGGGTGAAGGAGGGATAATGTAATCATGTGGTTCCTCCCGTCGAACCCTATGTTGACCTAGCACTTCATCGTACGATGATCACTCATAGCGAGCATCTAAGGGAGCTCTCCTACGGATGTACCCCTCATGGAAGGGTGTGTGCTGGGTGCTATGCTGAACAGGAGTGCCCCTAGAAGAGGTGCCCCTATAGTCCCTTTTCGTTAAGGTGTGGAGGGGACTGCCTTGTGTGTCAGGTCGCCAAGGTGGTATGACCAAATCCTTGGGGCTATACCGGAGGTGACTTGTGCCTCCTTGGATATTCCCCATAGCATCCACCCGTGATTGGGCTTGGCTACGGGTGAGCACCATGACGATGTCTCTCTAAAAACCCTAAAATTGAAAATGAGTCATATGGGGCCCAAAATTGGGGTGCGCATCCCTCTTACAATAGATAAGCCATAAATAAAGTTTCAAGTCCTAACTCTAAATACATTAGGAGATATTAACCTTCGAACAGCTCAAAAAGCATAAAAAATTAGGTGAGCAATTTTAAAACCTAATTTCGGGGCACTAGATGATGGAATTTGGCCCCGAAAACTGGTTTTTTGGGGAAATACAACTCTAGGGAGTTATATTTGTTTAAAAATCTCCCAACTAGCTCCCTGTAAAATTTCACGTCAATCGGAGCTACGGTTGAGAAGTTATGGCCCCGACAAGATGCACTAAAATTTAGGGAAAAATATAAGATTTCCCATATTTTGTTGGATGCTCCTGCATCACTTATGGGCACCTTTGGGGTGCTTTTGGGTTGACCAAAGGGTTCATGGACACCTTTGGGGCATTTTGGAGTGACCAAGCGATTGCGGGAATCCTTGGAGCTTTTGGAGCGAGTGACAAAATGCGTAGATTTTTATCTTTTGTTTATGATTTTTCTGATTTTTTTTGTTACACTAAGCAGAAATGAACACACACATA
This sequence comes from Wollemia nobilis, assembly GCA_028583015.1. NCBI lineage: Eukaryota > Viridiplantae > Streptophyta > Pinopsida > Araucariales > Araucariaceae > Wollemia > Wollemia nobilis. The sequence continues at coordinate 4,058,979 of JAQPPZ010005606.1, forward strand.
CACAAACGGTGATTATCTCTTTTAAAGATTAATGGTGTGTCCTAAACTGGTTTTAGTGCATTTTGATGATTTTGTTTTGTTTTTGAAAGTTTTGAAGAACGTTTAAATGCATAATGAAGGCTCATATGACTCCCATAAATGGTCGCCCCTTCAATATACCATTGCCCGGCCGATATACCAACCTCTCTATATACCCGCCCTTACGAGAGGGAAACTATAGGTACGTGAGAGCAGATGGTACGTGGTACATAGGCGGTACGGAAGGGGGATTGTCCTGTTAATGACACCTACCATAGAAGACTTATCCTCGCATGCTGGGAATCACCCCAGCGACACTCGGTCAGCTTTCATCAGGATTTATGCCTAACAACAATGACAATCGGGGTAAATGGATGCAAAAATCAAGCCAAGGTGGTGATGAACCCACCGTTGGTCTTGATCAAGGGCTGGGGTCTTACGACCAGCTCCTTGGTTTAAAAATGCCACGTGATGTGTGTGTGGTTCTTTTTATTAAAAATTGAAACAAGCAGAAGCAACTACTTTCCTTAAGAAGGCAAAATTTGAAAGAAAATAGAAACAAAAAAGCAAAAAATGACAAGAACAATTTTAAAACCCTTACCTTTCTCTGCCTAGACCTGCTGTTTTGATCCTCGGCCCTAAAAATTCATAGACAAAAATTCGTCCCTGTGTGAGACGAATTACAGAACAAAATTCGTCCTTGTCTGAGACGAATTAGAATTCGTCTCAGGGTCAGACGAATTACAGTAAAGTATTCGCCACAGGCAAAGACGAATAACAGTCAGAGTTCGACAAAAGGTACCTGTAAGCACAAATCACAAATTTTTGATCAGTTTCTCGATCTTAAAAAACTAGGGGACAGAGTCCCACCGTGATCGCCACTGAAAGCACGAGATTTCGAAATATTTGAAAGGAAAACTATTGCGATGCATTCAAAATACAAACAAACGCTTAAGTCCTAAAATGTGAAATGCATGAAATGAAAGAGGCGAATTGAAATGAGATAAAAGAAATTAGAGAAATCACAGCCCTTTTATTTAACTCTCTTAATCTCGGTTACAAAGACGCCTCCTCCCTTTTCAGGGGCTAGGAGCGTTAAATGAATTTGGGTTACAATCGTGACTTAGTATTCCCTCTTTCGCATGCCCACATTTGAAATGGGCGGGCCAAAGTGTTGCCACCGCTTGCGATGATGAATCCTTAACCTTTGCTGCTCCTCCTGCGATCAAAGAAACAACAAAGGTGTTAGTAGCACCTGTGACAAAAGATAAAGCGTTTGACTTTAGAAATCAATGAGAAATGCATGCAAAAGATTGATTAAACCAGTGAATAAAATAACTCTAAGCAACCTGCAATTTTGACAGAGACCAGAAAACATCACCAAAGGGCCACTGCCAGCAAAACAGTCGATGAAACTCTGTCGATTTGAGTTTGACTATAATTCGTCCCTGGGCAGGACGAATTCTACTGTAATTCGTCCTCGGGTAGGACGAATTCGACTATGATAAAATGTCGAGGTGATGCCACCCAAATGTCGCATCTCGGGATCTCCAAAACACCTGCAAACATGGGGGTTAGCTAATTGGGGGCATTTTGGGATGACCCAGATGGTCGGTTTTCCCCAATTTGGCCTCCATCACCGAGAATTTGACGTCGCTACCTGCAAGTTAGTGGGACAACAAAAGCGACAAAAACATGATGAAATCTGATCAAAACATTATGAAATCGAATCTATAAACTATCTAGACAGCATAAAATAGAATGGAAGATGAACAAATGACAAAAGAACAAATTAAAATGAAACTAAGAAAGTGCGGGGCGCCCAAGCGGGCCGCCCACCGTTAGAACTTGATTTCGGCACCAATCCACTAGGGATGGGCCCAAAATCTCTTGGAATGGGTTGTCGGCAAATTGGTAGATCAAATGTGGTCAAATGTCGGGTTTTGGAACCGAATCCACACTTCCAATAGCCACCCAATAACCTCTCTTGCGAAAGAGATCAAGGATGTGGAAGAGGTGAATCAAAAGGGGTAAAAGGTGGTGTTCAATTTGGCAGCACTTCGTTGCTTGAAAATGCCTCCAACTTGTCTTTTTTGGGTGGGAAAGTCCACCATTTTATAGACCCAGGGGGTCTCTTTGGAGGGGCATGCAGGGGTGCCATGTGGCGGCCATGCCTTCCCATGAGGGAGGAGACTCCTCCATGACTTGGGCTTCCATGACTGCCCTTGTGACAGTCCTCTAACGGCCAATCTACCCACCTACACGCGCATGCAAGGCAGGAGTCATTAATTGACTATCTTCGGCTGCCACTTGGCGCCATTCTTCTTTTTGCCCGTTAAACCTAGAATTCATCCTGACCAAAGATGAATTCAGAATTCATCCCTGGGTGAGACGGATCCCAGTTTGAATTCGTCCCTGGGTGGGACGAATACTGAGCAAAGTGCCTGAATGTGCCAAATTGCCTTTTGACCTTCCAAAATTGCTACAAAAGTGGTTAGGACCACTGTTTAACCTCTGAGGGCTGCCCTGGGGGCTGTGTGTGTCAAAGCGATCAGTGTTTGCAGTCACATAATCGGATTGGTGCTGTTTTGGTGTCTACAGGAGGTAATCTCCCAATGTATATGTTGTGTTTGGGTTGGCATAAGGATCTGATGCCAATCCACCCTTGTTGCCTATTCCTAGGCCTTGCATGTTTTCCACCAAGATGTCCAAGGGTAGGGGGTGATTGAACCCTACACCGACTTGTCATAAGGCATTTGGTATCTTGGTTGACAAAGGACACGCACTCCTTGCTCATACCGGCCTAACCCGTATCCATGCCAATTGCATTGGCCAAGATATCTCAGAGCGAAGTCCGGGTTGGACAGATAGTTTACATCCTCTACGAAAGGCTCTTCATCCTCATCCTCTTGCATGCATGGCTCAGTGCCATGATCAAGGTCCCCATACACAAAGTTAGTCTAGTTTTGCGGGTAGCCTAGAGGAACAATTGTACCAATGGGGAGGCGAGGTCTCCCCATGTCTTGCATGGACTCTAGTGCGGGCGTTGCTACAACATTCCACACCAGATACTCCCCCAGGCACGTATTGGGCATTTCAACAGTGATTATTGGTGACTGAGAGGGAGGGAACGAAAGCTCTCCTGGACTCCACTCTGTGGGGTGGGCTAGGAGCTTCCACTTCCATTATACTAGGCATCTCTTCGATAGAGATGTTTGAGACTGATTATGGCACCTATTTCAGAGGCTGTGCCTCCTCCAGGGGTTTATTCCCTTTGTCATTCTATTTGGCCATGATAGGTGGCATCGTTGATGAAGGACCAACTGATGAAGATGGACCTGACTAGGGTTTTGGTGGATCTGCCTTTGGGGATGCTTGCAAAATCGGACCCTATCGAGATGGATTCAACTAGAAATCCAAATGCATTGATGGAAGGGTCGACTGCGGCATCAGCTGCACCGCATTGCAGTACTTGAAGGGTTCTAGGTCTGCCGAGACCACATGTACCTCCCATTCAAATGTATACTTTAGGCATTGATGTGCTATTGATAGGACACACTTCATGTCCCTGATCCATGGCAGGCATAACAAGATGTTGTATGCCATCTCACCTTCCAAAATATGGCACAATGTTGGTATTGTCTTTTGTCCTACTTGAATGGGTAGGATGATTGTGCCGACTGTCGAGCATATTGCATCGTTAAATGCTCGCAGTGTATATGTGGAGGCCATGATGTGAGATGTCGACAACTTCAAAATTTTCAATGCTGTGGTAGTAATGATGTTACTAGACGAGCCAGTGTCTACTAACACCCTCTTATAGGGGATCCCATTGACCCACGTGATAACGTGTAGGGGTGGATCCGCTATGTCATCAGCCACTAACTTCACTTCATCTTCCCAAAAAGTGATAACTGGCTCGGTGCATCTTTTGACATGCCCCACAAAATTGTTGAAAGAATTCGGTTCTTGGGGCTGCAACTCAATAGCCTTCAATATCTCCATAAGAGCCTCCCGATGGGGCATTGATTATTGAATTAGCTCATATATGGAGAGCCTAGCCGACGTGGTCCGTAGACTTTGGGTAAGTCTAGTCCGAATCATGGTCGCGGGTCTAGGCAGAGGTAGCTACGTAGGGTTCTGTTGAGACTGTGATGTTGATGGAACTTCTTTTGTGGCTGTCGCGGGAGTAGCTCCTGGGTATTTCTTGTTCCTAGTCACTATACTTATCATCCCTACATACCCATGCATGGGGAAGTTCTGTTGCACCTCATTGATTTGTAGGGGTTTTGCCTACGCCTCATGGGCAGGCTAGGGGTCTCTGAAAACTCCCATTTTCTAGTTGTTCGGTGCTATGGGGTTGTCTACAACCAATGTCTTGTTGTCAATCATGTCTTGTATCAAGCCTTTGAATTTCCAACATGCATTAAGGTCATGTCCCTATCGTCGATGGAATTTATAGTACAAATCCTCCCGGTACCCCTTAGGCTTCGGTGCATTGGGATCTATGGTTTGAATTTTTGGGAGGTTGATCAAATTTTCCACTGACAAGTGGTCAAATAGGGAGTCCCTAGACTCCGTGTAAGGTGTAAACTGTCGCCTAGGGCGACACTGCTAATTTTGCCCTTGTTTTTTATTTTCTCTTTCATAATTGTTAGGGGGCACTACCTGATAATTAGCCTTTTGAGGCTGTATTTCTTGTGTAGGCTTAGGAACATTTATAGCAACTTGGTTAACCACAACGGGTTTTTGTTGCGTAGTCCTTGTTTTGGTGTTTTTGTTCCATTATTTTTTCTTAGGTTTGGCGATCTCGCCATCCTATATCTTGATCTCTTCGATGATTTTGGCTTGTGCCAGAGCCTCTTCTAAGGTGGCATATTGTTGTAGCTGCAATAGCATAGAGATCGATCTCAAACAACTTCTTGAAAACATTTGTGTAAGGTCAAACATAGGGGGAAGGTAGGGTAGCTTGGAAAGCAGAGTCCTCCATCGATTCCCGTAGGCTACCATAGTCTCTTCCTCATACTTCTTGAGGCTGGCCAAATCACTTAGTGATGCCTTCTTCTTGGTGTTGAAGGTGAAGCATTTGAGGAATGCATCCACTAAATGATCCAAGTTGCTGATGTTGTGCTTCGGAAATTGGGTGAACCAATCCGAGGTAGGGCCTACGAATGTGGTTATAAAGGTCCTCAACAACAAAGCATCATTGTCCTAAATGCCAAAGCATTGGCTCAGGAACCTCATCACATGCTCTTGGGCATCCTCCTCACCTTTAAATATTTCCAGCTGAGGCAACTTAAAGTGCTTAGGATAAGGAGGTGCAGGCATAGACGGATGCACCGGATGACTGCAGAGTTGACGTAACATGGGCTTTTGGGGCCCAGTAGCTTTGGTTTCCACAGACTCCAAACGCTCTAGCAGCGCTTTGTATGCATCAAAAGACTTAATCTCTTCCTCTCTAATTTTCTCCCATTGTGGGTTGTGGGAGACTTGAGGCCTATGGAGAGGTGGTCGGATAGCAACCCCTCTGCCTTGATAGGGCATTTTGGCCCGCTCTTCTTCTTGTTCATACTCCTCGTATGCTTCTTGAGGAGTCTCTAGGCGAGACCTACGACCATGAGTGGGTCCCCATGGAGGGAGCCCGTCATTATTCCGGGGAGTGGCCTCCCGTTCAGGTCTAAGAGGTCTTGGAGGCAATGCTTGGTTAGGTCACGGGGACCTGTCTTGTACCAAGGGGTTACGCCTCTCATATGGTTTTGCCCTTTGGGTGCGAGGGGTCGAAACCCTCTCTGGCATAGTGTTATTCAACAACTCATCTATTTGGCACCTAATGCGCTCTTTACTGAGGTGATATAAATGCTCTAGTTGTTGTTGATCTTGCTCAAGCTACGTAATCTATGCTTGGTGGGTGACATGTTTGGCAACTTCTAGGTCGATCTGTTCCACCATATTGAGTCTCAGAGGCCTAGATGCCTCTCCCATGTACTTATCTCGGTCGTGGTGATCTGAGGTACCTATAGGTCGCTTCCCCCTATCGATGTTGGCGATATTTATTCGAGGCTCTGGCCTCAAAGGATGGTTTTGGTACATAGCAGGTGTAGAGGCGCATTGCTCTCACACTGTATATTGCTCTTGAGGAAGATAGGGGTCTTCCTCATTCTCCCTTTCATAAGTGTGAAAGGGGCGGGCAGAGTTGGCTCGCCCTGTCAGAGGAGCCTTGTGCTCCGGATTTGTCCTGTTGTTTCTGATAATGAGAGGAGGCAATGAAGGGATGATATAATATTGAAGCCTCTCCTCATGGACCCTCCATCATTCTAGCACTTCATCACACGGTGGCCACTCGTATCGAGCTTCTAAGGGAGCCCTTTGATCTATGTTGAGTGCCACATGTAAGGACTCTTCTCGAAAGGGGCTATGACAGATGAGCATGTCCCCCAATGGGGTGTCCCTATAATTCCATCTTGACCTGGACTGATGCGGACTCTCTTGCGGGTTAGACCGCCAAGGCGGTATAACTAAGTCCTTAGGACTATAGCGGAGGCGACTTGTGCCTCCCCCTTGTACACTTTCTGTAGCTTCCACCCTTGATTGGGCTTGGCTACGTGTGTACACCATGGTGGTGCTTTCCTACAAGCTATGTAGATTTTATCTCTTTTATGATTTTTTTATTTTTTGTTACACTAAGCATAAATGAACACACACATACACAAACGGTGATTATCTCTTTTAAAGATTAATGGTGTGTCCTAGACTGGTTTTAGTGCGTTTTGATGATTTTATTTTTTTTTTGAAAGTTTTGAAGAACGTTTAAATGCATAATGAAGGCTCATATGACTCCCATAATTGGTCGCCCCTTCGATATACCATTGCCAGGCCGATATACCAACCTCTCTATATACCCGCCCTTACGAGAGGGAAACTATAGGTACATGAGAGCAGATGGTATGTGGAACGTAGGCGGTACGAAAGGGGGATTGTCCTATTTATGACACCTACCATAGAAGACTTATCCTCACATGTTGGGAATCACCCTAGCGACACTCGGTCAGCTTTCGTCTGGATTTACGTCGAGCAATAGTGACAATTAGGGTAATGGATGCAAGAATCAAGCCAAGGTGGTGATGAAATCCACCGTTGGTCTTGATCAAGGGCTGGGGTTTTACGACCAGCTCCTTGGTTTAAAAATGTTGCGTGAAGTGTGTGTGGTTCTTTTTATTTAGAAAAATGAAACATGCAAAAACCACTACTTTCCCTAAGAAGGCAAAATTGACAGAAAACAGAAACAGAAAAGCAAAAAATGACAGGAACAGTTTAGGACCCTTACCTTTTCTCTGCCTAGACCTGTTTTTTCTGATCCTCGGCCCTGAAACTGCATAGACAAAAATTTATCCCTGGGTGAGATGAATTCCATAACAGGATTCATCTTGGGCTGAGATGAATTCCAATTCGTCTTAGGGTCAGACGAATTCCAGTACTGTATTCGCCACAGGCTGGAATGAACCACAGTTAGAGTTCGAAAAATGGTACCTGTGAGCAAGAAAACACAAATTTTGATCAGTTTCTTGATCTCAAAAATCAGGGGATAGAGTCCCACCGTGATCGCCACTGAAAGCACGAGATTTCGGAAGATTGAAAGGAAAACTAATGCGATGTATTCAAAACCCAAAATTAACGCTTAAGGTCCTATAAAGTGAAATGCATGAAATGAAAGAGACGAATTGAACTAAGATAAAAGAAAGTACAGAAAGCACAACCCTTTTTATTTAACTCTCTTAATATCAGTTACAAAGATGCCTCCTCCCTTTTCAAGGGCTAGGAGCGTTAAATGAGTTTTGGTTACAATCATGACTTAGTGTTCCTCCTTTCGCGTGCCCACATGTAAAATGGGCGGGCCAAAGTGTTGTCGCCGCTGGTGTTGATGAATCCTTGATCCTTGCTGCTCCTCCTACGTTCAAAGAAACAACAAATCGTTAGTAGCACCTGTGACAAAAGATAAGGCGTTTGATCCTAAAAACCAATGGAGGATGCATGCATAAGATTAGCTAAATCAATAAATAAAATGACTCCAAATAACCTGCAAATTTGACAAAAACTAGAGAACATTACCAGAAGATCACTGCAAATGAAACAGTTAGAAAATCCTTCACCGATTCGAATTCGTTTTGGGGCGGGACGGATCCAACTGTAATTCGCTCCAGGGTAGGACGAATTCACCTGTAACAAAGTGTCGAAGTGATACTGCCCAAAATTTCGCATCTCAAGAACTCCAAAAGACCTACAAACTTGGGTATTAGCTAATTGGAGGCATTTTGGGAAGACCCAGATGGTCAGATTTCCCCAATTTGGCCTCCATCAACGGGAATTAGACGCTGCTACCTGCAAGTTAGTGAGGACTACAAAAAGCGACAAAACATGATAAGATTTATCAAAGCATTGTGAAATCAGAATTATAAGCTATTTAAGCAGCATAATATGGAATGCTAAGTAAACAAATGACAAAAAGGACAATCTGCCATGAATCCCCAATCATTCCTAAAAAAGAAGATTAGGCTCGTAGGAGTGTGGGGCGCTCGGGCGGGCCACCCACTATTGGAACTTGATTTCGACACCAAACCACTTGGGATGGGTCCAAAATCTCTTGTACTGTGTTGTCGGTGAATGGGTGGGATAATGTGGTCAAGTGTCGGGTTTTGGATCCAGATTCACACTTCCAATAACCACCTAATGACCTCCCTTGCGAAAGAGATCAAGGATGTGGAAGAGGTGAATCAAAAGGGTAAAGTGTGCTATCAATTTGGTAGCACTTCGTTGCTTGAAAATGCTTCCAACCTATCCTCTTTTGGGTGAGAAAGCTCACCATTTTATAGACCCAAGGGGTCTCTTTGGATGGGCATGCAGGGGTGCCACTTGGCGGCCATGCCTTCCCAAGAGGGAGGAGATTCCTCCCTAACTTGGGCTTCCATGACTGCCCTTGTGACAGTCCTCTAACATTCAATCTACCCACCTACGTGTGCATGCAAGGTAGGGAGCATTAATTGACTGTCCTTGGCTGCCATTTGGTGCAATTTTTCTTTTTTCCCGTTGAACCTAGAATTCGTCCTACCCCGGAGCGGATTCTGTATTCGTCCTAGGGGAGGACGGATCCCATTTTGAATTCATCCTAGGGAGGGATGGATTCTAAGCAAAGTGCCTAGAAGGTGTCAAATTGATCTTTGACTTCCCAAAACTGCTATGAGAGTGGTTAGGACCACTGTTTAACCTCTGGGGGCTGCCCTTGGGGCTGTGTGCATCAATGCGATCAGTGTTTGCAGTCACATAATTGGATTGGTGCCGTTTTGGTATCTACAGAAACATACTATGTTGCCACCACATCAGCTACATCTCCAGCAATATGGCTTAGAAGAATTTTAAGAGAATTGAATCAAGTACATGAATTTACAACTAAGATATTTTATGGCGATAATTTAGCCATAACATAATTCAAAGATCCAATATTTCATGGAAGAAGCAAACACATTGACATTAGATTTTACTTCATTAGAAAGTTGGTGAAAAATGATGAAATCAAATTGATGTTTTGTAGGTCAAAGGAGCAAGTTGCAAACATATTCACAAAAGCTTTGAAGAAATAAGAATTTGAAAGATTGAATAAAATTTTGGGTGTTAGTTTTTGAGAAATTTGGCTTAGAGGAGGGTTTTGGGATTAACCCATATTTCCTCCCTCCATGAAATGCTTTTCCTCCCCATACATGCTAGCATCCTCCACCATGCTGAATCAATAACATCCAATACTCTTATTTACATATGGTAGCTATTGTTTCTAAAAAATAGATAGAAATTAATGAAAAATAATGCATGTCTAACACTTAGATCTAATCTCTTTTCATATCCTATTTTGGTATTGTAGTTGGAAATAGCCACTACTTTCATAGAGGAGAAAAACTAAGCTAGTCACCCAAGAAGAAAGGTACGAAAAACAAATTCTTTATAAAGTTGTAGTATCCTATCATAGTTTATATATATATATATATATATATATATAGTCTACTCTGTGATTCATTTTCTGGATTCTATTTTATTTTACCTTTCTATGTCTAGTTTTTTTGTGAATTTAGTATTTGTTTTGTAGTTACAAGAGACTGGTAGCTCCTTCATAGGTGTGGAGAAAACTCAAAATATTGGTTTTGAAGAACTAATGCTTTTAATTTCTAAAGGTAAAGATATGTTAGAATTTTCCAAAGAGTAGAACTATAAAGCATCACAATATTTGAGAAGACAAATAGAACTAATTGATTTATTCCATGGATCAACTTTGTATAAATAGCAAAGTTGATCATTGAGAGCCGTTGGATTACAAAAACTCATCAAATCTGATCTAGACTATACTAAGAGTTCACCTGACTCATGGAGAAGTGCAAACTCAAGTCTGTCTATCCTAGTATAACTTAAGAGAATAATTACTTATTATAACACCCCCCTTAAGTGATACTAGGGGTAAATGCTACAAATGAGTCTTTGCAACAAGGCCTGATGAGGTACTCATGTACAATGATCCCTTTTTTTTGATGAGATAGTAAAAACACATGCGAAAATACCATCTATCAAAAAAGGTAAGAGGTATGTCTCCGATTTGTGAATATTATCCTCATTTAAAAAAGGTATGAATGCCAAAAATATGGCTTGATCAAATACTCATTTACAATATATAGATGATGAAAAAACCCCTTGGGAAAAACCATCTGTCAGAAAAATAAATATAGAGGTATGTCTTCAGATGGCGAAGTTTGTCCTCATAAAAAAATAATGAGTCCCGACAAATTGGCCTTATTAGGTACTCATAAACAATTTATACTTTAGGAGAGATGATAAAAAAAAACCACATGGAAAAAAACCATCCTCCAAATAATACAATAATAATAAGAAAGGAGAGGTAAAAGACCTCTATTTATTGTAGCTAGTTTATCCCAAGTTTCTATTGCAACTGAACGTAACATGAAGAAGGAAATGACTTGGTGAATATGTCTACAATTTTATTTTCTATGGGAATATAGTCCAAGTATATTTTCCCTCTTTGAATATGCTGCCAAATGAAGTGCATGTGAATTTCAATATGCTTGGTACATTGATGTTCAACTAGATTTTATGCAATTTGAATTGTCCTCTAATTGTCACACCAAAGAGTAATAGGTTTGTCATGGGAAAAATCAAATTCTCTTAGTATCTGAAAAATCCAAAGAGCTTCCTGACTTGCCAAAACTGCTACCCTGTATTATGCCTCTGTAGATGATAAAACCACTACTTGTTGTTTTTTGCATAACCAAGCAATTGGTGAAGAACTAAGATAAAATACATAGCCACAAGTTGAACATCTATCTTCTACTAAACCTGCCCAATCAAAATCTGTGTAACCAATGATATCCATAGATTTTCCTTCATATAAGAGCCCAAAGTGAGGAGTTTCTTGCAAGTAGCGAAGGATTCTTTTTACTGCTTGCCAATGACTAAATGAGTTTGATGTGAGAATCTGGATATTAAACCAACAACATAAGATACATCTGGGCGAGTATGAGTAAGGTATAACATACTCCCTACAAGCTGACGATAAAGAGTTGCATAACATAGAGGGGATGTGCATGAAGTACTTAGAGTGACTCCATATTGAAAATGTTTAGGAGAAGGTTTGCAATCTATCATCTTAAACCTTTGAATAAGGTCTAGTGTGTATTTTTGTTGACATAATGAAATTCCTACATCTGTTTGGTTTATTTGAATCCCAAGGAAGTAATGAGCTAAACCCAAAGCTGTCATTTTAAATTTTTCAAAAAGGGAGTCTTTGATAGTCTAAATGTGAGTGATGTTACTACCAGTGAGTAGTAGGTCATCAACATAGAGAACAAGTATGGTGATTTTTCTTTATCTCTCCAAATGTAGACTGTAGCATCAAACTCACAATGAGAAAAACATGAGGAAAGAAGGAAGAAGTCCATTTTTTCATACCAAGCTCTAGGAGCTTGTTTGAGGCCATAGAGAGACTTCCTTAGCCTACAAACAATGGATAAGTCTTTAGTGAAACCAGTAGGTTGTTCCATGAATATCTCTTCCTTTAATTACCCATGTAAGAAAGCACTTTTTACATCCATTTGAAATACAGGCCACTTTTGGGAAGCAACTAGAGCAAGAACCAGTCTAACAAAATCCATTTTGGAAACTGGTACAAAGGTTTCAGAATAATCAATTCCTTCAGTTTAAGAGAAACCTTTGGCTACCAGGCGAGCTTTGTGTTTGGAAATTTCTCCATTAGGTCAATATTTTGTTCTGTAAATCCATTTACAATGAACTAATTTCATTCCTTTAGGTAGGGGAACTAAATACCAAGTTTTATTTTTGATTAAGGAAGAGAATTCATTCTCCATGGAATCATCCCATTCTTTAATACCAGTTGCTTCTTTGAAGGATTGAGGATAAGTGGAAATTGATTGATAGATAAGACCAGAGCCTATGGAGTTGCCTAATCTAGATGATGGAAGATGTCGGATGTAGGGAGTAGCTTCTTTAACAATGGTGCAGGACCATTTTGGCATGGTGGAAGGAGTAGGAGTGGTAGGAATTTGATTTGGAGTTATAAGATCCTCATATTGATCATTAGTCTCTAAATTAATCTCTAAAGTTGGTTCTTCATTATATTGAGGCTATAATATTGGAGAAGGCTCAAGAGACTCAATGGAGGAAGAGGATGATTGAGGATATTTATGAGGGAATGTTTCATCAAATTGGACATTCCTATGAAAAAGACCTCATGAGTTGTGGGATAAAGGAGCTTGTATGCTTTCATTTCCTTACAATAACCAACAAAGATTTTCTTTTTGCTTTTATTATCTAGAGCCTTCCTTTTCTTCTTTGGAATATGTGCCCAAGTAGTACACCCAAAAATATTAAAGAAAGAGACATCAGGTTTTGATCCAGTCCATGCTTCCTTGGGAGTTAAATGGCCAAGAGCTTTATGAGGTGTGTGGTTTTGAATATAGTTGGCACAATTAATTGCTTTTACCCAAAAAAATTTTGGAAGATCCCTTGAGTGGAGCATACAGTTTGGCATTTCCTTTAAAGTTTGATTTTTCCTTTTTGCAATGCCATTTTGTTGCGAATTATGGGAGATAGAATGTTGATGAATTATGCCATGACTTGATAGAAAAATGGAGAACTCATTATTGAAGTATTCCCCCCCAATTATTTGTATGAATTTGCTTGATTTTGGTAGAGGCCTAATTTTCAACTAAGGCTTTGAAGATTTTGAAGTGAGATAGAACATCACTTTTGTATTTTAGGAAATAGACCCAAGTTATTCTTGAAAAGTCATCAATAAAGGTTAAAGCATATTTTTATCCTTTGAAATAAGGTTTTGGGAAGACCATCAAGTCACTATGGACTAAATATAGAGGGGATGAGACCTTTAGAGAAGCACTTGGGTGGAAAGGATCTTGATGTTGCTTCCCAAGAGTACATCCAGGACATACCCCATAAATAGAGGAGACTTGAGGTAATCATGTTATCATTTCATGGGTGTTTAATTCCTTTAGGTAGTTGTAGCTGAGATGACCAAATATTTCATGCCAAATTTTGCTTTCAAGATCTCCATGTGCAACAAAAAAAGAGGCCCCTTCCGAATTATGGAATCCTTTGAAGTGAAATAGGTGAGTTTTGTGATCAATATCTCCTCTTTCTATAATAGAGTTTGCATATTGAAGGTCTCTTATCTCAATTTTTTTTGGTGAGGAGAACTATTTTGCCTTTTTTAGAAGTACAAATATGATAGATTAAGAGGAGATTTGAAGAAATTTTTGGGACATAGAGAAAATTATTGATGTAACCACCCTCAATAGATATGCCACCTTTTCCTTTTACTGGGATAAAGGATGAGTCACCAAATTCTATACTACATGTTGAACTTGAGGAGATAGATGTGAATGACTCATCTGAGGAATACATGTGATGAATGGCTCTTGAATCTAAAACCCAATATTTTGAAAAATATTTTATAGCCTTTACTTGAACATTTAAGGCTTTCCCTATCTAAATTTTAGTATATATTTTTATCCTTCATTGCAAAACCCAGTTGTTGAAGTCTTTTCCAACATTTATTCATAGAATAACCATTCTTTTTACAGTGAGTACAAGTTATGGGACTTATTTCTTTATTTTTGAATTATTTTTAGTGGAGGTGGATGCTACTAAGGCTTGAGAGGAATATGAAGAGATCTCATACTTTGAAAATTTTGTTTCTTCTCTAGTTAGTCTCTCACAAAATTCTTCTAAGGAGGGCATTTTAAAATTTGCACCAAGAGCATATTTTGTAGATAGAAAGGTGGTTGCAAATATTTGAAATACACCATTTAATTTAGAAAGAATCAGATAGATGTATTCTTCATCTATTTTATCCTTGCCACTGCATTTAAATTGAGTAAGGACTTCTTTAAATTTGGTGAGAAAGTCAACAATATTGCTAGTCTTTAGGAGATAATGTTGTTAATTCTACCTCTAGTTGCATTGAAATTATTTGATCTACTTTCCCAAATACGTTCTTTAGTTTCTCCCAACTTTCATGAGGAGTTTTAAATTCATAAATGTGAAACCATAAGATTTCATTTTCAATAGTGCTTATAATACCCATTGTTTCATACATTTCCCCTTTACAAACAACTATTTCATATTATTTTTCAAATTTAGGTTGTTTCTTTTGAGAAATAAGATTTAAAATTTTGGATTTCCATGTGTGATAGTTATGAGGGGTGAGAGGCTCAATTGTATTCATTTTATTAAAGATATTTGAAGTGTACCAGAATTGATACCCCATTTAACTTCAAGTGTTTTAAGGATAATAATTGAGATTTTAAAAGAAGGATACTTGAGTATTATTCTATTATCAATATTCTCAAATTAACCACCCTAACGAGAGGAAAACTATAAGTAAATGAGTATTTGATATGTTAAAAAAAAGGAATTTTGACATAATATTAAAAAAAGGCTCGGTCGTTATACCTATTCTTCTCAAATACCCACCATTACGAGAGGGAAAATACAATTATTGAGTAGAATGATACATGGAACATAGGTTTTTTGATGAAGTTTTAATCAACTACATCTCAATATTAGAGTTTCTAAATAACCTGCCCTTACGAGAGGAAAACTATAAGTTATTGAGAAGTCTAATATTTTGATATAGGTGATTAGAATTTGTAAGTATCTTCTTTGAATAAAATGAATTAGAAGTGTTCATAAAAATAATGATTAATATCTTGTATTTGAATGCTGAGATTAATGAAAGCTTTAAAATATTATTTAAACCTAGGTTCCAAAGAATTTTAAAACAAAGGTAATGAAAAAATAATGATAAAATAGGCAATAACCAAAAATTAACAACCTCCCCTTTAGGTTTAGAAAAGGTGCTTTAATAAATGGCACCTTTAAGAAACCTCCCCCCAAAAAAATTATTATATAAATACACAATAAGATCTTTTTCTTTTTGGCCAATGAAAGGCACCAAGGAAGAAAAAGTAGAGAAGAGAATTAGAAGGTTTCCAAATTGAAAATTTAAAGAGTAGATCTATCTCTGATTGGTTTTTATAAAAACTAGAAAAAAAAGGAAGATCTGATTACAAATTTTTCAAAATTTTAATGAACGAAAGGTTCACCGCGTCAGCTTTTTAAAAGGAGTCAAAATTGAAACAAATGCCAATGAACTGCAAATTGGGGATCTTCAAAAGCCATAAAATAAGCCTACATTTTTTAACATATGAGTTATTATGATAAATATAAATAAAATTTAAATAAAACTTATCATACCTAAAGGGACGAACTCAACTAGCAAGTTATTGAAGGGATTTGAAGGGCTCTAAAAAATCAAATGCAATGTTCAAGGGGCTAGGAACCAAATAAGGGCTTCGAAGGGTTGTACGAAGGATGATCCTACAGATGGTTCCAAGAGCACGATACACAGGTTTCCTCTCCCTGAACAATATGGAGATGAATATGACAGATAATGCATCGAAGACTCAATGGAAGATGCTATGATCATCAGAGAAGGTGCCAAAACACTCTGGAAGATGCTATGAACATTAAAAAAAAGAATTCACGAAGGTGAATATAAATATTAGAATCTACTCTTTAGAAGATATTTAGGGACCAAAAAATTTAGAGCTTTTAGATAACTAAAGATAGAGATCGATGTCAAGTTGATACGCCAAAAAAAAACCCAAAAAATCATTTAAAATATTTGATTTTGGTTGAGGTTATAAGAATTTTAGATTACTAAAAGAAAAATCCACACGTTATAAAGAATTAAATGGTTTTTTTTTTAAATGACCAAACCATGAAATAAATTACATGATTTACATAAAATATATTGCATTAAATTTGAAGATCTCACGAATATTATAAAAAACAAATAATTTTTTTTTATTAAATTTAAGATAGCGTGACAAAAGTGGAAGAGAGAAGAACTCACGAATATAGAAGAAAATAATTTTCATGAGTTAAAAAAATCCATGAATAATTTCTCCACAAAATTAAATTAATGCCCACTAAACTTGCTTTCTTACGCAATGATGGCAGGAATAGATACAAGAGTGCATCCGTAAGAAAAATAGGAGCAATTATAATTGAACATTCACCTACGAAGAACAATAATAAAGGCAGGAAAAAAATAATGCCTATATTGCTAATGCAAGAAGGCCAAAAATATTTCAAAAAATATCTCTTATTTTAGAGCAAGAGCAAAAATGTCTTTTGAGAAATTAAGAAGATACTGAATATGGTAAAAAAATAGTCCTAAACTATTTTAGATAGTACCACAAATAGTGAATTTTGAAAAGAAATTACAGAAGTTAAAGAGCATTCTAAAATAGAAATGAAAAGAACCTCCTTGTTAAAAAACAAAAGATAAGAGACAATGAACCAGTTCGTGAAACTTTCTTTAAGAGAGAATGCTAGTAGAATCTATCCTGCTCTGGTGCCACGTTAGAATTTCTTAAGAGCAGAACTACAAAGCATCACAATATTTGAGAAGAAAAATAGAACTGATTGATTTATTCCATAGATCAACTTTGTATAAATAGCAAAGTTGACCATTGAGAGCATTGGATTACAAAAACACATCAAATCTGATCTAGACTATACTAAGAGCTCACCTAACTCATGGAGGAATGAAAACTCAAGTATTAGTAAAACTCAAGAGAATAATTACTTATTCTAAAAAGATGAGATATTTTTTATAGTCATAACTCATAAATAATGATTTTTATAAAGAATATGTAATTATTTTATAGAGAACATTGTTTTTTTATGTTTATTACATATATGACTATTCAACTATACTTTAGTAGTTAGAACAAGTATGATACACAAGCTTACCCTTTAAAAAATAAAACCTTGTGTAAAATTTTAAAATCTTCACCATTAAACCAAATCATACTATAAAAAAAAATACTATACAAAATTACATAACTCACCAAAAAAAAAGTATGAATGAATCTAAGCTTGACATTAGAAAACCTAAATGCTCTGTACACAAACTTTGAATCTATGTTACAATTTGAATCGGTGAATCAATATCCTATACCAATGTGCATAGTGACAAAAAAAAAACTTGAATTTATTTAAAATAAAAATAAAATAAAATAAAATAAAAGTTTATTTACAAATAATCTAACTTATAGTGGAATTAATTACATTATAAATAAAAATTAAATTTTTTTAAATGAAATTTTATAATTTAAACAAATTTATTGGTTTTATTTTAATTTAAATGCTAATAAATAGTATATAAGGATTATTATTATTATTATTTTTATTTGGTTATTGTTAGAAACCTTATATGACCGATATATAGGGCTGTCCTCTCAACCATGATCCCTCTCCCTCTGAAAGTTGAGAGCTATACTTATCAATAGGGAATTTAACACAAAGCCACCACACACCCACCCCCTCGGACACTCGTCCACGCAGCTGCAATTTGAACCTTGGACCTCCTAAAATATATAGGGATAAAATTTTATTAGAAATAAATTTGTTTTATAGAAATATTTAAAATTATTGGTGATTTATATATGAATAACTTCATTTTCACATTGTCCATGATATAGTTGACTATAAATATTTTTAATAGATATGTTTCATTAATATAAATCTATATATTTAAGTCTCTTTAATTTATATTTAAATCAAGTATAAAGATTTACAAAATACTTCTTATCATTTGTGCACTTTTTTAGTGTGTTATTATTCTATTTAGACATATTGGTATCAAGTCATTAGGGTTGATATTTATTTCTTTTTAATATGTTGGTAAATTAATATTAGATCCTTATGACTAAGAATGAGATTATTGAAAAATTATGGAGGATTTATGTAGCATTTATGTGTTTGTCAAGTGATCTTTTCTTATGTGGAAATTTGTTATAAATAATAATGACTATAGATATGTGTTATTGAGTATAAAATTTGTATATAATGACTAAATGAATTTAATTGAAAGAATATCAGTTAAAAAGGTGTGTTGATAATAGGCTAAAATTTCTTTGTGCCATCTATAAATCTAAAATCTAAAAAGGAAAACCACATTTAAGATGTTAGAGAGTCAAAAGTTATTAAGATACATTATGGAACAAAAAGAGGACAAGAGTGGTTAGTATTAAAATAGAATTCTATAATTTAAAGCTAAAAAGGAAAACCACATGTTAAGATGTTAGAGAGTCAAAAGTCATTAAGATACATTATGGAACCACAAGAGGACAATAGTTGTTAGTATTAAAATAGAAATCTATAATTTTTTAAGACATGAATGTTTAGAATATTGTTGTTATTTATATAATATGAGTAAGTAGTTAATCTATTGACCACATTGGAAGGAATATGTATGACTAAAACATATCATAATAGCTTTATTGTTGGGGGCTAATATGTTACATAACCTAGTATGCATGTGCTTGATAAATACCTACTTATGGTTTAAAGCTTGGTCTCTCCTATTAAAAAATGTGGTAAGAAAATCCATAATAGGTTATGTCCATGGGATGTAAACCCTAAGAGAGTACTATCAATTACAAATTGTAAACAAAGTCCATGTTTAAAGTAATATTTGGGCAAAAATTACAATGATTGGATATAGAAAGTGTGGTAGAAAATATTACAAAAGAGGACACAATATAAGCTATAATATTATGAGAAATATCATCAAGAAAAAAATATATAGAAAAAGGACATTAATTCAAATTTTATACAACTCAATCATCTCTAAGGGAGTGATCTTTGATTGAAAGTGTTGTTAATCCTAGAAGATAAATTAAAAAAAAATGTAGTAAGAAAAATATTTACCATTATGTTTGTATCTATTACTTAGAATGTTCATTATAGTATGGAGGACCAATGATATATATGAAGTAAGGACAACTTTATTTTTCCTGAAAAAAATATTTAATTTTTATTTTTGAGTTTGAAAACAAATACAATGCTATGGGTATGAAGTACCCTTAAGAATTTTAGTTACAACTTATCTAGGAGTTGATCTAAACTGAACTAAGAGGAGTATTGACCTCGTTGTTGTAATATGTTATAGTCAATTTATAATTAAAAAATAGAATCATATAAACATGAGTTATAGGTGAAAAATGGGAATAAATTCTTGATCAATCATAGTTCTCGAATGACTCTTACATGAGTACAAAAACAAGACTCAAGTTTCAATTCTAAAGACAAACACTATTTGAAGCCTGTCTTTCTATAAAATAAAGGTAAGTGTCCCTTTCAACCCCACCACTTTTTTTTTATTAATAGATCTCTGATATGATCCTTAATAAGAGGAGGACTATGAGTAAACCCCAAGTACTCTAACCACTTCTTCCCTCTACTAATTGTCTACTAGAAGATTCAAATTATCTTTTGAAATATCATCTTTTGCTTCATTTCCCTTTTACAAGAGAAGTGTGGAATTCAAATATACATTTGACTCAAGGAAAAGGACAATGACTTGCTAGGAATATTTTAGATAACATGCAGTAGTGGTTCAAAAAAAGAGAATAATAGGAGTATATATGTGTCCCTTTGATAGTGGGATGGAACTTGTGGTTGGCTAGAAATACTAGATTGTTTTAAGGTAAGGAAATTCCAATTATTCAGGTACAAATGTAGATTAATTATATTTTTGAAAGTCTAAAAATCTTGCAAAAACCAAAACTGAGTAGGCATATAGAAATATTAATACTAAATTATATGAAGCCATGGGCCTTATTTAGGAAGCCCAAGTAGGTGAGGGGTAGGGGGAGCACCTTACTTAAATAAAAATCATAAGATCACTTTCAAGGTAGGTTTAGGGGAAGAAAAAAATAATATGGCAAAATGGAAAGCATTGATCCTCTTGATGAGAATAGTAGTGGAGCAAGGAATTACAACTTTACATATTTATGGAGATTTAAAATTAATGATAATTTGGGTTGTAGATCATGTTGAGATGAAAAAATCCATTTCAGTCCTTTTTATGAGCAATTAAATTTATTAGAATCTTCTATAACATAAATGAAGTAAGGAAAACTATGCATATGTTTCTTATAATATGTTGGAATATAAATTTTTAACACAAGGACACTTATTATGAATGTGAAGCCTCCACTTGAAGACCATTAGAATTAAGATACTTTAATTTTATTTTAGTTTTAAAGCCACAATATGGTATGATATGTCAAGTGCCTTTTAGAAATAATAAGACTTATATTATTATTCATGAGAGATTTATCCTTTACTCCATATTGGAAATTATTCAAATGATATAATCTCCATTATAAAATATACCTCTAAAATAAACGTGAAAAAATATGGCATAGTCAATTAATAGTCCTATAGGCCAAAGTATGGTATTCTTATCAACATTACAAATTTTAGAAGATCTCTATATTATATTGAAAAAAAACATTTATAAAGATATGGTATAGTAGACTTATGAAGATTTTACATTTTGAAATTGAAATGTAGTTTATTTTGGTATGGATGTATATAACCTATGCGATATGGGAGATAGACAATGGGATGTATTTTACCTTAATGAAATTGATGTCATTTAGCCAAGGTATCTTAGAAAAGGAATGTGGCATTGGTGTCTTATTTAATCATTTTACTTAAACAATGATATGTACAATTTTTCACATATGTATACCTCTCGAAATATGCTTTTGGTATTGAATTCCTATAATATTAGAAGATAAATGAAAATAAATAAACGTAAATAAATTATTTAAAATTGACATATTTTAATACGTCTCAATGTATGTTCTTGGTATTGATTTCTTAATAGATAAATCATTGTATAAAATATGAGAGTTTTTAAAAATATGATCTAAAGTTTAGATCTCTCTTCAAAAATGCTCTTAGTATTCATATCCTAATACATTTCACTAATGAATATTGGAAAGGAAATGCATAAAAAATGTAACTTGAAAATTTTATCATTGAATTTAAAATATTACATGTTGGTCCTTATCAAGAATTTTCTTTCTAATAAGTCTCTTGTTGATCATTTGTTTCTAGCCTTGGGTTATCATGAAACTATTTTTGTTGTGAAATACACTTTGTATTTGCTCATAACTACTTAATATTGTGGAAAATATATTTTTTATATATCTCTTATGCATTTAAACATCAACATTTTTTTATCTCTTACAAATTCAATCAGGTTATCCTCAATATAACACCTTTACTTTTTTTGATGATTTCCAAATTGAATTCCCCTATTAAGAGACCCATATTTATCATTTCTAAATATATAATGATGATATTTAAACATAAATGACATCAAATTTATGCTTTTCAATCTTGTTCTAAATATATATTTATTATGAAATGATAAAAATAAACAGTTAATCAACATAATTCTTCCTTTACAACATTACTTAAAATAAAAGTATGCCTTACTTCTTAAGTGAGGGACAAATTTTATATATTTTCCATGACATAATACATTATTTCACATGGTAAGAGTTGAATTTAGAGTAAAAAAAAAATATATAAATTGGTGGCCTCTATATTAATTTTATCATTTAATGATTCAAATCATATTAAAGTCGGATTTTTACTATAACAAACAACATTTTCTTTGTCTAGCAACCATTAAAATTCTTTTCCTTCCTATTGAAATTTTTAAAAGTTTGCCCTCATATTATTCAAAAGGTATGGTTTTCAAATTAATGGATTTGTTAGCTCTTTCATTAACACATCTCCTTCCTTATATATATATTTTTAAATTTCTATGATTTTACTAGATAAGTTTACTCTTTTTTTTTATTTAAAGTGAATAAATGAATATTATTTGTATTATGAAGGGCATTGGTTTTTTAATCACGCATAGGGAATATTTTTTGTCCCATATGTTAGAATAACTTTATATATATATATATATATATATATATATATATATATATATAAAATAGGTTAATTTTATTTCCACATATTAGTTCCAAAATGTTACCCATATTTTTACTAATTTATTATACTTTTATTTAGTAAAAATAATTAAATGATTTGAATTTCTTACCATGTTAATGCATTTAGTAAATATTAGTAATTACAAAAAATAGACCTATCTTGAAGGGAATCACTATACTTTTAATATTTGGTAATGAACATAAAATTATATTTGAATCAATACTAATTGGTTGGTCATAGTTGTGTTCATGATATGCAACATCCTTGCAAATGACATCATCACAAACCATATATAGAAAACCATTTTTTAATATCTCACCCCTTTTTTATTGAATTTCACTATTATTTCTACATTTTAGTGGGAAAAGAGTTTCTTTATGTTACCTTCTTGTGTTATTATATAATGAGCATAATACAAAATATTGGGTATTTAGTGGTATAGTCTACATACGTTTTAGAATTATTTGCTAGATCTATAAAATATCAGTTCATGAATAAAAATAATGATAAAAGTTTATTGTTTATTGTTTATTATTTTTTTGATTCATGGAAAATTTCTTAACTACCCTCAAGTATTAAGAAAGTGCATCTTTCTTTGCAAGTGTTATATGTTAATTATCATCCCATACATTGTTTGAATCAATAATAATAGAGTTTAATTCCTTATATGAAACAATAAAAATATTAGTTGAAGCAACTAAATATTTGAATATGTCCATGAGACAAAAATAGTCTATGAGACAAGGAGCTTTAAAATAAGACGAGGTATGGTGTACAACCTTACTCACTTTTGAATTCATAATCAATTTGTATGAGATTAATCAATTATAAACAAGACTAGAGATTAATAATAATAAATTTAGAGTATAGTGTAAAATTATAATCAACTTGTATGAGATTAAGAATAGTCTAAATTCTATCTCTAACCAACATGTGGTGTGAGACTAGATATGGGGTGCATGAGCTCATGTTGTGAGCAAGTTGAAATACCTTTTTAGTGGTATTTTAGTTTGGTAGATTGTTTGTAGACCTAGATATTTGAGGAGAGGGTGTTAAAAAATGTGCCTAGGGAGTCAAAGTTGTAGACCCAAATATTTGAAGAGAGGAAATTAAAAAATGTGCCCAAGACAAACATTTAAATTTGTGTCACTTCAAGAGGTATTTCACTTATAAAGGTTTTGCATATATTTTAAAATATTGAGCCAAAATATTTGTAGCTCAAGTGATTTGTTTTTAAATATCGAGCTTAAAGATTTGAGTCTCACCTAATTTGTCATATTTAAAATCAATACCCAAAGTTTTATAGGATAATTTTTAAAAAGTGAATATATTAAAAGTCTTGTGAAAGTTTCTAAAGTGAATTTTTTAAATTTTGATTAATGTTTAAAATTGTGTGATAAAAAATCTTTCAATAAAATGACTATTAAAAAATCTACCAAAGGAAAAAGGTTAAGATTATTTTTTAGATTCGACTAGAATGAGGAAATTCATAGGAAGAGCATGTGTGCATATCTGAGACATCTGAAAACATGAGGAGGAATGGAAAATTGAGTCATATTATTCAAAAAATAAAATATAACTACCAAGATACTGGTATACCTATGTTGAAGGTTTTTTAGAAACAAGAGAAGGATGTTATACTCTACCTGGAAAGTAGTTTTTTTTTTTTTTTTTAAATATAAGAAGATATTTGGGTATTTTTGAGTACTATGATACAATTTTTGAGCACCTATATGGGAAAAATTTTAAGTGTTTGGAACATATGAGTTCCTATTTTCTTATATATGAGAACACATGTGATGTTTTGTTTCAACACCTATGCATCAACTATGATCATCATAAAAAATGAGTACCACCTCCTAGGTTCTTTTTTCTAAAAAGTGTTTTTAAATAAAATTTTGAATACTTTTTTGGATTAATATATTCTATAGTTTTATAAAATTTAATCTATAGAATAATCATGTTTCATAAATGTTTTTTTTATACAATTGAGTGTATATTTGATTAAGAAGTTAAAAGGAAGTCGAAAGGTTATAAATTAGTTGATTTTTTTTTATGCAAAAACTAAAGCACATTATCATTTTTTATCAAAGGGATTATAAAGGATTTGATAACTTTTTTGAAATCTATATTAAACAAGGAGTCATAAGAACTTTTAGTTATGACACATACAAAAAAAAAAAAGACACAAAATGGTACATTTAACCTAGAGTTAGTAAACATATTAGATGAGATATTTAATGGTTTGATTATCTTCATGAAATAGATGGAAAATCTATAACATTTGTAGATATCAAAATATATAAAATAAAAGGTTTTGGTAATGTGCATATCAACTTTTTAAATAGAAAATATATCTTAGAAAATGTTCTTTATGTGCTAGGATTAGCCAAAAATATTATCTTAGTGTTAAAAATGTTATACAAAGGATCAACAATATAATTTAAGTTTATCAATTGAAATAAACAATGCAATATATCAAGAAATTAAAAACTAGTTACAATCGGGTAATTCAAGAATGACCATTTTGCATTGGATATTTTTTTGACACCTTTAATTGATTTATTTGTAGTCACAAAAAACACAAAATTTCTATGGCATAAAAGATATGCTCATACTAGATATGCATCACTTTTATAACTTCATAGACATCAAATGGTTATAGGATTGCCTAAACATACTTCAAATCTATCAACATGTCCCTTTTTTTTAGCTAGAAAACAACATCAAATCCCTTTTAATTTCATTTCACATAGAGCTACTAGAATTTTGGATGTGATTCATGTAGATCTGTGTGATCCAAGGTCAGTCGGTTTTGAAAAATACAAATATTTCCAACTATCTATTGATGATTACTCATGAAAAGTGTGGATTTGTTTTCTATCATTGAAATCAAAAGCTTTTGCATGTTTTAAGAAATTCAAAAAACTTGTTGATATAGAAATAGGACATTTCATTTGTATGTTACAATCAGATCAAGGTCAAAAATATACTTCTAAATTTGTTTTAGATTATCTGATGCAACATGGAATTAAGTGTTAACTAACTGCTACTTACACTCCACAACAAAATAGAGTGGTTGAAATAAGAAATCACTTTTTTTGGATATGGTTTATTGTATGCTCCAAGAAGTTAATCTTGAACAACAATATTAGATAGAAGAAATAAATATTACAATACATATTTATAATAGAATGACTACAAAGAATCTTCAAGAGAAAACTCTAGAAGAAGCTTAGTCAGGGAGAAAACCATCAGTAGCAAATTTTAGAGTATTTTATTGTAAAGCTTACATTCATATTCTAAAATAGAAAGGGATGAAATTATATGACAAAATCATACCTTGTAAATTTCTTAGATATGATTTTTCATCTAAAGCATATCATATAATTGATCTTTTCACCAATAAAATACACATAAGCAAATATGTTATCCTTAACAAAGTATTTACACAAAATACTAAATCTAAAGATATTTCAACACCTATTGTAAACATTAAATAATATTATGTAGATATTTTTGACAATGAATCTAAAGATATATATGAATCAGTATATGAAACAATCATAGATGAATCACCACAAACTCCATAGAAGAAAATATCAAAATGGACTACAACTACATTTGAGGATGCAAAATTTGATACACCTCCAAATTTAACTTCTACTAGATCTCATACTCAAATTCAAACACAAAGAGAAGTAAATTCAATATTAATAACTTTAGTAATAGAAAAAATGAATCTAAATTAGTAAGAAAATCACTTTAGCTCTCTAGAATGGAAGAAAACAATGGAAAATGAATATTTAGCCATGATAAAAAATAAAACTCGGGATATAGTTGATTTACCTAAAGATAAAAAATGTATTGTATGTAAATGGGTCTACAAAATAAAAAAATAAGATAGATTAATTGGAAAATATAAAGCACATCTTGCTGCAAAATATTTTTATCAAAGAGAAAGAATTGACTATGATGAAACATTTACATCAACAAAAAATATGACTATGAATTGTACAATTTATGTACTAGCAACAAAATATAATTTAGAAAATTCATCAAATGGATGTAAAGAGTGATTTTCAAAATTGAGATCTTACGGAAGTATATATGATACAACTAGAAGTTTTTGAAATTTTTGGCCAAACACTATAAGTTTAAAAATAAAAAAATCATTCTATGGACTAAAATAGGCTCCGCAAGTATGTTATAAAAAAAACAACAAGAATATACAACAACATGGATTTTAGAAGAGATTCTTAGATGCAATATATATACCTTTAAAGTGGGTTCTGATAGGGTAATCCTTGTTGTATATGTAGATTATCTAGTCATAATAGGTAGCTCCAAAAAATTGATAACAAAGGTTAAAAATGATTAAAATAAATCTTTTGATATGACTAATCTAGGACTACTACATTATTGTCTTGGTTCATAGGTATGGCAAAAGGAAAATCACATTATAATAACATAAACTAAATATTGTAAAAACATGTTATAAAAATATAAAATGACATGCTGTAATGCTAAAGCAACTCCTATGGAATGAAGCTTAGAATTATCAAAGTATGATAAGTCACCATATTTGTTAGCTACTTTTTATTGGCAACTAATTTGCAGACTATTTTATATAATAAATACAAGACTAGATATAGTGTTTCTTATCAATTATCTCTTTAGATTCATACAAGAGCCTAAGGAAACTCATTTGAAAGTAGTTAAATGAGTTTTACAATATATTCAAGGAACATTGGACTATCTATTAGAATATAAGAAAAATGATAACTTTTTTCTACAAGGTTATACAAATTTAGATTATGCTAGTTTTATTGATGATAGAAGGTCTATTTCAGGATATGTATTTCATATTGGCTCTAGTCCTATTTTGTGGTATAGAAAAGAGCAACATACAATATAAATTTCATCTACTGATGTAGAATATAAAGATACATAGAATACTATATGTGAAATACTATGGTTACAATTTATTTTATCAAATATGGGAATATCTTTCAAACAAAAAACAATATTAAACTATGATAATCAAGGAGTTATCAAGTTAATTAAAATTTCAATCTCTCATGAATGAACCAAACATATTGGAGCACAATATCTCTTCATTTGAGACCATGTTCATTATCATCATAGTAGTCTCCAATATGTTTCTACTACAAAACAAGTTGTAGATATTTTTACAAAAGGTCTTGATCAAGTGAATTTTGAACAATTTTGATAATGATTATGTATACCAAATAATGTAATATGAGGGGGATATTAATAATATATTACAATAATTATTAGAAATATACTATTTAAGAGATTTTGATATCTCAACAAACTAAATGGGATTCAAAATATGATAAAGAAAAAAACAATGTAATCAAGACAAAATATTTTGAGTTCTCTCTCTTACAAATGCTTCTAGGATTCACGTTCCATGACAAAATACATTTTGGGGTCTACTAATATTGTTGTACAAAATACATATTAATTCCAACTATACCTCCTAAGGAATTATGCATCTCTTAGTTTTGCATCTTAGGTAGTGTGAGCAAGATCTTAGTTGAGGTATAAGTATTTTTTCTTCCACTTGATCTTTGAATATATGTACTTATTTTGTATTTGTTCATAGTTTAGGTCAAAATTGTTGATGTATAACTATTTTTTCCTTTCTAAATTTTCAATCCACATGACGAGTCTAAATTTTTCCTTACATACTATTTAATTTATTTGTTGAATTTTAGGATATCATAATATTTAATGCTCCATTTATCCATCCATTTATTTTATTTTATTTTGATGTGTTATTTCTTCTATTTAATGTTTCTTTGATTACCTATTTTGGAAACCTTCAATCTTCCCTTCTTTGCATTTTGTTTAGGTACCCCAATGGATTTATCGTATCTTCTACTTCTAGTGGAAAAGTCCCTGTTTTAGCAAGTAAAATATCATTTGGGACTAATTTATTAATTCTAGAATTATTTATGATTAGTCATATTCTAATCCATTCTATTTTAATTTTTTTTTAATATATTACTAGCCCACATTTCACACCCATATAGCACCACTATAATAACTAATAACTCAAAAAGAACCCTGACAATTTTCCAATCCTATAGCTCTATTTTTTGCCCCTATTTAGCAATGAGTAGAGTGTCCTCCATTTTACATGTATTCATTTGATCCTGCATATTTTTTTATTTATTTTGCTTCAAAAATCTAACCCAAGGTATTTGTATTCTCTAATTATCTCTAGAGTATTTCCTTCAAAAAAAACATGTGGTTTTTTTGCTCTCTTCGAGTAGAGAAGACTTTAATTTTAGACATGCCAATGTTTACTTGCATCCTAACTTCTTTACGAAAATACTCTAAATATTTTAGATGTTCTTTTAAAATTTCAAGTATTTTTCCAATAAATATGAGATCATCAACATAAAGAAAAATTTTCTCTACATAATTAACCAATCGTATTCTCTCTCCTCCCATATTTTCTACCCATTCCTTCAAATTTTCAATGTAAAGGTTAAATAAAGTAGGTGAAATTAGATAACCTTGTTTCACTCCAATATCACTCATAGAGCACTCTAATAGTCATAGAATAAACCATTTCTCATAATGTCTATGTACAATTTCTCTATTTTTGTTGTTGATTAATTTGGTTTAAAACCTCATATAAAATAATAAACCAATTAAATATAAATGAAAAATAAAAAATAACATACAATAAGAAACTTTGAATACATTAAATTTAGATTTGAAACATTGTATAATGCATATTCTTTGTATATATTGGTTTTTGTAACCATTTGAAAGTATTTATTTTCATATGTATTTCATATGTGACATCATAGTATTACATGCTGAATAACATGCGACAAAAGAATTTATTTCTATTTCCATAAGAAAAGATAAGAAAAATACATAAATTGATAAAATAAATTACCCCTAGGTATGCTCTTCTTGTGTTAGTTAAAAAAAATTTGGCTCCCAAAAGGCATTATCTTTATACTAAAAGGAAGATAAACACTATATCATTTTATGGACATAAATTTATCATCACAACTACCAAATAATTTACCAAGTTGTTCGAAGTTATACCTTTATCCTAATCCATTAGAATTCAAGTATCCAACTTCATCCTTAACTACATACTTAGCCATTATAACATCCCTTCTATTATAATTTTGGATAATATAATACCCTTAAAGAACAAGGATATAAAAAAAAATGATGCCAAGTACAATATTCAAGCACAAGATTCTCTTGTGACAACCATGAGATGCATTACATGTACAATTATTTGTATATAAATCTAATAAATATGATTTTGTGCAATAATAAAATTCTATGATTAATTATATCACTATATATTTTATTTATTATCTTACTTTACATCTAAATAAAATACAAGATCCTATGGTCTATATGGATGATGGTTTTCTTTCCCAATATGTAGTAATTCAATTGTTTACATACTTAAATAATGACATGGATTCATTTGTCATACATGGGGCATATTTGAACTCCTTCATTAATGTTTTACTAGGTAGGCAACTAGATTCCCATGTTGTGTGAGAATGACTATCAATGCATACTCTGATGCATCAAACATTACCTAAAATAGATACTATAGACAAGGTAGGGAAAGTATAGGAGCTAAAAATAATTGGTCCTTCAACTTCTTAAATGATCCCCATTTTGTATTATCTCATGAACATGATAGCTACATTGGCCAGGGTAAATTGCATAACCAATCACTCAAATAAACACTCATTGAATTTGAATGTATTCTTCCATATGTTAGTAGGCTTGATTGGTATTTTATGACATCTAGTTTTGAGATGAATTTTGATAAAGAAATTCATTTCATAGAGTTGATCCAACAATCATCTATATAAGGGAATGGATATTTATTCTTTATAGTGATTTTATTTAAAACTTTATAATCAATACAAAGTATCCATATTATATTTTTTCTTTAAGAAAATATAATTGGACTCCCACTTAATGAAACACTGATGTACCCCTTCTGAATCAATTATTTGATCTACTTCATGATTTCATCATTTTAGAGATTGATCTTAATACATAGGTGATTTAGACAAAGGAAAACTAGGAACTAAATAAATGAAATTATTTACCCCATAATGAAGTGGAATTCTAGTTGGTGACTTCATGTTCTGATTCTTGTTAGTTTATCATCATTTTTTTAAATTTTTTTCTTGTGCTCAAATTTTATAGTAATTTTATATACCTCTTCCAATGTCTTGAATTCAAAGAGGTATATATCCTCTTGAATATACCATTGTAGACCACTATACTACTTAAGGATTCAATGTATTCTAGTATTTTAAATACCTAAATTTTCTTACATAGAATGGAGAGAACTAATATAATCTTAAATAAAATACTCTTTACATTGACACATTTGTTGTCACTACATCTATTGGTCTCTTGATATACTACTAGAGATAATATTCTTCCTTGAAATTTTCCATGAAATAACCCATCATGAACACTACTTCATATTCATTCTCATCCATGATCCCATCATAATAGGGTTCCCACCAATTTTCAATAGGCAATGAAGGTTTCAATATTAGAAAAATGGTTTTATCACTAACAAAATGTATTTATAGAGAAGTATGAAAATTACTTATACAAACAATTTTATAGGGCATCAATAATACCTTTTCCTTAAAAAATAAGATTATAAAAATTCACTTACACATTTAAATGTTATAGGAGCAATGAATGATGCTATGTCAATGAGAGGTCATGTAGAGGAGGTTGTAAAATCTATAGCATGGAGCCATTAAAGAATCTAAGAAAATTGATCTATCATCTTATTCCTCTATTTCATGAGGGATTCATTCAAAATTTTATTGAAAGGATTAAATATCTTATCATATTTCCTTTTCCTAATATAATATCATTTGGAATGACAAGGAAGGTAATCAAAGGGATATCACATCTAATACATGAAATTTTGACATGTTGATCTCATGTTTATGGACATACAACCAAAAGATAGACTGCTTTGATAACATGGATCCAAAATTTAGAATTTTGAGTTAATTAAGATCAATAAAGTTTGCAATTTATAAATAGTTGAGTATGAAAAATCAAAACATAAAATTATGTGTAAAATAACATAATGATTTAATTGGTCAAGAAATAGAGTATAATGCAAGCAATATTTGAGAAGGGATTTGAGGATATAATATTGAGTTCATTGCTTATATGTTTTCTAGTCAAGGATGCATATTTATTTATATAATATTTTTAGTGTGTTGGAATCTGCCATATTGAATATGGAAAGTCACATGCACAAACGTATGATGGTTTTCCTTCCATGAGTTAGAAGGTCACCCACATGGAAATATAGCGATTCATATTCCATGAGTTACAAAGTTCATATTAAAGAAAAATTGTATACATATGACTTGTCCTTTTGTGTTTTATCTTCTACTAATGTGTAAACATGGTTAGAGATGTATTTTATCTATGAATGTCTAGCATTCAAAAATTTCTATTTTAGCAAGTATTTTAATTTGCATTTCCTAGTGCCTTTTAGCATTTTTTCTATACGGTTGCTAGAAATAGGTCGTTGTTATCACTCTTAGATTTCCAATGCTTCTTGAAAAAACTAAAATGGAGTTATAATCATATGGTTATGCTTGTAAAAATATGGTTAGGACTAAAAAATGGATGTCTAGGCATTTTTTAACAGAAATCCATTGCTCAACAAGGTCACATGCCTATATCATTCATAGCCCCTTAAAAAGAAATGCTCCTAATTGTGTCTATTTTTGACATCAAATGTGGAAATTAAAATTTTATCTTCTTTTTTATGAGATCTATACATTTTAATGGATTCTATTTTGGTGTTTACGGTTTATGTATTAATATATTGATCATCCACCATACTTGCTATACTATCTAGATTGAATTATTCAATGTCCAACAATTCTACTACTATGGAAGTATTTAATAGAGGTGGATGATAGGACCTAAGAAGTTCAACATTGAAGATTGGGTGCAATCCAAGT
The DNA here is from genome assembly GCA_028583015.1 of Wollemia nobilis. Taxonomy (NCBI): domain Eukaryota; kingdom Viridiplantae; phylum Streptophyta; class Pinopsida; order Araucariales; family Araucariaceae; genus Wollemia; species Wollemia nobilis. The sequence continues at coordinate 4,091,513 of JAQPPZ010005606.1, forward strand.
TAATATGGAAAATTTAATTCAAAATTTATCTTCCACCTTCTTAGTAAACATATATGTCCCATTATGTGGATGTAACCATATCTTATATCCAACCTTGGATCGATGTGGGACTTGATGTTGATCATGGTGTTCCTTGTTTTCATAATTTATTTTTATAAGGGATCATAAATGTATTACTGGATATGTTGAATCTATTCCACAAATAGTGTATTGACATTTTTATTTATTTTTGTCCATGAGGTGAGTACTCCATGGGTTGCATAGGGAGAGATACATCAATGGGTTCCGAGGGTTGGAATTTGAAACAAACATAAAATGGGCTATGTATGGTAGAGTTATGTAAATATCTATTGTATCCTTATTGAATTTAGGAGATATTTCTATCCCATGTGTGTTGATGCTTGAAATTATACATTCAAATAAAATATACAATTAGCTTATTCACAACTTATATGTAGATATTAGTCTAAGGATAGAAGGCCATGGATATGGTTAGATTGGTGTACATCATGGCCCATATAGTTGATAAAAAATGCTTAGAAATCTATAATCCCTATTTAAAATAATAGAATTTGGAAATCCAAAGTTGAACCACATATGAATAAAGCACATAATATAAATATCCTCACCTAAAATAAACTTCTCATAAGGAATCATTATAGCTATTTTTAAAAAAATATCATTTATTATAAAAAGGCAATCACTACCATCATTAGATGTGGGTAAACCTGAGAGGAAATCCATGGATATATATTTATAAATCATAGATGACAATAATCCTTGCTTCTTGTTATTTTTTTTAGCAAAAATGTGAGGGTACATGACTTTACATACCTCTTGACATCAATTTTTATTTTGAGAAAATAGAAGTACTTTCTAAGAATAGCCAATGATTTATTCCATTTCAAACACATGTACTAATTCTTTGAAGTTTTCTTCCAAAACACAAATATTTTCCATGTAATAGACAATAGTATCTTGAAAATTAAAATTAGAAATATGCTTACACCACATTATGATCTTCATATATATGTAAAATTAGAATCTACTTCATACAATGAGGAACAATTGGAAGTTTCATGCCCACACAAATCAAGAATGATGAAAAGTGCTCTGATAGAATATTAGTTCAATTAGTTTTCTAGTGAATTGACACTTCCTTTCTTATGCTTGATGGTTAGTTAAGGTTGTTGAAGATATATCCACTTTTTATGTATTTTATTATGTCTAGAAAAACTCTAGAATTATATATGTTAGGTTTTTTCACCTATTTATAATAATGATAGAAGCAATCCATTCACTTAAATCTTATATAAAATTACTAAAAGGACAAAATATAAAGCAAAATATATAAGTTTGATCAATGCCCTTGAGCATCATAAATTATCACTATATAATCTATGGATAAAGATCACAAAATTATGATGTAATGGATGGAATGGTTAGGGGGTATTTATACCAATATCTAAACCTCAATTACATAATCATGATACTTAAACTAACATAATAATTTTTTCAAATTTACAATAGTTTCTATAACCATTCCAAAATATTAATTCATAAGAATCATATGCCAAAAAAAGATAATGTAATTAGAAGATAATAATAAATGATATGAAGAAATATAGGGAGACAATAAGAACTATAAGGTGGGTGCCCATGGGTATCCCAATATATCACATTTTATTCGCACTTATCATACAAATATATCATCATTAAGGGAATATAAAATTCCCAATGAAAGGTTAACCTCAAGCTAATATAAACTTAATCATTAGGTTAACTAGACAACAAAATAACAATAAATTACCCTTTTAAGTGAGGTTATCTATAAAGGTGGATTAACCAATACCACTAAGAATGAAATATGAAAGGGGCACATAGGCTTACATGTATATTCCTATAGAATTACATAAATGAGGAATGCATGTAGGATTACACAATTACATGCCCATAGGCTACATAAATGGTGAAATAGTTCTTCATACTTTTAACCTTAGCTTAAGCAAGATTACATTATACATATTTCAATACCCCATCATAATTTGAGTTAAGAGGTACAAGGAAATAAGGCATTAGAGTTAACACATCCCTTCCATAATATATTCACTAGTGGGCCTCCATTGGTCCTTAATTCTCATCTTCATCATAAAAAAACTTGTGTCCAACCCTCAAAAGTTTTAGCTCAATATTCATGCCTACAATGCAATTCTTGATGGAGTTTACTTTATTTTACAATACTTGTAAATGGTTGAATTATTTGAAATATGAGACTTACCCCTAGGCACTTGAACCTTAGATTCCATTTATTTGAAGTTATTTGGATGATATTGTAAATGAGAAAGAACTCCACAATTATTTATTACCACTTCACAATGGATTAGAAGTTTGAAAAGTTTTTAAAGAGAGATGGGTTATGGTTCTTTGATAGTCATAGCATTTACATAAAGAACTAAACTAATTATATGAAAATGAGGATAAATATTGGAAGTGATAGATTTCACATACTCTTTATCACTATTTACCTTACCTCTATTGTAGCTATATCTACTTTTAAAGATTTAAAGTGAGCTATATAGTCTTTGAAATTACTAAAATAGAAAATTTTTAAATTGGAGAGCTCAAAATTCATTCTATTAGCTTCATAAGATCTTACTTTTGTATAGTCATCTTTCAAATTAGTCCACACATCGATAAGATTTATCTTCACTCTGATGTGGAAAAGTACATTTGGTTTCACTAACATGAAGAATAGTCCAAGAGCTTCTTCCTTTCTCTTATTAAGTTCATGATCATTAAGACCTTCTTCTGGCACATTATTGTGTAATCCTACCATTGGAACTAACTAAGTTCTATAATTTCATCCATTAAGGTGCGTAAGATAAACTAAGGATTTCATTTTACAAAAATCCTTAAAAAAAATATAACAAGTCCCATAAACTAATGATACCACTATGCAAACCTCAAAATTTTGTACAATCTAAAAAAAGGCTTCATATGATTCTATATGCACACATTATGACATTTGGAATATTTGGTTAAATTAGCAATCAAATCAATGAAAAAATAAATGCCAAACCTTAGAAATGTTTTTGTTCAATCAGTTGTGATGTATCACCACTAGATTGGTTATTATGCCTCTAAATATAAATTTAACACTTTATTGAATGTGATTGGTAGGATATATATAGACATATATAAATTAATTTTTTAAGGTTTGGAGCTAACAAGGATAAAATCCAAGACCTCCTATGGGTGAGCACAAATACTAACCAATGTGTCATCCATGCACATTGGTCTAAGATAAGAGCATACACCATATGACAAAGCACTTGAGAAATTTTGCTTTAATAAAAAAAGGATGAGAGTGTCATGGTTTGATCCTCATGCCACTCTTCTACAAGTAATGTGCCCATGTTAGGAATTACTACTATCATAGTTTAGTGGTGTATGAATTAGAGTGGATACAACTACCACTCACATGATCTAGGTGTTCATGTTAGTTAAGGATAACTAATGTTCTTACATGGAAACTACCACTCACAAGGTCCATAGGTCAAGTTAGTTATCTTCACAAGGACTATGAGTCCAAGTTAGTTATTGTCCTCACATGGATAGTAGTTATGCCATATTTGGAAATGTTTTGTATTTAAATATTATTTATTTGTAATGTAAAGTTATCCAAGTATTAAGGATCAACATCCCAATCACTGCACCATGTAGTCAGATAAGGCAAAGAAGGAATTACCTTCATTAAAATGTATATACCACCAACTATCAAAGGAATTCTTCATAAAAGTTCAATTCTTGTAAGGAATTGAGCTTCCAATATCCTTATTATAAGCAAATAAATTTACCATTGTGCTACTCTAACACATGCAAACAAAAAAGAGGGAAGAAGCCTTGTTTTTATTTGAGCTTGATCTTGAAAAGATCTACCAAAGGAAGAAAAATACTATAGGGATTCGACCCCACAACATCATTTGACTTAAGTAATATTTATACCACCATGCCACCACTCCCTTGGTTGAAAAATGAATCACAAATTACTAGAAAAATGCATATATGATAGCTATAAAAGTATGGGGATGGGATTCCAGCACCTAATCTCATAGGTCCAAGGTATATGGCCTAGATACTGCACCATCCATGTTAGTGTATCACTAATGCACCATATGTGTAGATGCGTGGTAGTAGGTTGTATATATTATGCAAGTGCAAATGCATAAATTTATGCATGAGAAACCTAAATCAATGATATTAAATATAATTTAAAAATTCAAAAATAAACGAAAAAAGCTTTCAAAAAATGAACTACATAATAATTCTAATAACAAAAAAGATTATCCTCCTTTTCCTTATGAGTAAAGCTACTTTAGATCTTGCTATGATACCATATTTGAATTTGCAATATTTTCTATAACCATTCCAAAATATTATATGCCAAAAATAAGATAATGTGTTTAGAAAATTGTAATAAACAATATGGAGAAATGAAAGGAGATGACACGAAGAAGTATAAGGTGGGTGTCCATTGATACCCCAATACATCATATTTATGATACAAATGGATCCTAATTGAAGTATATTTATAGTGATATCAAATACCATATGAGAGGTTCACATCACATCAACATAAACTTATCCTTGAGGTTAACTTTATAATAAAATAATAATAAATTACTCTTTTAAGTGAGGTTATCTATAAATGTTGATTAACCAATTCCACTAAGGGTTAGTATTAAAGGGGCTCGTAGGCTTATATATATGAGGAATACTCATAGGATTACATATTAAAATACTTGTAGGCTACATAATTGGTTCTCACAAGCACTTCTTCACACTTTTGAACTTAGCCTAAATAAGATTAGATTACACATGTTTCAACAAAAATAGCCTTTTATGTTAATTATAAATTACAAGATGGGTTTAATATTAAAATGTTGGCTATGAGCCATAGGTATTACATAAATAAATAATAATTAAACACATTTGTACAATGGTTTCCATAGGTCTATAGAAGATTACATCATACAATTATATCCTTCGCTATAAGTTAAATTACACTTCCAAAATACCCTTATATTTCGAACTAAGGGGTTAAGAAGAGAAGATATTAGTGATAATAACATCTCCCCCCCATAATTGATGCTCTAGTAGTCATATGCATATGAGGAAGACTCACTTGAATCCTTCTCATATGAAAGATGATCAACCATCATAAAAAAACTTATCTTCAATCCTTTGCAGCTTTATTAGATAGTTTTTGGTCATATGTTCTTCCTTCTTATAGTATCCAAAAATGGTCTTCAAATTTTTTAGAGACTTAGCCTAGACCTTCGTCCCTTGGACCATTGTCTCCTTAATTTTGAATTAATTTGCATAAGTCTATATTTGGATAGAACCACCATAATTCCTCATTGCTATTTAAAAGTAGACTAGAAAAGAAAATAGTTGATGAAGAGTTTGAGTTTTTTTTTTGTTTTTGTTTTCAAATAAATAGGAATCATATGAACCATAAGGCCAAACATAAAAAAGTGAGGAAAGAGAATAGTAAGGACTATTTTGATACATTATACATAATATTTTTTCTTTACTCTAGAAGATATAGTATCTATTGTTAATACCTTGAAATTTGATCTATACTCTTCATTGTTATTAAATTCATCCATTTATGGAGAATAAAGCTCTAATTCCAAGTGTCTGACTTCAATTGTATTCATTTTTTTAAATAGTCCACATAGTTTCTACCATATCTTGATAGGTTTGTTCTCATGTTTGATATGAAGAGCAAATTTGATACAATCAACTAGGAGAATATGTAAGTTTCATAACCATCAAGGGTTATTTCTTTCTTCATGCACCAGAATTGTGCAACTAAATAAAGAATGATATATACATTTTATCTAGGTAATAAAGAGATTTCATTTACCAAAAATACAAACGTAAATAAATTTCAAAATATAAGAATCATGTAATAGGATAAAAAATAGTATAAATACTTAATTTTATGAGGTGCAATATATACTAGGTACTTGTGTATTGTTCTTATGTAGCGAAAGAAGTAGTAGAACAAATTCTTAGAAGATAACAAGATTTATAGAGTATAGAGATAGGGGGGAGAGAGGGTCTAAAATATCAAAATGTAAAGTACTAAACTATATCCCTAGGCTATATATATGATGTACAATAGATAAAATTGGCTAGAAGGGAAAATAACTCATCTTTCAACTTATCTAGTAGTTGGAAGGGAAACTAGTTCTAGAAAATAATTATAAAACTATTTGTTTATTTCTTGGGAGTCGACATTAATTAGTAAATTCCTTGGTGGCAAGAGTTGACAACTAGAAATTATTTTTTAATTCCCAGAATTAGAAATATCCTCTGTATAGATTTTATATTTGATTGACAACATGGGATATTATCATATTAAGTATCTCAGTATGGGTGTGTTAGCACCATAGACATTCATTCCAAGGTAGAGATAACTCCATAGTATGCATGACACTAAAGTTAGTATTAGTGCCATGAGCAAGCATAATAACAAAAACTATTATGGCATTTACCTTATCTAGTTAGAAATTTACATGGATACAAAGGACTGATGTTTGGAGTCCTTTTCTTATTATGATCCTTGAGGACTTGAACAACACTTGCTTTGATCAACTCATAACACACAAGCACAACATGAAAATTGTATCTTAAAAAAATTGGCTATAACATAAGAGCTTCATGAAATATGCTTTGCTTGTTGTCCTACTTCAATATTGTTCTACATAAGTTATATAGATATAAAATTCAAAATAAAATATATGAAAATTATGAATAAATTATCTTTGAGTTAGTGTTAATATTTAAACTATGATTCAAACTTTTGAATCCCCCTAATAACAAATATAGTTTTAAATTTCCTTCTAATCAAAATTTTAGGGTCTAAGTCAATGTTAAGTAGACTCTATAATAATTTTATATAACATCCTCATAGCTTCATAATAACATTATCATAGATTTGCCTTAGTGTATTCGTATTGTGACCATAACATTAACAAAAAATTGCTAATGTTTGGTGGTATAAAGACGCTACAATAACCCAATCCTAGAACTCAACATTTTTTAGTGCCATCATAGTATATATATATAGATAGATAAGTATTAACGTGGAAAATAATACCAATCATGGAATAGAGTCATTTGATGATAGCATAATTATTTAATAATACAAAGTTTTGATCTATTCAAAACATTTAAGTTTGACTAACATCATTATTACAACAAAAACTATGAGTAATGACCATGTCAATCTTATTAACTCCTATAATACTTATCCAAATATTCAATAAAATATTCTAAATTATTAAATACATAACTTTGATCTTATATCATATTTGATAATTTCTTGTGATAAATATTTACATAATAATATAAAATACCTAAAAGAAAAATAAACTCAAATATCCAAATAACAATATATAATAAAAACAACAAAATTATTATTATTATTATTATTATTGATAGTAATATAAATAATAATATTTTTTTTAGGCTTAGTGAGGAATTACAGGAGGAAGTCCTTCTTCCATCAAACGTTTGATGGAGAGGAGTTGAATAGGGTTTTGTGAAGAGAAGGGAAGTGAGCCTTGTAGTGGTGGATATTGTTCAACTTCCTAAATTTGGGGAGAGTGGAGAAGAAGTAAGTCCCTCTAGTCTTATCCTCTAAAATTCCTTTGACTATATTGAAATGGATGATTTGACTCTTCAACAGTTAATATAAAGCTCTCTAGCCTCCAAAATCTATGCTTGAGAAAGGCTCTCCAGGTCTGAAGACCATAAGTCACATGAAATATTGTATTGATGTAGGGTTTGAAAGGAAAATGGGGAGACCTAGCAACAAAGTGCTCAAGAAAAGAGAGATTGACTCTAAAATTGCTAACGAAGTACAACCCCTTATAACAGATAGTTTTGAGGCTCTACATCCCAAAGAGAATGAGGTTGTGCCAATCATGGAGACTTGGAATAAATGTGTTTAGGAGTGTGGCTTGAAAAAATATTTCTTTCTTTGAGGGTCAAAAAATGTTGGCAAGCCTCCCAAGACCTCACTGAGAAGGGCTTCCAGCAAGTGATTTTTGGTTGTTTTTGGTTCAGTTGTTTGTTAGGATGAATGTTGTTGCTATAGATCTACTCCAATTTTAGGTGGGATTCTTGACCCTCTGGTTCTCTGAGCACCCTTGGGTTCCAGTGGTGAGGCCTGGTTCCCAGATTCAAGGCCCTAGTGGTGGGTGGGATCTTCAAATTTTGAACTTTGAATTTGAATGCAGCTCTAGGCAGGATTTTCAAATTCTAATTTTAAATCTTGAATTTGAATGTTGTTTTGGGTGTCGATTTCTCCTATGTTGGCTCCTGTAGCCATATGATTATTTGATTGTGATAATCTCTTGTATTTTCTTGATAAAATCTACAACTTATTTGATAGAAGGTTGTTTCATTGGATTTTTGGATTAGATTTGTGGAATCTAACTTAGTCTTTCTTAATATCTTGTTACTAGATCTAAGGTTTGGGAGTGCCTTTCAAAACCCTATTTTATGAGATCTTAGATATAAGAATCATGTAATAGGATAAAAAATAGTATAAATACTTAATTTTATGAGGTGCAATATATACTAGATTCTTGTGTATTGTTCTTATGTAGCGAAAGAAGTAGTAGAACAAAGTCTTAGAAGATAACAAGTAAATTAATAAGTTGAAAACTTGTAAAAAGAATAGGATTTGAGTCACCTAGCTAGCCTTGGTTGTATATGTAAAACCTATGTACTATTTAAGATTGTATCTACAATCTTAAATAACACTTAAATTAACTTCAACGTATTCCTCTTGGGATGCAAATAGTCTGAAATAGGACAATATGGTCCATAAAAATATAAATAAAATTATATAAATATTTTGTTTGAATGCCTTTATACCATTAAAAGCACTTGTTAGCAGTGTTATAAAATATTTTCATATATTTCATTAAAAACTGATAGATAAATTATAACATAAATTAATACACTTATTACTCGATACTTGATGGATTCAATAATGGCGTGCCAACGGCTTTGATGACAAATTGTAGTCGATTAAGCTATTTTTAATTCTAGATGTTTTTTTCCTGTTCGGAAAGAATAACATTTGCTGTGTCATACTCTGTCTATCTACTTTTATATAATCATGACAACATTATCATCTTGGAATTTTCTGTTTTCTTTCGCCGTAAGACTCGTCATAAATTCCAGTATTCTCTGCTGAAAGAGACCACGGAACCTTGATTTGAGCATGTGCATCTCCAATGAAATAATGAGATTAAATGATTTAAATCTAAAATCCAGTTTATGTCTCTTTCCCACAACGAAAGCAAGTCTTACAATTAAATAAACATCTTAATATTAATAGTACTTTTCGAGAGAGAGTGTGTGCGATTGGATCGAGTATTGAAGAAATTAATTTTTTTTTTTTTTTTAACTTTGCCGAAGTCTGCACGGCGCTGCAGCTCAGAGAGCGCAGTGCGCAAGTCGCGCGCGCCGACGGACTTCGCCCAAGAATGGGCGAAGTGCGCACTTCGGCTGCGTCGACGGACTTCGCCCAAGAATGGGCGAAGTGCGCACTTCGGCTGCACAGCCGGACTTCTCCCAAGAATGGGCGAAGTGCGCACTTTGGCTGCGACGACGGACTTCGCCCAAGAATGGGCGAAGTTCGCACTTTGGGGCCACAGCCGGACTTCGCCCGAAACTGGGCGAAGTTCGCACTTCGCGGCTTCGACGGTTTTCGCCCGAAACTTGGGCGAAGTTCAAACTTCGCGGCTGCGACAGACTTCGCCCAAAATTTGGGCGAAGTTCGCACTTCGCGGCTACGACGGACTGCGCTGGGCGAAGTGCGGACTGCAGCTGACTTCAAACTTCTCTCGCACACTCGAGCTGCTTCAGACTTGGCCACTCTGGCCTTCGACTTCTTCCTCTTCCGCGGCTGCCGCTGGGTTTGCCTGGCTTGGCAACACCCGTATGAGAGGAGAGAATAACTGGAACAGAGAACAACAAACTGCAAACCCTAAAGATGCCTAAAACAAATAGCAAACTTTATTTATATTAAACGGGGGTTATAGAGTTCCTCAACCGAGGAAATTACAACATCTGCAGGCTGCGCTGCAGGATAAACTAAACAAACAAAATGTCGAGTCGGTTGCTCGGACATTAATCAGCTGATCCAAACTGCTCACTGAGATACTCTTCTTCTCCTGTCTCCTCTTTGCTCTCTGCATTCTCACTCTCTTTCACTGCTCTTGCTCCCTCTTTTTTCTGAAATACCCGAGACGCCTTATATAGCCGCAGAAGAGGAGGATTAGGGTTTGTCCTCTGACAGGTTCTGACAGGCCCTCAACTAGGGTTTCTGACCAATCGTCGCACTAGCGTCACATCTGTCAGAGGGTAGGTGCGGCGTCATGTCAGCCCTTTGCCAGGATCACGGATTGCGATAGCGTAGTCCGACTTCGCCCATGTCTGGAGCGTAGTTCGATTTCGTTCAAGGTTCGAAGCGCAGTTGGGCACAGACGTGAAATCTGAGTTTATTTTTCTAACACCCTCCTTTAAACCTGATTTCACGAGCGCTTTGACTTTAACCTGCTCTCGCAATCTGCTGAAGTCTTCCTCCTTCAAAGGCTTCATGAAGATGTCAGCCAGCTGCTCCTTGGACCTGCAAAACTGCAGTTGTACTTTGCCAAATTTCACCAGCTCTCTGATGAAATGATACCGGATGTCTATGTGCTTCGTCCGGCCATGGAACACAAGATCCTTTGAGAGTGCAATGGCCGAATTGTTATCACAAAAAATTGTTGTTGCGCCTTCCGAAGGAAAGTTTAGTTCACTCAAAACTCTTCATAGCCAAATTGCCTGGCATGCGGCTGACGTGGCAGCAACATATTCTGCTTCGGCTATGGACAACGCAACGATGGGTTGTTTCTTGGACGCCCATGATACTGCCCCTGATCCGAGATGGAAAGCATACCCGGAGGTGCTCTTTCAATCTTTGGTACTGCCAGCCCAGTCACTGTCCGTGAAGCCCACTAGCTCCAACTGGTCTTGTCTGGCGTAAAATAGGCCATGGTTTCGTGTCCCGTTGACATAGCGCAAGATCATCTTTCCTGCTTGCCAGTGCGTGTCCTTCGGAGTCTTCATGAAACGACTGATTAGACTGACTTCGAACATAAGATCTGGCCGAGTTGCAGTCAAATACATCAGACTGCCATCTAGCCTTTTGAACAAGGTTGGATCAACATTCCTCCCTGTATCCAACTTCCTCAGCTTCAAACCTGTGGCTGCAGGTGTGATGGCAGGTTTGCTGTCCTCCATCTTGAAGCGCTTCAGGACATCCTTCGCATACTTGCCCTGAGAAATGAAGAAATGAAGATGCCATCTGCCGATTGGTCAACTTCAATGCCGAGAAAATACTTCATCAGCCCTAAGTCCGTCATCTCGAACTCCTTCATGGTTGTTATGAACTGGTCGAACAGGACATTGCTGTTGCCAGTATAAATCAAATCGTCCACATACAGGCAGACGATAATGAGCTCACCTAATTCATTTGTCTTCATGTACAGGGTGTGCTCATATGGGCATTTTTGAAATCCATTCTCCTGAAAATAGCCGTCAATTCTGCTATACCATGCTCGGGGCGCCTGCTTCAAACCGTACAGGGCCTTCTTCAGCTTCAGGACTTTGCCCTCTTGGCCTTCAATTTCGTAACCTGGTGGTTGGTCTATGTAGACCTCTTCCTCCAACACTCCGTTGAGGAAGGCTGACTTGACATCCATCTGGTACATCTTCCAACCTTGTTGGGCTACGAGTGCCAGGATCATCCTAACTGTGTCAAGTCGGGCTACAGGCGCATATACCTCATGGTAGTCGATGCTTGACTTCTACTTGTAACCCTTCGCCACCAATCTGGCTTTATGCTTGTCAACGTTTCCTTGGGCGTTGAAATTCGTCTTATACACCCACTTGACCCCAATGGTCTTCTTCCCTATTGGAAGATCTGTCAGCTGCCATGTCTCATTCTTTTCAATGGCTGCTATCTCCTCATCCATCGCATGCACCCACTTCTGATTCTGACTTGCATCTTCGAACTCTACTGGATCAACTTCAGTAAAGAATGCAAAGTCAGAGTGCTCTTCATCTATGTGGGTTCGGGTTGCCTCGTAAATGTCTTGCAAGCTCCGAGTCTTCGCAGGTGTCCTCAGGTTTTGAATTCTGCTTGCAAGTGGAGGAGATCGTGTTGGAGTGGTTGTGCTACTGTTGGCACTGCTGTTGCTGCTAGAAGTTGCAGGTGGCTGCACACTTCCTTCTTCCAAGTCAACAGACTGAACTTCTGCTGGATCTAGCCGGCCAGTATCTGACTTCCTGTTCCAGGCTTTATCTTCAAGAAATTTTACATCACGGTTGATGATGAGCTTCTTCGTCACAGGGTTGTACAGCCTATATACCTTCGCCTGCTCACTGTACCCTGTGAAAATGCACTTCTCAGCTCGATCATCCAACTTCTGCCGCTTCTCTTCTAGAACATGTGCATATGCAATGCATCCGAACACACGCAAGTGAGCCACACTTGGCTTCACTCCGCTCCAGGCTTCCTGAGGGATTTTCTCCTTCACGCTTTTGGTGGGACATCTGTTCAGCAAGTAGACTGCACATGTTACGACCTCCGCCCAGAATTCATGCGACAATCCCTACGCCTTCATCATGCTTCGTGCCATTTCCATGATGGTTCGGTTCTTCCTCTCAGCTACGCCATTCTGCTGTGGTATGTATCTAGCAGTGAACTACCTTCGAATTTCATGCTACTTGCAGTAGTTGTGGAATTCATTGGAGATGTATTCTCCACCTCCATCAGTTCTGAGAGTATTCACATAATAACCGCTCTGTTTCTCCACTAGAGCCTTGAACTCCTTGAATCTGGCAAATGCCTCTGACTTCAGCTTGATGGCATAAATCCAAGTCTTTCGGCTGAAGTCATCTATAAACGTCAAGAAGTATTTGTTGCCGGCAAACGTGGTGGTCTGCATCGGACCACAAATGTCTGAGTGCACCAGCTCTAATGGCCGTGATGCTCTCCAAGACTGTCCTACAAGGAATGCATCCCTGTGCTGCTTTTCGACTAGGCAACCTTCACACACTTGGTTCGGTTGCTCAATAAGGGGTAAACCCTTCACCATTCGCATCTTGTGCAGTTGATTCAGGCCACTGAAGCTCAGGTGATCGAATTTGAGATGCCACAGCCAGGTAGCATCTATCTCAACTGCACTCAGAGACATCAAAGATTCATTCTGAATCTGTAGTGGAAACATTTTGTTTTTCGTCATGGACATAGTCGCAATTTGTCCATGGACTTTGTCTCTGATGGAGCAGACACCATCTTTGAACAGTACAGTGTGCCCCTTCTGCACAAGCTGTCCAACACTTAGCAGATTGTGCTTCAACCCAAGCACATAAAAAACATCTTGAATTGTTTTTCTTTCACCGTGCCGGGTGCGGATGAGGATCTTTCCTTTCCCCATCACAGGAACTTTGTTGTTGTTCCCCATCTTGACTTCGAACCGGACTGTTTCATCTAGTTGTGAGAACATCTCTCCGTTCCCAGTCATGTGGTTGCTGCAACCACTGTCAAGATACTAGATGTTTTTCTTGCTCTCCTCTTCAATACTGCAAGTCAGTAGTACATTTCCTCCTACCGCATTTTTGGGTTCCTCTGTATAATGGGCTTGCTGCTGATTCTCGTTCGCCATCTTCTTCTTGCACTGTGAGGCATAATGGCCGAACTTGCTGCAGTAGTAGCATTGGACCTTTGACATGTCCTTCTTCTGCTGAGAGCTTCCTTGTTGATTTCTGCCAGTGCCTCTTCCTCCTTGTTGATGAAAGTTGCAACTTGGCTCAGCGTCATGAGGGTTTGATCTCCCTCCTTGCTTATTACTTCTCCCATGCCTGCTTTTGCCTCTTCCTCCTTGAGAACTAGAAGCGCTGTGGTGGGAGTCTTATCTGCCGCTGTCTCGGACTGAGGCCTGAGCTCGAAATGCTTGCTCCAAAGAGGTCTAAGATGAACGGCTCAACCTCTGTTCATGGGTCTACAATGAACCCATGAGTTCATCTGTCGAGAGGGTTGTCAGATCCCTCGACTCTTCGATTGCTATCACAACCGAGTCTAACTTGGCAGGCAGACTTCTGAGAATCTTCTCCATGATTCTTTGGCTTTGCATGATTTCACCATTCAATCGCATCTGGTTGATGATATCTGTTGTCCGGGTGAAGAAGTCGCTCATTGACTCGGACTCGCTCATCTGCAGGTTCTCAAACTCTCCCCTGAGCATCTACAGTTTCACCAACTTCACTTTGTCGATGCCCTGATACGAACTTGCTAGGGTTTCCAAGGCCTGCTTTGCCTTGGTGGCAGATGCAATCCACGGAAAGATGGTCTCCTCAACCACTTGCATGATGTAGAAGAGGGCCTTCTGGTCCTTCTTCTTGTGCTCTTTCAACAGATCCTTGTCTACCTGAGAGAGGGCGGCCAGTGCTGCTACATCTGCCGATTCTGGTTAGCCGTTCTCGACTAACTCCCATAGCTCCTGAGATCCGAACAGGATCTTCATCTGGATGCTCTAGTAATCATAGTTCTTGTCGTTAAATCGTGGGATCTGCAACTGCAGCGAGTTTATCTTGGAAGCCATGCTTCTATCTCCGTGTTACGGCACTATCAGCTCTGATACCAATTTGAAGAAATTAATTTTTTTTTTTTTAAACTTTGCCGAAGTCTGCACGGCGCTGCAGCTCAGAGAGCGCAGTGCGCAAGTCGCGCGCGCCGACGGACTTCGCCCAAGAATGGGTGAAGTGCTCACTTCGACCGCGACGACAAACTTCGCCCAAGAATGGGCGAAGTGTGCACTTCGGCTACACAGCCGGACTTTGCCCAAGAATGGGCGAAGTGCGCACTTCGGCTGCGATGACGGACTTCGCCCAAGAATGGGCGAAGTTCGCACTTCGGGGCCGCAGCCGGACTTCGCTCGAAACTGGGCAAAGTTCGCACTTCACGGCTGCGACGGACTTCGCCCGAAACTTGGGCAAAGTTCGAACTTCGCGGCTGCGACAGACTTCACCCAAAATTTGGGCGAAGTTCGCACTTCGCGGCTGCGACGGACTACGCTGGGCGAAGTGTGGACTGCAGCCGACTTCAAACTTCTCTCGCACACTCGAGCTGCTTCAGACTTGGCCACTTTGGCCTTCGACTTCTTCATCTTCCGCGGCTGCCGCTGGGTTTGCCTGGCTTGGCAACACCCGTATGAGAGGAGAGAATAACCGGAATAGAGAACAACAAACTACAAACCCTAAAGACGCTTAAGACAAACAGCAAACTTTATTCATATTAAATGGGGGTTACAGAGTTCCTCAACCGAGGAAATTACAACATCTGCAGGCTGCGCTGCAGGATAAACTAAACAAACAAAATGTCGAGTCGGCTGCTCAGACATTAATCAGCTGAGTCAAACTGCTCACTGAGATACTCTTCTTCTCCTGTCTCCTCTTTGCTCTCTGCCTTCTCACTCTCTTTCACTGCTCTTGCTCCCTCTTTTTTCTGAAATACCTGAGACGCCTTATATAGCCGCAGAAGAGGAGGATTAGGGTTTGTCCTCTGACAGGTTCTGATAGGCCCTCAACTAGGGTTTCTGACCAATCGCCGCACTAGCGTCACATCTGTCAGAGGGTAGGTGCGGCGTCATGTCAGCCCTTTGCCGGGATCGCGGACTGCGGCAGTGTAGTCCGACTTCGCCCATGTCTGGAGCGCAGTCCGGTTTTGCCCAAGGTTCGGAGCGCAGTTGGGCACAGGCGTGAAATCTGGGTTTATTTTTCTAACAAGTATCACCCAAATCTGTGATGCCAAACTTAACTTGGGACACGAAGGTAGAGGGGTACATGGTTTGTGGGCTCTGGAGTTGCTCTCCACAAGGAGAATGCACTTGATGAATTCATCCATTTCTCCACCAGCTCTGGATAATGACGATTCAGAACGTCTTTCAGACTCTCTGTACTGTTTACTCGCGCCAAACCCTCCTTGGTATATATTTCCTCGTTGAAATCGCTTATGAAGAAACGATCTGCCTCCAGTCGCCTGCATTAATTGATTAAAATGTTCAACACAGATGTCAGAAATCATATAACATTTACAATGTCTTCCGCTTCTTATAAAATCTATTTCCTTCAAGAATTTATCATGTACCTTGATGCCATCAGGACAAAGATGAAAAAAGCTGTTTCACTGATTGCATAACCTTTAATCTTTTTCTCCGCCATTAATCCAACGAGCAAATCCAGATTTTCAACGTCGTTGCCATAAACCTCGTGAAGTACTTGAATGGCTTCCTTGTCATCGGTCAGGTCCTCCCATTTAGTTATAGGGATCATAAGCATATTTCGTCGGAATTCGTTATATCTCGAGACACTTCTCTCCCGGTCACGGTAAACTTCAAAACCCAAAAACAATACAATAAAATATCAAATCAACACTACGTCAATATAAGGATGTTATTGCTTCAAAAACTTCGGTGATTTGTAGGCAGTGTGGTAATTCCTCCTTACTCTCAAGTGTCGCTTCGAGAACTTCGGTGATTTGTAGGCAGTGTGGTAATTCCTCCTTACTCTCAAGTGCCGCTAAATCTATGGGATCAGGTCTCGCCTGGCCATTGGGGTCCTGAGGAATGAGGTTTCTCATCCAATTGGGGTAGTTCCAAAGATCGAGGGCGCCGCTGGCTTGATGCCCCATAGATACAATCAGTGATTCGTTTCCAATTTCTGATAATGTTTTCTCTCCACGAATTCCTATTAACTTATGTCCACCCTGTGTTGGCAAAAAAAAAGTATTACAAAGCAGTGTAATTATCTTATTTTCACTTCATAATTAAGCGAGATTAGTAACTAGTATAAACTCACTCTTCGATCACAGGAGGGGTTTTGTTCTCTGTGGGATCTTCGTTGATGCCTCTCACAAGGATATCGTCAGGCATCAAACTGTGCATTCGGTAGACACTGACAAATTCTTCTGTGAGAGAGTACGGAACTCCATGATTTTCAGGCTTAGACATCCCAATAAATCCGCTCAAAAGAGAGCTCCCAGTGTGACCAAATTTATCCTTCAGTTTCTTACCTAGGATTCCATACCTGCTCACAAACACATGATTCTCATGTTGGAGATTGAGCACACTAAAGTCTTGATTTTGGCTTCTCTGTTCAAAAACGCCATTCCCCTGCACATTTCATCACTTGGAAAAATTTCCAAACGCGTCCACGCTTCAGTACCTGCAGTGTTTGCACTCCGGAACGTGATCGCACTTTTGCACGCCAACGCATTTCAACAGTTGTTTGGCAGTTTTCCAGTTTTGGGTGTTTGTTTGGAGTTTGGCTTGTTGCATTCAATGTTGTTTACTGTTTTAACATATTGTAACCATATGGAGGTTGTAGATTCCTTATAGTATGGTGTGATGTGCATTAGTCCAAAGGATTTGTTAGTGGTTTGTAATAGATTTGTCAATTCTGGGTTGAAGTCATAAGTGTGAGAATATTTCTCAACTTACCTATTTGTACACTTCTGATTTCAGTTCTGATCAGAAGGTCTATATATTGTAATGCTTAGGATTCAATAAAAAATCAATGAGCATTTCTCATTGTGGTATCAGAGCTAGTCAGGTTTTTTGGGTTGGAGAGAGCCTGTGGAGTGTTTGTAAGAGTTTATTAAGATTTTGCACATTGATCCAAAGCTTCTTGTTGTTGTGATTCTTGACTGATTGTAGGATATGGCAAATGGTAGCACAAACTCATTGCCAATTCTAGAATTCAATGGTGAAGACTATGAGTATTGGGCCATAAAAATGAAGACCCTACTCATTGGAAAAGGATGTTGGGATATAATTGAAGATGGATATACTGAGCCTGTTGATTGGAATGTTGTACCAGCTGCTGATAGACAAGCAAAAAGAGAAGCACACAAGAGAAATAGCTTTGCTCTCTACCACATCCAAACAACCTTGGATAAGAGCCTCTTTCCTAGAATTGCTAGTTGTACAACAGCTAAGGATGCTTGGAAATATTTGAAGGATGGCTTCCAAGGCAATGATAAAGTGAAGCAAGTCAAATTTCAAACTCTCAAGAGGAATTTTGATAATTTGAGAATGAAGGAAGATGAAAATGTGAAAGAATATTGTGTGAGAGTAAAAGCTTGTGTGGACAAGATGAAATCTCTTAGTGAATAGGTGAACAATGAAGTAATGGTGAAGAAAGTGTTGAGAACACTTCTTACAAAGTGGAATCATGTAGCTTTCATAATTGAAGAGAGTAAAAATCTCACCACTCTTAATTATGATCAGCTCATTCGCTCTTTAACATCTCATGAATAAAGGTTATCTTCATCTTCAAATGTTGGTGGAGTTGAAGAAAAATCCTTTACATCCAAAGAAAGTGAATATAGTTCAAGAGGTCAAGGTAGAGGGAGAGGAAGACGTAGAGGAAGAAGAGGTGACTTCCAAGGAAGAGGATGTGCTCAAGGAAGAGGAAGATGTGACAAGAGTGACAAATAATGTTAATATTGTAACAAATTTGGAAACTTTGAAAAAGAGTGTAGATTGAAGGTATCCCATGAAGAAAGGATTAGTGCACACTATGAAGAGGAGGAAGACTCCTCAATTTTGTTTTTGTCATATGGTAAATCATATCAAAATTTGAATGAGACATGGCTCCTAAATACTGGTTGTTCCAACCACATGACCAACAAGGGGGAGTTGTTTTCCACAATGGACAATTCCTACAAGTCCAAGATCAAGCTTGGAGATGATAAAGCATTACAAGTAGAAGTTAAAGGAGCTATGGAGGTGCACACCAATGAAGGTAAAAATAAAGTGAATGATATATACTAAACTTCAAATATGAAACATAATTTTTTGAGTGTTGGTCAAATCATGGAAAATAATTATAAGCTTGTTTTTTAAGATAACAACTGTGTCATCTATGATAAGAATAATGGGCATAGGCTTATCACCACTATTCCTATGACCAAGAATATATTATTTCCTCTAAATTTTAGAGCACAAGGAGCTAATTTTACAAATGTTGCCATTGATAACAAGAGCTGGTTGTGGCACTTAAGATTTGGGTATTTGAATTTCCCAAGATTGATATTGATGGTATCTCAAGAAATGGTGTATGGGGTGCCCAAAGTTGAAGATTACAAAGGTGTGTGTGAAGGATGTGCTTTGAGAAATCACTGAAGAATGATTTTTCCAAGAGCAAAATAATGGAGAGCCTCCTATCCTCTTCAATTGGTGTATTCAGATATTTGTGGCCCAATGCAAACTAAAACAATTGGTAAGAATTCATACTTCATCACTTTCATAAATGATTTTTCAATAATGTTCTGGGTCTATTTTTTAAAAGCAAAAGATGAGGTATTTTCTTGTTTTAAAGATTTCAAGAATCATGTTGAAAAGCAAAGTGGGAACTATATAAAATGCTTAAGAACTAATAGAGGATGAGAATTTTATTCAAATGAATTCTTGTAATTTTGTAAATATTGTGGTGTTAAAATGTAACACATTGCTGCCTATAATCCACAACAAAATGGTGTGACTGAATGTAAAAAATAGAATAGTTGTAAATATGGCAAGGAGCATGCTACAAACAAAGAAATTAAGTAATATATAATTGGTTGAAGTTGTTAGGATAGTCATATATATTTTGAATATAAGTCCAACTTCTAGCTTGGATGGTATCACTCCATATGAAGAATGGTATGCAAAGAAACCAAATGTAACTCATTTAAAAAAAAATGGTTTTTTGGCTTATGCACATATTCCAAAAGAACATAGAAGGAAACTTGATCCAAAAAGTGAAGCATGCATTTTTATTGGGTATTGTGAAAATAAAAAAGCCTATAGACTCTATAATAAAAGAACTCATAATATTATTGTATCAAAAGATGTGATTTTTGATGAAGGGGGAGTTTATGGTCATCAAAAAGGCCATATTGAGAAGTCAAAATCTATTTTGAATGGTGGTATTATTGATGATATTGATGATGAGAAGCCCACTAATGTTTTAGTTCCAAGTGATACTAATCCACCAAGCAGTACCTCATCTAGTTCTTCACTAAGAAGCCCCTCATCTAGTTCTTTAGTTTCAAGTGCAAGTCTAAGTCCACCAAGGAAGGTAAAAATATTAAGTGATATTTATCGAAGGAGAACAATTCAAACACATGAAGAGAACCTAAGATATGAGACAATCAATTTTAATTTATTTTCACAAACTAATTTTGAAGAAGCATGTGCTAATGAAGTGTAGTCAAAGCAATGCAAGATGAAATTAACTCCATAACGAAGAATGATACTTGGAAGCTAGTTGAGCTTCCAAAAGGCAAGAAGGTTGTGGGCTCTAAATGGATCTACAAAACAAAATATAATAGTGATGGAAGTATTGAGAGGCACAAAGTAAGGCTTGTGGCCAAAGGGTTCACACAAAGATATGAAATTGATTATGAGGAGACTTTTGCTCCAGTTGCAAGACAAGAAACAGTGAGGATGGTTCTTTCTATTGTTGCCCATAAAGGATGGAAGACACATCATTTAGATGTAAAGAGTGTATTCTTGAATGGCTATCTTGATGAAGAGGTTTATGTGCAACAACCTCAAGGATTTGAATTGCAAGGTAAGGAGAATCTTGTGTATAGGTTGAAGAAGGCTTGGTATGGTCTTAAGCAAGCTCCAAGAGCTTGGTATTCAAGGATTGATGGTTACTTTCATCAATATGGCTTCATGAGAAGCAAGAGTGATCCAACCTTATACTACAAGAAGGAAGGTAATGCCATTCTCCTTGTTTGTCTCTATGTGGATGATTTGATTTACTTGGGTAGTAACTCAAAGATGAATGATGATTTCAAAGATGCAATGATGCAAGAGTTTGAAATGAAATATTTAGGCTTGATGCATTATTTCCTTGGTATGGAGGTGTATCAACAAAATGATAAAATATTCATTTGTCAAACTAAATATGCCAATGATATGTTGAAAATATTTGGCATGGAGAATTTTAAACCTCTTGCAACACCAACAACTCATGGTAAGTTGTTGAGTAAAGATGATGGAACTGAAAAAGTTGGTGTGACCACATATAGAAGCATTGTTGGGAGTTTTATGTTTTTCACCAACACTAGACCAAACATTACATGTGTTGTCTCACTTGTATCAAGGTATTTGAGTGAACCTTAAGAATTACATATGAAAGCAACAAAAAGTGAGGTATGTAAAAGATACAACTAATTTTGGCATTCATTATTGTAAAAATGATGATATAAAACTTGTTGGCTTTAGTGATTCAGATTGGGGAAGTAATATAGATGACAGAAAATTTGCATCAGGTAATTGTTTAGATCTTGGGTCTGGTTTGATCGCATGGTCTTCAAAGAAACAAAGGATTGTTGCTCTTTCTTCCATAGAGACTGAATACATGGAAATCACAAGTGCTAGTGCTCAAGCATTGTGGTTGAGACAAGTCCTTGAAGAAATTGGAGAAAAATAGTATGGCCCTCCTACCTTATCTTGTGATAACAAGAGTGCTATACATTTAGCAAAGAACCCAGTTCATCATAGCAGGTCAAAACATTTTGACATGAAGTATCACTTCATCCGAGACATGGTTGAGAAGAAGGTCATTGAGTTGAAGCATTGAAATATTGAAGATAATATTGTTGATCTGTTTACCAAGGGAGTAATCAAAGCTCAGTTTATGAAGCCGAGGAACTTCCTAATTAATCCCCTCAGCATCAAGGGGGAGAATGTTGGAGATTGAGCACACTAAAGTCATGATTTTAGCTTCAACGTGATCGCACTTCTGCACGCCAACGCATTTCAATAGTTGTTTGGTAGTTTTCTAGTTTTGGGTGTTTGTTTGGAGTTTGGCTTGTTGCATTCAATGTTGTTTACTATTTTAACATATTGTAACCATCTGGAGGTTGTAGATTCCTTCTGGTATGGTGTGATGTGCATTAGTCCAAAGGATTTGTTAGTGGTTTGTAACAAATTTATCAATTCTGGGTTGAAGTCATAAGTGTGAGAATATTTCTCAACTTACCTGTTTGTACACTTCTGATTTCAGTTTTGATCAGAAGGTCTATATATTGTAATGCCTGGGATTCAATAAAAATTCAATGAGCATTTATTATCTCACATATTTATCTATATGTTGATATATAGATTACAGATCAGAATAAACAGGCGATCAATCTATTCTGATTTTCTATATATAGATAAGTAGATCGATGTTCTTAAGGAATACCAATTTGCACGCATGGCAGCAAGAAGAGTGTTTGTTTTGAGTAACTCGACAGTCCAGTCAATGGTGTGGATCTTGGCAATGATTGCAGATGTTACTAATCTTGCATGCCGATAGAGTTCCTCGTCCTCCATGTCATGGTAATGATCCTGCACTTGTTCAAATTGTTCACATGATCTTTAGTTTTACGATTTGGTTAAGTTGCTTGCATATTAATATAGAATGAAACTTAAAAGAACATCTTAATTGCCTTAAGCATGTCGTAGATTACATTATGTTCTTCAACAAATCAATCCTAGAGCACTGAAACCCAACCCATGAATTGCAGACACATCCAGAGACGACAATCCCATCACTATCATGAAGAAGAAGGCCACCTTTGCCTAGTTTCAACTTACCATATTTGAATGTTCTTACTTTTGTTGATTGTTGGGAATCACTTCCATACACTGCACTCCCATCCCTGTATACAAATTGCATAACATTCCCTTGTTATGACAAATAATAAAATTTAAGCTTTGAATTAAGTCTATATACGCATATATATGTTCGGTTATTTTTAAACAATGTTCTTACCACCAGGCAGTCCTCCTATTAAGGTGCCCCTTTTTGATATCATAAAATCTATTGAAGAAATTAATTATTTGTAATGCTTAAGGATTTGATAAGCAATAGTTAGGTGCTCAACGACATGCAATCAGTTTGGTTTTGTTATGGAAACCGCATCTAACTATTTTGTACTCCTATAAAGTGTATCAATATTCTTGAATGTATAATCATCAAATGATCAATATCATCAATATTATTATGATCATAATCAATATGATTCTTCCTCCTTAGCATTGAGTCTGGATATCTTGTGTATACAAAATGGTTATTTTTCATCCGTTGTTATTGTGTTGTTCACCATTTGTACCCATAGTACGACCCAAATATAAAGGTCTTCGGTACACAAGACAAGTAAGTCCACATGATTCAAGCACAAGAAAAAAATTTGTAATAGGTAAGAGTGATGGCAAATTGGTGCAAGAAAATATATGTGACCATTGCGGTAAATATGGTCATAGAATAGAGAAATGTTGGAATCTCTATTCTTGTCAATTTTGTGGAAGACATAACCATTCACATATGTTTTGTTTACAAAAAGAAAGAAAAAATGTACATTAAAAATGAATTGTGGATGCATATAATTGTTTTGTACTCTTATAAAGTGTATCAATATTCTTGAATGTATAATCATAAAATGATCAATATCATCAATATTATTATGATCATAATCAATATGATTCTTCTTCCCTAACATTGAGTTTGAACATCTTGTATATACAAAAATGGTTATTGTTCATCCGTTGTTATTGTATTGTTCGTTTTAAATTGCTTTATGTAGATCCTATTTTGAACAGAATCCAGTAGAGACTTCTTTGGTTTCATAAAATGTGAATGTCTTTAGTGGACATTGTTGAGAAACTGCTTGCGGGGTAGTTAATGTTGCCTGCAAACAATTATAGATATTAGAGATAACCAATGGGAAACGTAAAATAAATTCGAGAATAGGTGCCAGTTTTACCTGTTTGGTGTCCTCCACATGATCAACCCAATCATGAATCATGAACTGGATCCAGGAGGCGGCAAGCATGTTAAATTGTTTGCCTGTGTCTATAAGTTTCCTCCGAGAAAGGAGTTTAGTTGCAACTACCATAGGGTCTGGCCTCAATACCTGTTTTACAAGATTTATGATCAGTATATTTTGAAACATCTCTAGACAAGTTGCCCCAGATATCAACTATAGTATTCTATGTTTTCAACCTTATTCAACTTCGACACTAGAAAAAAATAATAATAATACAGTATGTCTTTGAATGAATTCCTTTGATACAGCATTCATATGTATTCATAATCACCTCATCCTTCTGTTGAGAAGGCATCATATTTCGTCCGAAGAAATTTCCTTTGCTTCCCGTATCTGGATGAAATGGGCCATTATACTTTCCATCCGCTGTTCTATAAGGATAATCCAGAGGATTATTCCTTACACCCACAGGTGTAGCTCCGACGTTGATCAGATTGTAACGCTGGTGCAAAGTTCGCCTTATCTCAAGGTACACCAGTCCAAGGAAAACAGGCAACTTATGCCATGCATAGACTCGATCCACGAAGTGTATGAGCTGTAATAAAACGTAAAGACAAAATGGTAATCAGTCTTTTAATGTAATTGCGTTAAAGGGATTCTGTCGCACACAAGATTTATTGACTTACGAGAAAGAGGATCTTGTCTATGAAAGTCATTCTGGAATAAACAGAGTAGAGATTTCTGTCGACGACTTGGGAAGATGAGAGTATATTCTTGATTAAATGAAACGCCATCGTTTAACGAACACAGACTTCCAACTACAATGAACTATGAAGGGATTAGGGATTTCAGACTTCCAACTACAATGGAATATGAAGGGATTAGGGATTCCTTTCTATTGAACAACTTACAAGGGCTGCAGAAATGAAATTGCTAAAGGCAAAAGATATGTCGGGACGCAAAACTATGAAATCCATATTTATAGGATAGAATGGACGAGGTTCGTTCTCTGCACGAATATAATTGTATAGCAATTGGGATATTTACTGTTCTATTTTATTTCTGTGACTTCCAATAAGTCAATTCGGACTTGCAATTGGAGCATTTAAACATCTTCCATAAATAGGAAATATGCGTGGAAGTATGGATGGAAAATTTCTTTGGTAGTAGTTAAGTATTTGTTTGTTCAATTCTTTAAAGAGTTAGGATTCGTTGAGTTCATTTTTATATAAGAGAATGTAAAAAATAATAATTATCATTATTAATAAATAAATAATTTTTTTATTGAATTTACACAAGGTTTCTATGAGGGGTTGCAGTCTCGCCCTCATATTGAGTAGGGTTTGAATCTTGGACTTCTTAAAAAGAGGCCAAAAACCTTACTATTATAGTAAGCTTACAACTAATTAAGTATTTTTCTAGCTAATCAACTTGGAAGTTAATAAGCAGGGATTAGCTCTTGTTGTAATCTATGAAAGTTACTCTCGTTTAATCCTTAAAATTGTAGACATATTAAAGAGGAAAAAATGGTAACTAGGAGGTTGTTTTTTTAGAGGAAGGAACCATTGTTAGGCTTTATAGTTTTTTAGGTTGTCCATATTTACTTTCCTACTATGTCACAAACTAGCCTTTTGTGCTAGAGTCTTGTACGTAGATATACGTGATAGAGTAGCACATTGGCTTGGGATTCAACAAGACTATGATTTTCAGGCTTACCAAAAATTTTAAGTACATCACCATGACAAAATAGGATCTGGATAAATATCAGGTCCTAGAAGAGAAGTTGATGGTCTTGTAGCTACCAAACATGCTCCACATGTAGTACTATGACCCAGATGGTATTTTAAGGTGAAGATATCTGAAATAGACAATAAGAAAACTTCATTTGAGCATGTATCAAATGCAAATATCAAAATATATAGGAACATGGTAGAGGACTAGGTGGCACCATTCAAATTCATGGTGATGTAGGTAAGACGACCATGGAGAGCTTATTATATGCTTAACCAAGTTATTGACAAAAAAAAGAAATCTAGACCGATGGATTAGTCTAAACCTCATTGAAAACATAAAAGAGACAGACGATAGGAAGAGCATAAAATAGAAGAATGACAGACCTCATGATGTGAGAATGACTAGATTAAGAAAGCATTTCGTGACAAGTTGGATTGGGATTTTAGCATAGAGTTTGACAGGAAGTATATCAGTTGGACAAGAGACCATGAGTAGGAAATAATCCTAAAGGTTAAAAGGCTATCAAAATTTGACAAAGATGAAGAAGAAGAATATGATAAAGTAGAAATTTGGTAGTAATCACAAGTCCACATTGTTATCGATGATGTAGAAGCTAAAGAAGAATTCCTACCTCTAGCCCAACAAGTTGTAGAAGAATATATTGTAGAAGATGAAGAGATATAGCCAATAGTATACACTAGGAGGTCAAGTACTCCTAGATCATCAATAGCACAACCAATATCATTGCTCAGATCACCCAAAGAAGGTCCCAAAGAAAGAAAAAAATGAAAGTTTCATCCAAATATTGGAATCTCTTACATAGAAATGGCTATTACCACATAGTAGTGGCTACAAGAGAAATCACATCAAGCCACACTCAAGAGACAACAACTACAGTGGAAGATTCAAAAAGCTAAAGCAACATTTGCACAATTGGAGGAGTTAATGCAAAAAGTGCAAGGACAATTTATGTTATCCAATCACTCTTAGTAGTCTCCTTAACCTTATTTCTCATTAGAAATTATCTCATGCATATCCTAGCCACCATTGAAAACACCACCACAACCTCCATCAATTAACCTATAAGAACCATCACCATAGCCTCCATAGATCAACCTACAGGTACCATCACCCACTCCATTACCACTAATACATCTGCCTTTGCTCATCCCTTCGTCTCTGATCCATAAGCTCCTGGAGGCATATCAAAAAATCACTCTAGTGAAGGTAATGACATCTTACTCACGCCTATTCCTGCATTCCTAGCCACTCACCTCCTTCCCTTCACTACTAAAGAAACACTCCTAGATGTCTTCTCCATCATCCAAAGTGTAAAGATCAACTAAAAAATATAGATGGAGGAAGAACAAAAATAACAACTATAGGAGAAGAACGAAGATGTAGTCACTCTTACCTATGACACACTAGACATGATTGAAGGGAAAATAATAAGAGTGATTGCCCATCCCAAGATCAAGTCTCGAAACTGAGACCATAATATTGGCAGATAGAAATGTAAATTTAAGACATATCTAAGATATCCAAGGTAGAAACACTCTAGGTCATCCATACTGAAGTGAACACTTTATTTCTATAAACAAGAAAGATGGATAAGGACCTAAAGACCACCAAGAAAAATATTAAAGCCCAAGAAGTGAAGTTGGTCAACGAAAAGATATAGCAAGATGCTCTAAAAATAAAATTAAAGAATTAAATAATAATATAGCTTATTATTTTGTATTAAATTTTTAATTAAATTTTTCATGTGCAGTTTTCTAACATTCTAGTTGCACTATCAAAGATTATTTTTTCGAATTCATCAATCCTGTTCATTCCTATGTCTAATGGAGTGCAACCATTATTATCGGGAACGTTGATTACCCTTCGTCTGAAATGCAAGTGCTTCCACCGTATTGAAATTACCCATTTCCATCTTTATCTACTATCTCCGCGGATATTCTCGGCATGGATTTCAACAGTTCTTTCACAGTATTCACATAACCCTTCTATAACGGCCAAATGTAAAGCGTTGCGTGCATCTTTATCTACCATCTCCGGTGATCTTCTCACAATCGTCTGAATGCATATCACGAAGTCTAGATTTCCATGTGTTGTTATATTAAGTGCAATCGGTTGGTTGATGTTGTCCTTTTTGTAAGATAAGGAAATATCAGGCTCCAATCAATAATCTCTTCTGGACACCAATATATCAACGCAGCTACATGCAATACTATCCTTTCTTCCCCAAAATATTCTGCTTGGACCAGCTCATGGGTCCGGAAGAGTTCCTTGACTACTTGAATGAAACAAAACAAGTCAATAAAATGAGGGAACGTAATTTACGACAACATCGATAGCTTTGTTATATAAAAACAAATATTTCATTTGGGTATTACTATAATATCCACACTACATAGCTTGGTGCAAGGGAGTTCTACTGTCGAAACTTTCATAAGGAGAATTTGTCTTGGCTACAACTATTTTACTGTATTCAGCTGGCCATTCTGTGTAGCTCTAAACAGAGGAGATTCACCATCATTATTACGGCCGTCCACAAGAGTCGGGTCAGCTTCCAGTGAAAAGTGTATCTTCACAGGATACAGCGAGCAGGCGAAGGCGTATGGGTTGTACAATCCTTTGATGAAAAAGCTCATCATTAGCCAAGATGTGAAGATCCTGGAAGATGAAGCCTGGAACTAGAAGTCAAAGACTGGCCAGTCAAAGCCAGCAGTAGTTGAGTCTATTGACTTGGAGGAGAGCAGTGTATTGCCACCTGTTGCCTCAAGCAGTAGTAGTAGTGCCAGTAGCAATATAGCCTCACCATATCGGTCGCCTCCACTTGCAAGTAGGATCTAGAACTTGGTGACACGTACGAAGACTAGGAGCTTGCAAGATATTTACGAGGCAACCTAAACTCATCAATATGAGGAACATTCTGATTTTGCATTCTTTACTGAGGTTGATTCAGTGGAGTTTGAAGACGTAAGTCAAAATCAAAAGTGGGTGAAAGCGATGGACGAGGAGATAGAACCCATCGAGAAGAATGATACTTGGTAGCTTACAGATCTTCCAACAAGAAAGAAGACCATTGGGGTCAAGTGGGTGTATAAGACGAAGTTCAATGCCCAAGGAGAATTCAACAGGCATAAGGCCAGATTGGTGGTGAAGGGCTACAAGCAGAAGTCGGTATTGATTACCATGAGGTATATGCGCTTGTAGCCCGACTTGACACAGTGAGGATGATCCTGGAACTGGCAACTTAGAAGGGCTAGAGTGTTTACCAGATGGACGTCAAGTCAGCCTTCCTCAATGGTGTGTTGGAGGAGGAGGTCTACATAGATTAGCCATCGGGTTACAAGATTGAAGGCCAGGAGGACAAAGTCCTGAAGCTGAAGAAGACCCTGTATGGTTTGAAGCAGGTACCCCGGGCTTAGTACAACTAGATTGATAGCTATTTTTAGGAGAATGGGTTTGTCAAATGCCCATATGAGCAAATCTTGTATATGAAGACAAATGAATCAGGGGAGCTCATAATTGTCTGCCTATATGTGGATAATTTGATTTATACTGGCAACAGCGCTGCACTGTTTGACCAGTTCAGAACAACCATGAAAAAGGAGTTTGAGATGACAAACTTAGGGCTGATGAAATATTTCTTAGGCATTGAAGTTGACCAATCGACAAATGGCATCTTCATTTCTTAGGGCAAGTATGCGAAGGATGTCCTGAAGTGGTTCAAGATGGAGGACAACAAACCTACCATCACACCTGTTTTCATAAGTCTAAAGCTGAGTAAGTTGGACTCTGGGAGGAACATTGATCCAACTTTGTTCAAGCGGCTAGTTGGCAGTCTCATGTATTTGACTACAACTCGACCAGATCTCATGTTTGGAGTCAGCTTGATCAGTCAATTTATGGAGACTCTGAAGAAGATGCACTGGTAATCAGGCAAGAGGATCCTGTGCTATGTCAACGGGATGCAGAACCATGGTCTATTCTACGCAAGATGAGACTAGTTAGATTTGGTGGGCTACACAGATAGCGACTAGGCTGACAACATCGATGATCAAAAGAGCACATCTAGGTATGCTTTTCATCTCGGTTTAGGGGCAGTATCATAGGCATCCAAGAAGCAACCAATCATTGTGTTGTCCATTACAGAAGTATAGTATGTCACCGCCACATTAGCCGCATGCCAGGAAGTTTGGCTGTGAAGAGTTTTGGGTGAACTAAACCATCCTCTGGGGAGTACAAAAATAGTTTTATGTGATAACAATTCTTCCATTGCACTATTGAAGGATCCAGTATTCCATGGCTGGATGAAACATATTGATATTTGTTATCAATTCATCAGAGATATGGTGAAGTTTAGTGAAAGTTAGCTACGGTTTTGCAGATCCAAGGAGTAGTTGGCTAACATTTTCACGAAGCCTTTGAAGGAGGAAGACTTCAGCAGATTACGAGAGCATATTGGAGTCAACGTGCTCATGAAATCAAGTTTAAAGGAGGGTATTAGAAATATTAAACAATATTTACACTCTCTGCCCAACTGTACTTTGAATGTTTACGCTGTCGGACTGCACTTGCCAAAATCAGCAAAGTTAGGCGTCCCACCTAAAATTCTAATGTGACACTACACATTTTAGTTGTCCAATATGCCTTTATTTCTCGCGTGTGAAATTAGGTGATTGGTTATTACATTCATGCGATAGTTGGTGATTGGCTCCTCTACACCTGCTATATAAACCTAGATTGGAGTGCATTTGTTCAGTGGATTTTAGAGAAGTGAACATTAGAGTAGAAGAAGAATAGGCCACAGTCATTTTGCAGAGCAATTTAGTGAGCATTGAAGCTCATCTAGTTCAACTTTGAGCAACAGTCTCGAGAGTTTAGTTTTTCTTGTTTATTCTACCATTTCATCTGCAGAAGTTTGTATATCCTCGTTAGAGGATCTCTGTAACCTGTCTTCTTTGATAAATGAATATTGCCATTGTTCAGGCATTCTATTGGTTTTTTGTCTCACTCCTCTGCATTTCTTTTGTTTATTCTGGTTGTTGTTTCATTATAGTTTTTCCTCATAACTTGTTGACTGTTTACCCTCATTGACGGTGTTCTATGCAACCTTTATAATCATCTCTTAATGAAGTGATTTCGAATTGGCACTCGATGTTTCTAGATTTAGAGCTCTTCTACTATCGACGAAGTGATTTACAATTAAAGCCAAGCGTCTTCCCATTGGTGCATGCCCTTGGACAACAAGGTTCATTGGGTGTTTTTTTAATTTATTTTGCTAAGTGTTAGGCTACCGTCCGACTGCATAGTGCAGCTAGACTGTGCAGTCAACAATCTGCACAATCAGACGGGACAACCAAAATATTTTTTGGTTAAGTCCCTTGGCCACCGCTCGATTGCACAGCGCAGTATGACTATGCACTTGTTGACCTGCGCAGCCGAGCATTGACCAAACTCAATCCGCCCAAGGTCGTGGATTTTACCTTGTGCAACCCGACGTCGCAGGTAAACCTTGTGTAGTCCGACAACCTGAAAATTAAATTAAAGCTTCAAGTAAGGCTACTCTATGACCTATAAGTAGCGATTGGATAAATCGTAGTAGTAAGGCTAGTCTATGACCTATAAGTAGCGATTGGATAAATCGGAAAACATCCTTAACATGTATACCTATTTATGAAAAATGATTAGAATATCTCACCTTCCTCTTGATTTGCTCTTTCTTTAGCTAGTCGTCTAGAAGTCGGGCACTTAATTTTTATTTTTAAAAACTATTATATTCTTAAATACATTACCTTAACACAGCCATCTATTTATATAATTATAATCATTTGTATTATATCAAATTCATTCATAGTTATTTTTAATTTAAATTAATTATGTTAATATATAAAATAAATATATAAAAATTTAATAAACCAAAAATCACATCTCACCAAACTTTAATAACATTATCCCATATATATTATATATATATATATATATATATATATATATAAACACCTATCCAATGGTTGATAAAAACCTTTCAAATTTTAATAATTACAGTGTGAAATATTAGAATTATACATAAACATCTACCCACTTGTTGAAGAAAGCCTCCTCTTGTCTTATTTTTTTTTTATAATGAAGCTCAACACAAGGAGGGAATTGGAATTTCGGTGGGGCACAAGAGTATTAATTTAAACTAAAAAAACAAAATGTTATATTAAATTAAAATATAATAATTTTATTATATATAAAAGTATATTTTTAAATAGTTATAAATTATTTATGAAAAAATTCAAACATATTTCAAATCATTAGTTGTTTTTCTCACATTTATTTGTTATATTAATTAAGCCTTTTAAGTTTATTGGACAATCTTTCCATACCCACGCCATTAACCTCCTCCGACTACCAGTCCCACAAAGAGGCATCAAAACCAGGATGCGAGCACCACATCATTTCAAAACAAAATGGGTAGGGGAAAAAAGGTTGATCGTTGGGGACCTCCAACCACAAAGGGTTATGGTCTGAACCAATCCAGGGAAGAGTGGACAAAATGGCCACACCAAAGAGATGGAGACAGGAAGATGGACACAAAAACTCTGTCTAATCTACTGAGAATCAAATTGGCCCTCGCCCTCATATTCCTCCACGTGAACTTCAAGTGCTTTAAGTCTAAATCTGTTGAACTTGCAGCATTAAAAAAATTTGCAAAATCATTTAGGCTTTTGGCGTCCACTACGTTGCCTCATATTTTTGAAGGAAAAATAAGGGTGTTGAAATCCCCTAAAACCACCCATGCCTCGTCCTGAAAGGAGGCTCTCATCTCGAGTAGAATATGCCAAAATATCCTTCTAT
Organism: Wollemia nobilis; assembly: GCA_028583015.1. Lineage (NCBI taxonomy): Eukaryota > Viridiplantae > Streptophyta > Pinopsida > Araucariales > Araucariaceae > Wollemia > Wollemia nobilis. Next base: position 4,124,049 of record JAQPPZ010005606.1, read on the forward strand.
GAATAGGAAAATTCAGTGCATAGATATTAGAGATAACCCACATTCTATGGGTTGTCTTACATTAGAAAAAAAATTTGTATTTCCCTTGAAGAGGATAAAACCACATGGCCATCAAACTTAGAAGGGACCCAAAAAAATAAAAGACCACCGATAGAACTTGAAACCTCACTTGCCGCAAAGCCAGAGTATTTCTAAACTATATTATGAACCAAATCCTATGAAGAAGCATCAATTTTGGACTCTTGGAAACACACAAAATCAGGGGATTTTTCTTTCCTAAGCAAAGCCAACAAACACTTTTTGGAGGAGCTATTTAGCCCTCTCACATTCCATGAGCACAACTTCATTGAGATCAAAAGGAGAGTTTCTTGCTCGACCCTTTGGAGAGTGAAGGTTTAAAGCTATCAAGCTTTAGATGCTTATCTTTGTTCTCCTCTTCAACAACAAGCCTTGCTTGCCCACCATTGGCCAAAGCCTCCTCCATTTGTTTCTTTTTGTCGGCTTTACTAGGGGGCCTACCCGAATGTTTGGATAGGCCAAGGTCCAAACCCTTCTTATGTTGACTTCTTGTCTTTGGGCCTAGGGAGCCCTTTTCAAAAATTACTTTAGGAGAGCCCATTGGGCTACCTAGACCACTCGAAGGCATCGAGAAGGAATCCTTTGGGGAAGCGTAGACTACCTCTAGGAGAGGAGTGGGAGCAGAAGCTTTGGATGAGGGGGAGATAGCAATAGGTCTTACTGGATCAACTTGGTCCCTTCCAATGGACTTTGACCCACTTGGAGATATCACCAGTTGCTCTTTAGAAGGGCTTAGAGCCTTCTTCTGCCAAACATTTCATTTCTTAATAGCGGGTCTCGGGCCCGAAGTAGTCCCTTGAGAAGTTGGACATTTAGAATCAATTGCAGAGGTCTTTTGAGGCTGAGACAAAGGATAATATTTCTGAATATGATCGCTTTGACCACATTTCTCACAAGGGATAGGTTTGTTCTCATAGACCATTGGTTAAACCTAGCAACCCAAGTGGGAAACCAATTCAACCGACTTAGGGAGATCCTTCTCCAAATCCACTATTACACACATACACACAAATTGGCGTCTATCCACTGATAGAGAGAGATATTCAAAGGAGACGAAATATCCTAAAGCAGAAACCACCGCTTTGAACACATTCTCATGCTAGAGGAAGGTTGGAAATTTTGGGAGCTACACCCAAATGGGAACAAGATTGACCTTTTGTGAGGCATGGTTAAAATCAGAGCCCCAACGACATAAGAATAGGCCATGCTTGCCAAAGAACCAGGGAACCCCATCGAGAATCTTTTGGGAATCAGCTTCAAAGGAGAGTCGGATCAAGAAGATATTACGAGGGAGGGAAGCCAAGGCAAGGGAACCACTGGGCTTCCACTGCAATAGCACCCAATGCTTGAGGACCTCAAGGTCCGGTCTACCTCCCGAGAACTTTCCCACCAAGTCAAAAGATCCCTTCTCTAGAAGAGAATTCATGATGGAATCGGTAATAGGGTTCCAAAATGTCTCGGGCTCCATGACCAGCAATAGCTTTCGCAAATGAAATCTTGGGCCCAAACTTAACCCCCTCCATATTGCTTAATTTTATTAGGACCTAGGAAGAGGGTGAACCCGAGCTACCGAGAGGGCTAGACCCCAAAGGTGGCCCCTCATCGGACTCGGTGGATGAAAACTCACAGCCACCTTCACCATCATACCACATACTTACCAAAAACAAGTGTCCTCAACAACCACCAAAGATGTCAAACAAATGTCGTTAGCAAACATTCCTCCAACCAGCAACAAAGGCAAACGCTCCTCAAATTTACTTTAAATTTTTACCTTTATTAATAATTATAATTTAACCATACGGAAAAACAAATTCAGAACAACCCTTCTATAAAAGTATACAACCAAACTTTATAATAAAACTCGCATGTAGATAACAAATAATTAAAACATTTCACAATATGCATCCCTTATTAAAGGAATTAGCATCTATTATTACATCCGTTAATTAGAATACATAATTTGAATGATAAATTATAAATAATTTTTTTAAAAAATGGTACGATACATCGGGTCAAGAAGAATGCACTATCGTGTAAATTAACTTTTAGTTTTAAGATAATTTGAAGAATGTAGTATATTCTATAAATAAATTTTTAGTTGTCATCGTAATTTCGTCTACTTGGTAATAAAATTGGGAGTTTACCCTATGATTCACATAATGTCGGCAATTCAAGCATGAGAAATGAAAAGGATGTGAATAATTATCAAAGCAAACATATTTAGGCGGAGGGGCTCCACGAAGTGTGGAATCTTGTTCAATGAGTAAAGTCCTGTGCAGCGAAAGACAAAGACTGGGTTTTATTTCTTTTTTAAAGATGATGTTGCACATGAGACTTTTTGCGGGGACTCTAAGGTGAAGACGTTAAGAGTCCCAAATTTAGAGCGAGAAATATGGAAATACTGTGTAGCATAGACGTGAAGGCCACTCCAACTTGTCAACTTCTCACGTTATCTCCAAGGAATACTTCAAAGTCATCAACAAAATGAAATTTTCTTCGTATCTAGATAATGCAATGGAGGTCTGGTTTTGATATCATAAAAACATATACAACACTTTTATATATAAAAATAAAAGATAAAAAATATTAAAGAAAAATGATATATTATCCAAAAATTTATGATTTAGATGTTTTTTATAGAATTTTTTATATGAATTATTAAATCTAAAATACATCTCAATTAACAATAAACTAGGACAACATATCAATCACCATCAAAACATCTAAACAATCATCAACTTACTATAATATAAATACATTGCACCTATTATTACACTGTTAAACAATAACTAATGGCTTACCTAAATAATAATACCAATTTAGCCTCACAATGAAATGGTTTAAGTGATACCCTTATCTTCAACTCTCTACGAGTCTTTAGATATTAAAAGAAATTTGTAACACTTCAACAATCAACAACTTATTAGTGTATAAATACACTTGCTATAAAAAAAGACCATAAGCCAGAATTGAAGAATTTTCTCCATCCATTAGTAAATATTTCATAGTAGCTTCATTAAACCCTACATCTTTTTGATATATCTTGGTAATAAATAAGAGCATAAACTTTAAAGCTACGACGATATAGTTACTAAATCATTAGCACCACATAAAAAACATTCTTCCCAAATAAAGTAGTTCTTAAAAAAATAAGAAAAACTTTATTATAACCATTTTTTACATTAAATGTATTCTAGGGATAGAGGAATTCATAGATTTGAGCATAGTAACACGAGAAATTAAAATATTTCATTGAAATTTTCCGTTTGGAAATTATCCAAAAAATTTATCATAGGTTCTTCTCTCCATCGAAATAGAAAAATTGCTATGCTTAGTACTCAACATGTTAAAAGAGATGAAATAGTGAGACTTAAACAGTCACACCTAACATTTTACACCAACAGCTAATGGTTTAGGTACAAAAGCATACCTATGTAGCCTCGATTATATAATAGGAACATAACAAGGACAAGGAATTTCGTGAGGAAGTGGTTTGGGCGGTGCCCTTATCTGCCACTCTTTGAAACGCTTGAGAGCCCCCTCAAATTTTGAATGAAACACACATATCTTGTGGAACCGAATATTAATCAACACTGTTGTTTTTGGTGGGTTCAACTTTCCTTGCTTCTCTCTGTGTTCTCCACTATGAGACCCACCACTCCATCCTCTTCCTCTGCATTCACATCTACTCATGCATGATTTCTTTTTCCACCTCTGGTCCACTGCAGCTCTTGCGCCACGTTCTTCATTGTCGGCCTCTTCTCCCCTTCCAGACATTCCTTTGCCAAGTTCGCCACACTTCTCATCGACTCCATGTTAAGCCGGGGATCTATAAGCTCAGTAAGACCACTTCTGCTCATAGTAGAGAGGAAGAATATGGTCAAGTTGCTCTAGTTTTTTATCCTTTCATACGATACAGGCTTCAGCCCAGTCAGAAGCTCCACCAGGACAACGCTAAAGCTGTAAACATCGCTTTTCTCTGTAAGCTGAACCGTTTGAAAGTACTCACGATCCAAGTAATCCATTGTTCCTTGCACAGCTATCATAACGTGTGTTTGGCCCATCAGTACCAGACGAGACACTCCAAAATCTGCAACTTTGGGGGTATAGCGATCATCGAGTAGAATGTAGCGCTTCCACCATTTTGGTGGCTATGCGAAGGCGGCCTTATAGACTATGTGCCTCTGCTCATACTTAACCCTATGAAGATGATGGAACATAGTACCATTTGAAATATATTCATAAATCAACAAAGGGAGTGCATTTTCAGGCAAAAGCCCAATAATTTCACGATGTTTCTGTGGTTAATTTGGGTCAAAATGATAACTTCGTTAATAAACTGGTTGATCTCTCTGGAATCAACTTCTTTAGACTTTTTGATAGCCACAAATTTCCCATTAGTCAGAATGCCCTTATAAACGGTACCATAGCGAGCGGATCCCATCTCTACATTTTGAGAAAACTTATTTGTTGCTTTCTGAATCTCTTCCAAGGTAAAAAGTCTCATCCCATCTACTCCTCGAGATGAGATCAATTTTTGCAACTAAGCCCCTTCGTTCCTATCAAAATTCCTTTTCTTGGTAGCCCTCGATTTCCGCCGGTTCAAAGTACAAAACAGACCACCACTCCCGAGTAGCAGAACTACGAATGACCCGCATACTCATGCATTCATCGAGTACAATGGTGTTATTACAGGTAATCTAAACTAGCCAGCTTAAGAGTACAAGGTTTCATTAAGCAGACCAGAAGTTACCTACGAGTATAGACCAAATTTGAAAGCAAAATGCAGTGCGGCCTACACGACAGCATGTACCGATTGCTACGATTGAATATTCAAAATAAAAAATTTAGCGTAAAATCTTAAATGGAAAGTAATAGAGAAATTGACTATACAAGCTAAGTGATACCTTTGCATCTGGTGTCATTGAATAATCCATCTCCCTGATAACCTCTTCTGCACTTGCATACGTATCCCTAGGTTAGCTCTCTACATTCTACATTTGGTGCGCACTTGTACAAACCATTATCTCGAGCTAACCTGCATGTCGGGTGTTGAATAGCCCAGTCTATGCGCATAGAATATTTTGAATCATTTAAGTTTAAGAATCTGTTCCGCACTATCATTGTCGACTATAGTAGAACCGGAATATTTACAATCCAGCCATTTTGGAGTGGTAAATGTTCCATCGAATAATTCTGTCTCCAGCATGGATGCTGTGTAGCTTCCAAGAAGTCGAATCACCGAACATCCATTCTTTTTGCAGGGCCAATCAATGTCTGGGATGAAATGGTTTGAGCAAAATGTTATGAATGAACCCAAAAAATCGGACTCCGCACTATATAGTGAAGGAAGATTTTCGATTTTCTTTCGCCGAAGTCCGTCAGCACAGACTGCGCAGGGCGGACGGCCAGCTCCAAGCTGCGGGAGCGAAGTGCGGACGGCGCCGACCCTTGGGCGAAGTCCGTCACTCGCGAGCGCAGTGCGGACTGCGCTAGATCTGGGGCGAAGGACGTGCTTCGCAGCGCAGTGCGGACTGCGCCAGATCTGGGGGCGAAGGACGTACTTCACAGCGAAGTGCGTAAGGCGCACGTCTTTTGTGCGAAGTGCGAACTTCGCACTGCCAGGAAGAAGAAACAACCGTCGGCAGCGAAGTGCGAACTTCGTTGGCTGACGAACTTCGCTGGCACTCGGGCTGCGCTCGAAACTTGGGCGCAGTCGGATTTCGGCAGCGAAGTGGGAAGGCTGCTTCAGACTTGGCCAACTCTGGCCTTCAACTTCTTCGTCTTCCGTGGCTGCCGCTGGGTTTGCCTGGCTTGGCAACACCCGTATGAGAGGAGAGAATAACCGGAACAGAGAACAACAAACTGCAAACCCTAAAGATGCTTAAAACAAACAACAAACTTTATTCATATGAACAACTAGGGTTACAGAAATTCCTCAACCGAGGAAATAACAACATCTGCAGGCTACGCTGCAGGATAAACTAAACAAGGAGAAATGTCGAGTCTGCTGCTCGGACATTAATCAGCTGAGCCACACTGCTCACTGAATCGCTCTGCTTTCTTTCTCTGCTCTATTCTCCGCTTCTTCTTTCACGAACTTCTCTCACACATGCATTGCTTCTCTTTTTTGTCTGAAGACCCGAACTGCCCTTTTATAGCCACGGGGAGAGGAGGATAAGGTTTATCCTCTGACAGCTTCGGATAAGGGTTATCCTCGGATCGACCCTCATCTAGGGTTTCTGACAAACACCGACTTGGCATTAACTCCTATGGAGATCGGATCTGTCAGGTGTCAAATCTGTCAGAAGGTAGGTGTGACGTCATGTCACACTTTTGTCGAGATCCCGGACTGCAGCAGCGCAGTCCGACTTCGCCCATGTCTGGAGCGCAATCCGGTTTTGCCCAAGGTTCGGAGTGCAGTTGGGCATAGGCGTGAAATCTGGGTTAATTTTTCTAACACCCTCCTTTAAGCCTGATTTCATGAGCGCTTTGACTCCAAGATGCTCTCGCAATCTGCTGAAGTCTTCCTCCTTCAAAGGCTTCGTGAAGATGTCAGCAATCTGCTCCTTGGACCTGCAAAATTGTAGTTGTACTTCACCAAATTTCACCAGCTCTTTGATGAAATGATATCGGATGTCTATGTGTTTCGTCCAACCATGGAACACGGGATCCTTTGAGAGTGCAATTGTTATCACAAAAAATTGTTGTCGCGCATTCTAGAGGATTGTGCAGTTCACTCAAAACTCTTCATAGCCATACTGCCTGGCATGCGGCTATCGTGGCGATGACATATTCTGCTTTGGCTGTGGACAACGCAACGATGGGTTGCTTCTTGGACGCCCATGAGACTGCCCCTGATCCGAGATGGAAAGCATACCCGGAGGTGCTCTTTTGATCATCGATACTGCCAACCAAGTCACTGTCTGTGTAGCCTACCAGTTCCAACTGGTCCTGTCTGGCATAAAATAGGCCGTGGTTTCATGTCCCGCTGACATAGCGCAAGATCCTCTTGCCTGCTTGCCAATGCGTGTCCTTCGGAGTCTCCATGAAATGACTGATCAGACTAACTCCGAACATCAGATCTGGCCGAGTTGTAGTCAAATACATCAGACTACCAACTAGCCTCTTGAACAAGGTTGGATCTACATTCCTCCCTGTATCCAACTTGCTCAGCTTCAAACCTATGGCTACAGGTGTGATGGCAGGTTTGTTGTCCTCCATCTTGAAGCGCTTCAGGACATCCTTCACATACTTGCCCTGAGAAATGAAGATGCCATCTACTGATTGGTCAACTTCAATGTCGAGAAAATATTTCATCAGCCCCATGTCTGTCATTTCAAACTCGAACTTCATGGTTGTTCTAAACTACGCAAATAGGCTGCTGCTATTGCCAGTAAATATCAGATCGTCTACGTACAGGCAGATGATGATGAGCTCACCTACTGCATTTGTCTTCATGTACAGGGAGTGCTCATATGGGCATTTTTGAAACCCATTCTCCTAAAAATAGCCGTCAATATGGTTGTACCATGCCCTAGGTGCTTGTTTCAACCCATACAGGGCCTTCTTCAATTTCAGGACTTTGCCTTCTTGCCCTTGTATTTCATAACCGAGCGGCTGGTCTATGTAGACCTCTTCTTCCAACACTCCATTGAGGAAGGCAGACTTGACATCCATCTGGTACATGCTCCATCCTTTCTGAGCTGCCAGTGCCATAATCATTCTGACTATGTCAAGTCGGGCTATAGGTGCATACACCTCATGATAGTCAACACCTGACTTCTTCTTGTAGCCTTTCGCCACTAATCTGGCCTTATGCCTGTCAACTTCTCCTTGGGCATTAAAATTCATTTTATATACCCACTTGACCCCAATGGTCTTCTTTCGTGCTAGAAGATCTGTTAGCTGCCATGTCTCATTCTTCTCAATGGCTGTTATCTCCTCATCCATCACATTCACCCATTTGTGATTCTGACTTGCCTCTTCAAACTCCACTGGATCACATTTAGTAAAGAGAGCAAAATCAGAATAATCTTCATCTAACTGATTACGGGTTACCTCATAAATGTCTTGCAAGCTCCGAGTCTTCGCAGGAGTCCTCAGGTTTTGAATTCTGCTTGCAAGTGGAGGTGACCGGGATGATGAGGGTGTGCTACTGCTAGCACCACTGTTGTTGCTTGAAGGCACAGGTGGTAGGACACTATCTTCCTCCAAGTCTACAGATTCAATAGTTGCTGGTTCAGACTGACCAGTCTTTGACTTCCTGTTCCAGGCTTCATCCTCCAAGAACTTCACATCTCGGCTGATGACAAGTTTCTTTGTCACAGGATTGTATAGCCTGTATGCCTTTGATGGTTCACTGTACCCTGTGAAGATGCATCTTTCAGCTTTGTCATCCAACTTTTGCCTTTTCTCATCTGGAACATGTGCATATGCTATGCACCCGAAAACTCGCAAATGAGCCACACTTGGCTTCAACTTGCTCTAGGCTTCCTCTGGAATTTTGTCCCTCACACTCTTGGTGGGACATCGGTTCAGCAGATAAACTGCACAACTTACAGCTTCTGCCCGAACTCATGTGGCAAACTTTTTGCCTTCAGCATGCTCCATGCCATCTCCATGATTGTTCTGTTCTTCCTCTCAGCTACCCCATTCTGCTGCGGCGTGTATCTAGCAGTGAACTGCCTTCGAATTCCATGTTGTTTGCAAAAGTTGTGGAATTCATTGGAGATGTATTCTCCACCTCCATCAGTTCTGAGAGTCTTTACATAATGATCGCTCTATTTCTCAACCAGAGCCTTGAACTCCTTAAACCTTGCAAACGCCTCTGACTTCAACTTGATTGGATAAATCCAAGTCTTTCGGCTAAAGTCATCAATGAAGGTCAAGAAGTACTTATTGTCGACATATGAGGTGGTCTGCATGGGACCACAGATGTCTGAGTGCACCAGCTCCAAAGGCCGTGATTCTCTCCAAGACTGTCCTACAGGGAATGCGTCCCTGTGTTGCTTGCCAACCAGGCAACCTTCACAAACTTGGTTTGGTTGCTCTATAAGGGGTAAACCCTTCACCATCTGCTTCTTGTGTAGCAGATTCAAGCCACTGAAACTCAGGTGACCAAATTTGAGATGCCATAGCCAGGTAGCATCCTTCTCAACTACACTCAGAGACATCAAAGATTCATTTTGAATTTGCAGCAAAAACATTTTGTTTTTCGTCATGGACACTATTGCAATTTGTCCATGCACTTTGTCTCTAATGGAACAGACACCATCTTTGAACAGTACAATGTGCCCCTTCTGCACAAGCTGTCCAACACTTAGCAGATTGTGCTTCAACCCAAGCACATAAAAAACATCTTGAATTGTTTTTCTATCACCGTGCCGGGTTCGGATGAGGATCTTTCCTTTCCCCATCACAGGAAATTTGATGTTGTTCCCCATCTTGACTTCGGACTGGACTGTTTCATCCAGTTGTGAGAAAATCTTCCTATTCCTAGTCATATGGTTGCTGCAACCACTGTCAAGATACCAAATGTTTTTCTTGCTCTCCTCTTCAATACTGCAAGTCAGCAGCACATTTCCTCCTACCACATTTTTAGGTTCCTCCGTATAATGGGCTTGCTGCTGATTCTCGTTCGCCATCTTCTTTCTGCACTGTGTGGCATAATGGCCGAACTTGTTGCAGTAGTAGCATTGGACCTTTGACATGTCCTTCTTCTGCTGAGAGCCACCTTGCTAATTTTTGCCAGTGCCTCTTCCTCCTTGCTGATGAAAGTTGCAACTTGGCTCAGTGTCCTGAGGGTTTGATCTCCCTCCTTGCTTGTTCCCATGCTTTCTTCTGCCTCTTCCTCCTTGAGAACTAGAAGCGTCATTGTGGGAGTCTTGTCTGCCGCTGTCTTGGACTGAGACTTGTGCTTTGAAGGCTTGCTCCAAAGAAGACTGAGTTGAGCGGCTCAGCCTCTGTTCATGGGTCTACAGGGAACCCATGAGTTCGTCTGTCGAGAGGGTTGTCAAATCCCTCGACTCTTCGATTGCTATCACAACCGAGTCGAACTTGGCAGGCAAACTTCTAAGAATCTTCTCCATGATTCTCTGGCTCTGCACATTTTCTCCGTTCAACCGCATCTGGTTGATAATGTTCATCATCCGAGTGAAGAAATCACTCATGGACTTGAACTCAGTCATCTGCAAATTTTCAAACTCCCTCCTGAGCATCTGTAGCTTCACCAACTTCACTTTGTCGGTGCCTTGATACGAACTTGCCAGGGTTTCCCAGGCCTGCTTGGCCTTGGTGGCTGATGCAATCCACGGGAAGATGGTCTCCTCAACCGCTTGCATGATGTAGAAGAGGGCCTTCTGGTCCTTCTTCTTGTGCTCTTTCAACAGATCCTTGTCTGCTTGAGAGAGGGCAGCCAATGCTACTGCATCTATCGGTTCTGGGTAGCCGTTCTCGACTAACTCCCATAGCTCCTGAGATCCGAACAGGATCTTCATCTGGATGCTCTAGTAATCGTAGTTCTTGCCATTAAATCATGAGATTTGCAACTACAGGGAATTCCTTCTGGAATCCATCTTCTATCTTCACGTCACGGCTCAATCAGCTTTGATACCAATTTGAAGGAAGATTTTCAATTTTCTTTCGTCGAAGTTTGTCAGCACAGACTGCGTAGGGTGGACGGCCAACTCCAAGCTGCGGGAGCGAAGTGCGGACAACACCGACCCTTGGGCGAAGTCTAACACTTGCAAGCACAGTGTAGACTGCGTTGAACCATGGGCGAAGGACGTGCTTCGTAGTGCAGTACAGACTACGCCAGATATGGGGCGAAGGACGTGCTTCGTAGCATAGTGCGAACTATGCCATATCTGGGGATGAAGGACATACTTCATAGCGAAGTGCGTAAGGTGCATGTCTTTTGTGCAAAGTGTGAACTTTGCACTGCTAGGAAGAAGAAACAACCATCGACAGTGAAGTGCGAACTTCGCTGGCTGACAAACTTCGCTAGCACTCGGGCTGCACTCGAAACTTGGACATAGTCAGATTTCAACAATGAAGTGGGAAGGCTACTTCAGACTTGGCCAACTTTGGCCTTCAACTTCTTCATATTTTGCGGCTACCGTTGGGTTTGCCTGGCTTGGCAACACCCGTATGAGAGGAGAGAATAACCGAAACAGAGAACAACAAACTGCAAACCCTAAAGATGCTTAAAATAAACAACAAACTTTATTCATATGAACAACTAGGGTTACAAAAATTCCTCAACCGAGGAAATAACAACATCTATAGGCTACATTGTAGGATAAACTAAACAAGGAGAAATGTCGAGTCTGCTGCTCGGACATGAATCAGCTGAGCCACACTGCTCACTGAATCGCTCTGCTTTCTTTCTCTGCTCTATTCTCTACTTCTTCTTTCATGAACTTCTCTCACACACGCACTGCTTCTCTTCTCTTCGTCTGAAGACCCGAACTACCCTTTTATAGTTGCGGGGAGATGAGGATAAGGTTTATCCTCTGACAGCTTTGGATAAGGGTTATCCTCGGATCGACCCTCATCTAGGGTTTCTGACAAACACCGACTTGGCATTAACTCCTATGGAGATCGGATCTGTTAGGTGTCAAATTTTTCAGAAGGTAGGTGTGACATCATGTCACACTTTTTCCAGGATCCCAAACTGTGGAAGTGCAGTCCGACTTCGCCCATGTCTGGAGCGCAATCTAGTTTCGCCCAAGGTTCGGAGCGCAGTTGGACACAAGCATGAAATCTGGGTTAATTTTTCTAACATATAGCATAAAATCGCCATAAGTATTACAGGCAACTGTAACTAACTCATTAAACTCAGATATCCTGAAAGGGCTAGCATGACAAAGTTTGAAATATGTCTGATTAGACTCACAAAAGGAATTTTGTATACGGGTTGAGTTAATGAGAAGGTGGTCATGACCAATACTTGCAATCTGCACATTTCCAGAGTTGGTTGGAAGAAAAAGGGTACTCTTATTGCAAATAATTTCAAAGCCAGGGAAACCACTAGTACAATTCCTTTCTTTGATTGTGAAGGGATAAGGAATGAAAATGTTTCCACACGTTCTGTTGCATCCATTGCGTCGGGCCTCAAGGACCGAAATATAGGAAGAATAAAGCAGTATAATCTAGTGAATTATGTTAGAAATATCAATCCTGATTTCATGCCTCCACCAAACTGCACTTCGAACTTGGGCGAAGCCGGACTGCATTCGCAAAGTCGGGCATCCCAAAAAAAGTTTTTGACTTGACATCGTATGTGCCTTCTGACAGATGTGACATCTGATGAATCCGATCGTCGCATAAGTTAATGCCAGTTTGGTGATTGGTCAGAAACCCTAGTTCAGGGTCTGTCAGAACCTATCAGAGGATAACCTCTATCTTCCTCTCCCCGTGGCTATATAAGGCAATTCGGGTCTTCAGACAAGTGCGGAGAGTGGAGGAATTTTGGAGAAACAAGCAAGAGAAAAGCAATCATTCGCAAAGCAATAGACGAGATCGTTTCAGTGAGCAGTGTAGCTCATCTGTTCAATGTCCGAGCAGCAAACTCGACATTTATTTTTCCTCTCAGTTTATCCTACAGCTTTAGTCTACAGATTTTAGTATTTCCTCAGTGGAGGACTTTTGTAACCCTTGTATTATAAGAATAAAATTTGTTGTTGTTTAAGGTATTTGTAGGGTTTGCGGTTATCTCTATATGCATAAAATTTGTTGTTGTTCTTTGTACAATCACCTCGGAGAGGTTGAACTCAGATCCCAAATATTGCATTCAGATTCAGTGTTTCTCTCCTCCCCGTACAGCTCTTGCCAAGCCAAGTAAACCATCGATGTAGCCGCGCGAGCCTCAAGACAACAAAGTTTGATAGGAAAAATTTGCCTAAGTGTGGAGCTGTCCACTCAACTGTGCAGCGCAGTCGGACTTCGATGCCTTTGACCAATGTAGTCAGGAATTGACCACCCCCTCCTTGACTTCGCACTTTATTTCGTGCGTAGCCCAACTGCGCACATTTTTTATGCATAACCTAGCTGCACACATTATTTTGTACATAGTTTGACTGTGCAAGTTTTACTTGTGCAGCCCAACTGCGTAGGAGTTAAGGAGTGCAACCCAACTTCAGGTGCCCCACCTGACTTCGGGAGCGCAACCCGACTTCGGGCCCCCCTTTCGCCCTGCGCTCCCGATGACTGCAATAAAAAAAAAACTTCAAATTGGTATCAGAGCCACTGATCCCTTGATGCAAAGAATGAAGCAGAATGGCTTCCAACAACAAAAACTTGTAGCTACAGATCCCGCGCTTCAATGAGAAGAATTATAATTATTGGAGCATCCAGATGAAGATCCTGTTTGGATCTTAGGAGCTATGGAAGTTAGTTGAGAACGGCTACCCAAAATCAATAGATGCAACAACACTGGCCACCCTCTCTCAAGCAAACAAGGACCTGTTGAAAGAGAACATGAAGAAGGACCAGAAGGCCCTCTTCTACATTATGCAAGCAGTCGAGGAGTCCATCTTCATGCAAATCGCATCAGCTATCGAGGCAAAGCAGGCCTGGGAGATTCTGGCCAGCTCATACTAGGGCACTAACAAGGTAAAGTTGGTGAAGCTGCAGATACTCAGGAGGGAGTTTGAAAATTTGTAAATGAATGAGTCCAAGTCCATGAGTGATTTCTTCACCCGGACGATGGACATTATCAACCAGATGCGATTGAACGAAGAAATCATGTAGAGCCAGAGAATCTTGGAGAAAATTCTCAAAATTTTGCCTACCAAGTTTGACTTAGTTGTGATAGCAATCGAAGAGTCAAGGGATCTAACAACCCTCTCGATAGACGAGATCATGGGTTCATTGCAGAAACATGAACAGAGGCTGAGCCGTTCATCTCAGAACTCTCTAGAGCAAGCATTCAAGGCTTAGGTCTCATTCCAAGACAGTGACAGATAAGATTCCCACCATGGTGCCTCTAGTTCTCATGGAGCAAGAGGCAGAGGCAGGCATGGGAAAGGCAACAAGCAAGGAGGATGGTCAAACCCTAGTGAAGGAGAGACCAACTGTAATTTCCATCAACAAGGTGGAAGAGGCAGCTCAAAAAATTAGCAAGTTGGATCTGGTCAGAAGAAGGACATGTCAAAGGTCCAATGCTATTTTTACAAGAAGTTTAGCCATTACATCTCATAGTGCAAAAAATGGATGGCCAAGGAGAACTAGCAGTAGGCCCATTACATGGATGAAACTGGAAATACGACAGGAGGAAACATGTTGCTAACTTACAACATTGAGGAGGAGTGCTAGAAGAATATCTGATATTTAGACAGTGGGTGCAACAACCACATGACGGGGAACAAGGAGATGTTCTCCTAACTAGATGAAACAATACAGTATGAGGTGAAGATGGGTAACAACAATAAGGTTCCTATGATGGGGAAAGAAAAGATCCTCATCTGCACCAGGCATGATGAACGAAAGCAGATCTGTGATGTCTACTATTTGCTTGGCCTGAAGCACAACCTGTTGAGCATTGGATAGCTCGTGCAAAAGGGACATACGATCTAGTTCAAATATGAAGCTTGTACCATTAGAGAAAATTTGCATGGTAAGATTGCTATTGTGTCCATGATGAAGAATAAAAAATTTTCACTATAGATTCAGAATGAATCATTGATATCTCTAAGTGCATTTATGAAAGATGCTACCTGACTGTGGCATCTCAAATTTGGTCACCTGAACTTTAGTGGCCTGAATCAACTACACAAGAAGCATATGGTGAAGGGTTTAGCCTTGATAGAGCAACAAAATCAATTTTGTGAGGGTTGCTTAGTCGACAAACAACATAGGGATTCGTTCCCTTTCGATCAGTCTTGGAGAGCATCACAGCCACTAGAGTTGGTGCACTCAAACATTTGTGGTTCGATGCAGACCATCATGTTTGCCAAAAACAAATACTTCTTAACATTCATAGATGAATTTAGCTAAAATACTTGGATCTATGCATCAAGTTGAAGTCAGAAGCATTTTCCAGATTCAAGGAGTTCAAGGCTCTGGTTGAGAAACAGAGCGGATATCATATCAAGTCTCTCAGTACAAATGGTGGAGGTGAATACATCTCCAATGAATTCCACAACTACTACAAGTAGCATGAAATTCGAAGGCAGCTCACTGCCAGATACACGCCACAGCAAAACGGCATAGCTGAGAGGAAGAACCAAACCATCATGGAGATGGCATAAAACATGATGAAGGCGAGTGGATTGCCACACGAATTTTGGGCAGAAGATGTAACATGTGCAGTCTACCTGTTGAACAGATGTACCACCAAAAGCATGAAGGACAAAATCCCTTAGGAGGCCTAGAGCGATGTGAAGCCAAGTGTGGCTCACTTGCGTGTGTTCGAGTGCATTGCATAAGCACATGTTTAGAAGAGAAGCGATAAAAGTTGGATGATAGAGCTGAGAAATGCATTTTCATAGGGTACAGTGAGCAGGCAAAGACATATAGGCTATACAACCCTGTGACGAAGAAGCTCATCATCAGCCGTGATGTGAAGTTTCTTGAAGATAAAGCTTGGAACTGGAAGTCGGAGACTGGCTAGTCAGAGCCAGTAGTAGTAGAGTCTGTTGACTTGGAGGGAAGAAGTGTACAGCCATATGCAGCCTCTAGTAGTAGCAGTGATGCCAGCAGTAGCACAGCCACTCCATCTCGGTCGTCTCCATGTGCAAATAGAATCCAGAACCTGGTGATGCCAGCAAAGACAAGGAGCTTGCAAGAAATCTACGAGGCAACCCAAACCCATGTATATGAAGAGTACTCTAAATTTGCATTCTTTACTGAAGTTGATCTAGTAGAGTTTGAAGATGCAAGTTAGAATCAGAAGTGGGTGCAGGTGATGGACGAGGAGATTAAAGCCATTGAAAAGAATGATACATGGCAACTAACAGATCTTCTAGTAGGGAAGAAGACCATTGGGGTCAAGTGGGTGTATAAGACAAAGTTCAACACCCAAGGAGACATTGACAAGCATAATGCCATACTGGTGGTAGAGGGCTACAAGCAGAAGTCAGGCATCGATTACCATGATGTATATGTGCATGTAGCTCAACTTGACATAGTCAAGATGATCCTAGCATTGGCAGCCCAACAGGGTTGGAAGATGTACCAGATGGATGTCAAGTCAACCTTCCTCAACAGAGTAGTGGAGGAATAGGTCTACATATACAAGCCACCAGGTTATGAAATTGAAGGCTAGGAGGGCAAAGTCCTAAAGCTAAAGAAGGCCCTATATGGTTTGAAGCAGGCGCCTCGGGCTTGGTATAGTCGGATTGATAGTTATTTTCAAGAAAATGGGTTTGTAAAATGCCCATATGAGCACACCCTGTACATGAAGACAAATGATGTAGGTGAGCTCATAATCGTCTACTTGTATGTGGATGATTTGATTTACACTGGCAACAACACAACACTATTTTCCCAGTTTAGAACAACCATGAAGGAGTTCAAGATGACGGACTTAAGGCTGATGAAGTATTTTATTGTCATTGAAGTATGTGAAGGATGTCCTGAAGTGGTTCAATATGGAGGACAACAAACCTGCCATCACACCTGTAGCCATAGGTTTGAAGCTGAGCAAGCTGGATTTAGGGAGGAATGTAGATCCAACCCTATTCAAAAGGCTAGTTGGCAGTCTGATGTATTTGACTACAACTCATCTAGATCTGATGTTCGAAGTCAGTCTGGTCAGCCATTTTATGGTGACTTTGAAGAACACGCACTGGAAAGCAGGCAAGAGGATCTTGCACTATGTCAATAGGACGTGAAACAATGGCCTATTTTATGCTAGATAGGACTAGTTGGAACTGGTGGGCTTCACAGATAGTGACTGGGCTGGCAGCATCGATGATCGAAAGAGAACCTCCGGGTATGCTTTCCATATCAAATTAGGGGTAGTCTCATGGGTGTCCAAGAAGCAACCCATCATTGCGTTGTCCATAGTCGAAGCATAATATGTCACCGCCACATCAACCGCATGCCAAGCAGTTTGGCTGCAAAGAGTTTTGAGTGAACTGAACTATCCTCCGAAAGGCGTGACAATAATTTTTTATGATAACAATTCGGTCATTGCACTATCAAAGGATCTCGTGTTCCATGGCCGGATGAAGCACATCGATATTCATTATCACTTCATCAGAGAGTTGGTGAAGTTCGAAGAAATTAAACTACAATTTTGTAGATCCAAGGAGCAGTTGGTAGATATTTTCACGAAGCCTTTTAAGGAGTAAGACTTTAGGATATTACGAGAGCATATTGGAGTCAAAGCGCTCATGAAATTAGGCTTAAAGGAGGGTGTTAAAAATATTAATCCTGATTTCACGTCTCCGCCAAACTGTGCTCCAAACTTGGGTGAAACTGGACTACACTCATGAAGTCCGGCATCTTGGCAAAATTTTTTGACTTGACGTCACATGTGCCTTTTGACAGATGTGATGTCTGATAGATTTAATTGTCGCATAGATTAATGCCAGTTCGGGGATTGGTCAAAAACCCTGGTTCAGGGTCTATCAAAACCTGTCAGAGGATAACCTCTATCTTCCTCTCTCCATGTCTATATAAGGTAGTTTGGGTCTTCAGACAAGTGTGGAGAGTGGAGGAATTTTGAAGAAATAGGCAAGAGAAAAGCAGTCATTCATAAAATCAGCAGACGAGATCGTTTCAGTGAGCAGTGTAGCTCATTTGTTCAATGTCCAAGTAGCAGACTCAATATTTGTTTTCCCTCTTAGTTTATCCTGTAGCTTTAGTCTATAGATGTTAGTATTTCCTTAGTGGAGGACTTTTGTAAGCCTCGTCTTATAAGAATAAAATTTTCTATTGTTTAAAGTATCTGTAGGGTTTGCGATTATCTCTGTCTCCATAAAATTTGTTGTTGTTATTTTTACAATCGTCTCGAAGTGATTTTTTGTGTTCTATAAGGTTGAACTTAGATCCCAAACATTGCATTCAGATTCGATGTTTCTCTCCTCCCCGCACAGCTCTTGCCAAGCCAAGCAAACCATCGTTGTAGCCGCATGAGCCTCAGGACAACAAAGTTTGATAGGCAAAAATTTGCCTAAGTGTGGAGTTGTCCACCCAACTGCGCAACACAATTAGACTTCGTAGCCTTGGACCAACACAGTCAGGCATTGAACACCCCCTCCTTGACTTTGCACTTTATTTCGTGCGTAGCTCGACTACGCATATTTTTCGTGTGCAACTCGACTGCACATATTATTTCGTGCGCAGCCCGAACGCGTAGGAGTTTGGGAGTGCAACCCGACTTCGAGAGCACAACCCGACTTCGGGTGCCCCACCCGACTTCGGGAGTGCAGCCCAACTTGGGGCCCCCTTTCGCCCTGTGCTCCCCGACGACTGCAATAAAAAAATAAAAATAAAACTTCAAATTAGCATTATAATAAGAAAGGTCGACATGAAGATCTTCTTCTTTTCTCCCCAAACAAAGTGAATGAGTGAGCACCTCTCGAATATGATAATATTGTTGCAGTGACTACAAGACCTGGTGCTCATGTGTACCTTTATGGGGAAAATTACACAATAATGCAGCCATTTCCAAGCTGTCATGAGGGAAAAGTCGTTCATAGGGAAAATTACACAATATTATAGAGGAACTAGGAAGTATCGTAGCCATTTCCAAGAAGCAGTCTCAGGGAAAAGTCGTTCATAGGGAAAACTACACAATAATGCAGAGGAACTAGGAAGTATCGTAGGCATTTCCAAAAGTAGTCATGAGGGAAAATCCATTCTCAGCAAAAACTACACAATAATGGAGAGGAACTTGGAAGTATCATAGCCATTTCTAAGAAGTTGTCATGATGGAAAAATCATTCACAGGGAAAACTACACAATAATACAGAGGAACTAAGAAGTATCGTAACCATTTCCAAGAAGCTGTCATGAGAGAAAAAGCATTCATTAAAATTTATGACATTACTTCTAAAAAAAGTCGAGTGAATAAATTTGCAAGATATGAACAAGTTGAAGCATAGATTCTACAACGATAATGTACGGGGTACCAAGTGGGTATCGCGGAAGGGAGTTGAGTCATCTATGGTGGGTGTCGAATGAAAGAAGGTAGCATGGCAATGTGTCATGTGGTTTTAAGTCCCTGCCAAGGACGTAATGGTACTCCACCTACGGCAAACTCCTTGTGGAGGAGGCAAAAAATCCCATGTACATTTCGTCCTCTAGGATGTCGTCGAACTCTAGGTCTTTTGTGGTGAGCAGAAGCTTTTTTGGCCTCTAAGGATCTCTTTTTTCTGTGAGTTATATCAAGGTACTTTGTGGCTATATCTGCAAGAGTTACATGAGCAGATAACCACTTCTTCGAAATGTCATTGTACAAAGAAGGAGCATTTGAGCAACGAAGTGATGCCAATTTACATACCTACTTGCGATTTGTGCTTTTACATCCTTAATCTCTCATTCGAAAGGGAGGTTATTAGGTGACTATTGGAGGCGCAAATCCGTACCCAAAACCCAAATTTTGACCATAATTATCCACAAAATTTTTCGACAATACCCCATAATCAGTTTTTGACCCATACCAAGTGGATTGGTGTCGAAAAAATGCCTCAAACGGTGGGCATCCTGCCCTCGGGCGCTCCCCAATCTGTCGTAGGCAAATTCGCCCCACCCCAAGATGAATAGAAATATGTGATAGATATCTCTAGTTTTTCTTTTGCATTGTGTTCTAGATAGGTTAAATATGATACAGTTAAAATTTCATTGCATTCTGATCATTTTTGACCAGGTTAATGTTATTTATTGATTTCACTAACTTGCGGATACCATCTTCAAAATATGGGTGCTACGGGAAAAATTGGAAAAATATGGTCATCTGGGTCTTCCCAAAACACCCCTAATTAGCTAACTCCAAGTTTACAAGTCATTTGGAGCTTCCAGGATAGGACATTGAATAGGGTGCTTTTTGACAAGTTATTATAGGTCTATTCGTCCCACCCTGGAACGAATCCCAATCTGTGCAGGTTCTATTCGTCCCACCCTGGAGCGAATAGAAATATGTGAGGAATTTTTAGACTATTCTTTTTGCAATGGTCTTCTGATGATATTTTTATGCTTCTGTCAAAGTTTCAGGTCAATCAGAGGTCATCTGATAGTCATTTTATTATTTTCATACATACACTAACAATCGGATTTGGGAAATACATGTCTCATTCTGTCTACAGGTATTACTAATATTTTTTGTTTCTTTGAACGCAGGTTTTTGACTGCAGAGGAGCAAGAAAGAGCAAAGAATCACATACGCAAGCGACGGTGACGTTTTGGTCCGCCCATCTTATATGTGGGCACGCGGAAGAAGGATATGAATCCATGGATATTGTGACAAGAAACACATCTGACTCTCCTATCCCCTAAAAAGGAAGGAGACGTATTGTAACACAATTTATAAAGCATATCAATAAAGAGATTACCATATTTCATATTGCTTTTATCTTGTGTCAATTTGCATATGTTCTTTCTTGTTCTTTTCTTGTGGCATATTCCTTTTTGTTTATGTATCCTCGTGCTTTCAATATATATATACTTTATTATGTTAGTGTGAGAAACCCCTATGATTGACAGATATCTCCATCCCAACCATGACCTCTTATAATGTGAGAGCTGAACTTATCAATAGGGGCCAAACACACAGCCATACACACACCCATCCCTCACACACTTGTCCATGTCGTGGTTTGAACCTTGAAACTCCCAAAGAAGAGCCAAGGCCCAAATCATTTCATTCCTCCCCTTGAGACTATATAAAAGTATACTTTTAAATAGTCCTTAATTAATTATAAAAAAATAAGATCAAACATATTTTAAACCATTAATTTTTTTTATCACATTTATCAAGATTGTAAAGACTCTTTGTTGGTCTATTTCTCTCAGTCATCACTTTATATCAACAATATGTACTTCGACCTAGCATAGAGGATGATTCATATCAGTGGTTAGACCTACCACATTCAATTTCAAGCTTTGTATATATGGTCAAAGAATTGATCAATTCAAGAAATTGGTACAAGAAGCATTCCCTTAGTGTTCAATCAGTTCTTGCAATGATTCAACTTCATTGCCACTTTGTTGGCCTACATTGAAGTTTGCAATAGCACAAAAGAAACAACATTGATC
This sequence comes from Wollemia nobilis, assembly GCA_028583015.1. NCBI lineage: Eukaryota > Viridiplantae > Streptophyta > Pinopsida > Araucariales > Araucariaceae > Wollemia > Wollemia nobilis. The sequence continues at coordinate 4,145,334 of JAQPPZ010005606.1, forward strand.
CTATCAACAACATTATAAAAAGAAAAAACAAATACTTTAGAGAACAAAGAATCATTTCTAGCTTTCCATAAAGAAAAAAAATATTTATCTTGAAGAGGTGCAAAAATTCTAGAAACACAAGAGGGAGGAGAAGAGGGTCTTCAAGGAGAATTTGTTGCCATGTAAACCATTATGGGAGAAAAGGTTAAATAAAATCTACTTCTAGGCTTCATGAGCCTTATGACATACATAAAAAAAGTGATCTTTAGATTCATGATTGAATGGAGAGAGTGGGTTAGAAACCCCAATGTAGATAAGTCATTTACTAAGCGAGAGGTCTTGGTGAATAAAAATCTAGGTGAGGACAACTTATTTGGGTTCAAGTTATGCAAACCAAACTATGTGAAAGTGATGTACACATGTATACCTCATGAGTGAAGAGAGGCCTAACTACGATTTAGTTTATGAACCAAGGGTAAGTATGATGATAACCATTTGTAACCTAATATGATATTAAAATTAAGGATGGATGTTTTTGGATACCACTGCTAGACCTTCCACCAAGGATGTTGAGAGTTTAGATATACCCACTATAGATATACCCATTTGTAAAAAAATTATGCATGCATCCAAAGGATTTGAAAAAAATGGACTCCTTGGCTAATTAGGACATGGGACCACTAGATGTTCATAAAATTGATGGAAATATCATCCTAAATATCATTGTCTAATGTTATAGATAGAAAAACATCTTAAAATCTTTATGGGAACTAGTGCAATGAGAAGGGAGGGAAAATGCATACCTCTCCATCCTTTATGTCCATTGGGAGAACTTGAGGTAATACAATTTTGAATCAACACTTTCTAGCATTCATCACCTTTGATGGCTTTGATTGTCTACTTGGAACATAATGCCATGCCATGGAATTTGTAGCCAATAAGATTTTTTCCCCAATTCTTCTTGGGTAAACTAAAGATTTCCCAAGCTATTCTATGGAAACTAGAATCGAAGGTAGAACTTTCCCAAAGAAATTTTGTAAGCAACTTCTCCAGATTTTGATAACCAGCCTTGGACGAGATCCAACATGAGGAGTAATACACATGGGTCATACCTAGGATCTTGGAGTAGACTTGAAACTTGTTGGAAAGGGAAAGCTTTTTAGTGTTCTAATAGATAAGATTGACTTCAATTATTTGTATGACATTTTTTTAGAGTTTCGAAGGGGAAATATGAAAGGAAAAGGGGATACCCAATAATAGAAACACTTGACCATTAGTTCCTAGTGGCCAATATATGACCTAGGAAAATATATCGTAATAGTATCTCATCCAAATAGATATGAACCTATGTATCATCTATATTAGATACACATTTTATCATTAGAATTTCATTCACCATCTATATCAAGCGTATATTATAACATTTCCTGTAATACCTCATTTATAGATTTGAAGTGATTAACATACACCAAATTGATTGAGGGTCTAATAGCATATGATGTGTACTCAAGTGTTGGCAGTATGCATGGTTTTGGTCATATGCTTATACCATAAAAAATATAATATATTTACCTAAATTAGACTAACAAATTCTAACTAGCTATTTCTACAACTTTTTGACTATGGTATCATCCATGTAAATGCAATCACTATACCACGCAATTGTAAAAGGTAAAAAGGAAGTCTATATCCCACTTAAAATGGATCCTATAGACTAGGATGCATATGATGTCCACCTTTCATAGCCAATAGATTGACATTAAATATTATTCTTCATATTTTAAAATTATTTCCTCCTTGTATCATATAGATGGATACTCCATCTTAAATTCCCTAAGTTGTGGAACTTATCTTGATGTTTGACATGTACTAGTCAATGTTCATCAATTTTAAACATCCTTAAATACAAGGTTATTTTTCTAATGGTCATGAGTTAGAGGATGTGGTATTCAAGATCGTGCATGCTTGTAATATGAGAGATAATATCTCTACTATATCTCACTGTATCCCCTATGTAAACTCTATTGAGATCAACTCTATATAATGTTACTTGATCCATGACACTTGGTGATCATACATTATAATAAAAACATTTAAGTGTTTTCTCGTTGGTGTTTATTATTAGTCAATTCCTCGTCCTTAATTATATTACATTGGTCTCTCCATACTCCTTTTATCCATAAGTATGACAATCCATCAATATTTTAGGGAAATCTCTCTCTCTACCCAATAATACATTTTATTTTTACTTATTAATAATTAAGTCAAACATAATTACAATGAGCACTAATAAAGGAGAACGACCCCAATATAAGTCAGGATTCTAGTAATAACTTATATCTAAACTTCATGATATTAGATATCCACTAGACAAATATCTTTCTTTAACAAAGATACTTATTAAAAATAGCATAAACGTTCCCCTCTTTTTTATCTGTAATTATGTTTGAATTAATAATTAATAAGTAAAAAGAGGGGAATGTTTATTGTAGAACAGTTGAAAAAGAAAATCACGAAGTCAGGTGAGGTCCCTATCTCCTTTATCGAAAGATATAAGTGGCTTATCAAATAACACCGATCCTATGTGGAGTCCTTGATGTCAACCACCCACTCACTATCCATTGCCAATATCCATGTCAAATGAGAAGGGTTAGGATACTATTTGATGATCCTTAATAACCACAAATGGCTTAATATCCATGTCAAATGAGAAGGGTTAGGATACTATTTGACGATCCTTAATAACCACAAATGGCTTCTCAAATAGCATCGATGCTATATGGAGTCCTTAATATCGACCACCCACTTGATGCTCATTTTTGACATCCATGTCAAAGTAGAAGGGTTGGGCCATTGTTTGATGATGGAGTTGGGTGTTCCATCCTAAACCAATAGGGTGATGAGAACCACCTACTTCTTTGTGATCAGGCGTTCTTGTTGCTTCCCCTATGATCATTGCAACTAAGATGACTTCCACTAATTCTAGAATGGATAGAATCTCCTTGTTATCACTATATGGTTATTGCATATTTGATCATGTAACATATGTACTTATAAATCAAGAACTTAACTAAGTATCTTCTTAGTAAGCACCAGAACTTACAAATCCCCACCTTAAAATAAACCCACACTCTTATAAATTAAATAAAACTATGTCATAATTACAACGCTATCTAACTTTAAAAATAATAATAATTTTATCATGTAATTCTTATGAGATTTTTCGACAATATTTTCTGAGCTAAATTTTAATTTTCAATTTTAGGGGAAGAATTTAAAAGAATTCTTTTGGTTACTAGAAGATTTTTCAGCTGCTATAAACCGGATATCCGTTGAGCTGCCATAGCCTGGATAGCCGTTGTTAAGGAAGAGGCTCTACATGTTCGTTGAGCAGCCTGGATATCCGTTGTTAAGGAAGAGGCTCTACATGGTCCTTGAGCAGATAGCCGTTGTTGAGTAGACATAGCCGTTGAGGAACAGGAATATAATGACCGAAGCCCCTGTAACCCAGGAGAGCCGCTCGTAGAGAAAACCCTTGGTGGCTACTCGCAGCCGTATGTAAGAAAATCGATGCCGTCAATAGTCGAGCTCCCACTTCTTCGAAATATCAATATAGTCTGCCGAAGAACAAATGCCGACCAGCAGTATCAAAGCTGCCGCCATGACCACGCCCACAAACCTCGCAGATTGGGTGAATTTGTGCTGCTTCTCGTAAAATGTTGGAAGCCGGGCGGCAGGGCGGCGTCGCAGAGGCGAAGCTCCGGGCAAAGACGTAATGGTCCTCCACCTTCGGCGAACTCCCTGTGGAGGCAGAAAACCCCACGTACATTTCTTCCAACTCCAGGTTTTTTTGTGGTGAGCAGAGTCTTTTCCGGGCCTCCAGTGAGCTCCCGTTTCTGCGAGAGTTATATCGAGGCGTTTTGAGGCGGCATCGTAGTCGACCCAGGCGCGGATGTTGTGGCCGCTTTTGAGGTTGAGGTCGCGAAATGTGTTGTTTCCCACCTAGTAGCCGGCAGGGTTGGCCTAACTGATTTGATATTGTTCAGATCCAAACCCATATGATTACTATATTTGTCATCAACGCCGATACTGGCTGTCGAACTCCACCGCGAAAAGGTGGTTGTAGGATTGCCTGGTGGTGTTGACGAGACTCAAGTACTGGGTGGACAAGGCACCGTGGAGCGTGGTGTCGGCCGTCATCACGAATCACAGCTCCATTGGAGCTGCTCTTCGGCGGGTACGGCACGACGACGAAAACGAATCTCGTAATCACAGCCCATTGGGGTGCCTTTCCGCGGGTGCGGCACGATGGTGAAGACGAAGCTCGTGTGGAAGGAGATGGCCGAACCGTTGCACTTCGCAGGTTGGAAACTCAGAATTACAATTAGTGCGGCTATTACAAGCATTGATCTAAGCAAAGTCAAGTCGGCTTGTCTCCGTGTTGGAATATCTAGGCAAAGTCACGTCGGCTTGTCTCCGTGTTGGAATAGGGTTATGCTTTTTTCACCCCCTTCTACCATTATAGCAAGAACCCTTGATATATCTTAAAAATAATAACAACAATTTAGTAATATTAAATGTTTTATTTATTAAAATTATATATATTTTTAAATTTAAAAAGGTTTATTATTTTGTATTAAATTTTTAATTGATTTTTCAAGTGCAATCTTCTAACATTCTAGTTGCACTATGAGAGATTATTTTTCCGAATTCATCAAACCTGTCTCCATTCCTATGTCTAATGGAGTGCAACCATTGGGAACGTTAAATACCCTTCGTATGAAATGCAAGTGCTTCCACCGTATTGACATTATCCATTTCCATCTTTATCTACTATCTTCGCGGATCTTCTCGGCATGGATTTCAACAGTTCTTTCACAGTATTCACATCACCTTTTTCTACGGCCAAATGTAAAGCGTTGCACGCATCTTTATCTACCATCTCTGGTGATCTTCTCGCAATCGTCGGAATGCATATCACGAAGACTAGATTTTCATGGGTTGCTGTTAAGTGCAGTCGGTTGGTTGATGTTGTCCTTATTGTAATATAAGGAAATATCAGACTCTAATCAACAATCTCTTCTGGACACCAATATATCAACGCAACTACATGCAATACTGTCCTTTCTTACCCCAAAATCTTCTGCTTGGACTAGCTCATGGGTTCGGAAGTGTTCCTTGATTACTTTTGTGAAACAAAACAAGTCAATCAAATGAGGGAACATAATTTAAGGCAATAGCGATAGCTTTGTTATATAAAAACAAATATTTCATTTGAGTATTACCATAATATCCACCCTACATAGCTTGGTGCAAGAAAGTTGTACGGTTGAAACTTTCACAGGCAACAGTGATAGCTTTGTTATATAAAAAAAAATATTTTATTTGGGTATTACCATAATATCCATGCTACATAGCTTGGTAAAAGAAAGTTCTACCGTCGGAACTTTTACAAGGAGATTGTGTCTTGGCTACAACTTTTTTACTGCATTTAGCTGGCCATTCTATGCAACTCTAAACAGAGGAGATTCCCATAGTGTAATCACAATTATTCATCTCAGAGAACTCGCAGCAGTAAAGCTACTCTATGACCTATAAGTAGCGATTAGATAAATCGGAAAACATAGTTAACACGTACACCTTTTTATGAAAAATGGTTAGAATATTTCACCCTCCTCTTGATTTATGATTAGAATATCTCACCTTCCTCTTGATTTGCTCTTGATTCGCTCTTTCTTTAGCTAGTCGTCTAGAAGCCGGGCACTTAATTTTTATTTTTAAAAACTATTAGATTCTATAGCCATCTATTTATATAATTATAATCATTTATGTTATATCAAATTCATTCATAATTATTTTAAATTTAAAATTTAAATTAATTATATTAATATATAAAATAAATATATAAAAATTTAATAAACCAAAAATTAAGTCTTATCAAACTTTAATAACATTATTCATATATATATATATATATATATATGCCTCTCAAATTTTAATAATTACACGTGAAATATTAAAATTTTACATAGACACCTACCCACTTATTGAAGAAAGCCTTCTCTTGTCTTATTTTTTATAATGAAGCTCAACACAAGGAGGGAATTGGAATTTCGGTGGGGCACAAGAGTATTAATTTAAACTAAAAAAACAAAATGTTATATTAAATTAAAATATAATAATTTTATTATATATAAAAGTATATTTTTAAATAGTCATAAATTATTTATGAAAAAGTTAAACATATTTCAAATCATTAATTGTTTTTCTCTCATTAATTTGTTATATATATATATATATATATATATATATATATATATATATATATATATATATATATATATTTTATTAGGTTAGGTTAGTGTGAGAAACCCCTATGATTGACAAACATCTCCATCATGACCTCTTATAAGGTGAGAGTTGAACTTATCAATAGGGGTCAAACACAGAGGCATACATACACCCATCCCTCACACACTTGTCCACACCATGGTTTGAACCTTGGACCTCCCAAAGAAGATCCAAGCCCCGAATAGTTGCGTTGCTCCCCTCGAGACTATAAAAGTATACTTTTAGATAGTCATTAATTAATTATAAAAAATTAATATCAAACATATTTTAAACCATTAATTATTTTTATCACATTTATCAAGATTGTAAAGACTCTTTGTTGGTCCATTTCTCTCATTCGTCACTTTCTATCAACAATATGTACTTCGACCTAGCGTAGAGGATGATTCATCTCAGTGGTTAGACCTACCACATTTAGTTTCAAGCTTTGTATATATGGTCGAAGAATTGATCAATGTAAGAAATTTGTACAAGGAGCATTCCCTTAGTGTTCAATCAGTTCCTGCAAATGGCTCAACTTCATTGCCACTTTGTTGGCCTACATTGAAATTTGTAATAGCATAAAAGAAACAACATTGATCCTATCAACAACATTATAAAAAGAAACAAAAAATACTTGAGAGAACAAGGAATCATTTATAGCTTTCCATAAAGAAAACAAAATATTGATCTTGAAGAGGTACCAAACTTCTAGAAACACAAGAGGGAGGAGAAGAGGGTCTTCAAGGAGAATTTGTTGCCATGTAAACCATTTTGGGAGAAAAGGTTAAAAAAATCTACTTCTAGGCTTCATGAGCCTTATGACATAAAAAAAAATGATCTTTAGATTCATGGTTGAATGGACAGAGTGGGTTAGAAACCCCAATGTAGATAAGTCATTTACTAAGCAATAGGTCTTGGTGAATAAAAATCTAGGTGAAGACAACTTATTTGCGTTCAAGTTATGCAAACCAAACTATGTGAAAATGATGTACACATGTATACCTCATGAGTGAAGAGAGGCCCAAATACCATTTAGTTTATGAACCAAGGGTAAGTATGATGATAACCATTTATAACCTAATATGATCTAAAAATTAAGGAGGAATTTTTTTGGATAACACTGCCAGTACCTCCACTAAGGATGTTGAGAGTGTACTGTGATCTTGTGAAACATAGAATCCGATATATTTGCTTTAATTGCATCACACATTTCCTTATTAAAAATAGTAAGTTTGAACCTAAATTTGATATAATTAGGGATGTCAATACCTAGTAAATCGAGCAAAAAAGTAAAACGCTTTAGATATACCCATATGTAGAATTTTTGCGCATGCATCCAAAGGATTTGAAAAAAAAGAACTCCTTGGATAATCAGGACAAGGGACCACTAGATGTTCATAAAATTTTATGGAAATATCATCCTAAATACCATTGTATTTCAAATTTTATAGATAGAAAAAAAACTTAAAATATTGATGGGAACTAGGGTAATGAAAAGGGAGGAAAAATGCATACCTCTCCATCCTTTATGTCCATTGGGAGAACCTGAGATAAGACAATTTTGAATCAACACTTTATAGGCTTCCTACCTTTGATGGATTTGATTATATATTTAGAACATAAGGCCATGCCTTGGAATTTGTAGCCAAGAGGATTTGTTCCCAAATTCTTCTTGGGTAAACTACAATTTTCCCAAGCTATTCTATGGAAACTAGAATCGAAGGTAGAACTTTCCCAAAGAAATTCTTTAAGCAACTTCTCGAGATTTTGATAACAAGCCTTGGACGAGATCCAACATGAGGAGTAATAAACATGGGTCATAACTAGGATCTTGGAGTAGACTTGAAACTTGTTGGAGAGGGAAAGTTTTTTAGTGGTCTAATAGATAAGCTTGTCTTCAATTGTTTTATGAAATTTTTGTAGAGTTTCGAAGGGGAACTATGGAAGGAAAAGGGGATACCCAATAACATAAACACTTCACCATCATGTGTCCATACCCACTAAAATTGAGTCAATCAAGTTGGGAGGAGAGATGTAGGTTGTTGAAAATAAAGTCTTCAGCCATTGTATGTTGGAGCAAGAGGTAAGATAGAAAGTACTTAGGCAATGAATGGCCTAAGTGAAGGATTCTTCATACTCAAAAAATAGAAGGAAAAATCCATGTGTAAATTATCCTTTTATAATTTGGTATTAGCTATTAGAAAGAAAAATACCCTTAACAAGGTACAAATTGGGTTGATGAGCGAGAATATAACTGAAACCTTTAGCTACAATGACATAGGTTGGTACTATGTAGTGAGTGGGATGTTGAGGATGCCACATCAAAGCATCTACACAAAATTGATCTGCATGACTGGATATACAAGCTGCCTAGAATGCAACACACCAGGGAACATGATTTGGTCATGTAGAAGATCCTACCTATTTAGGATGGATCTCCCCACCCCATCATTGAATAGGGGCCTAGTCCAATTGTTCTCCATCCCATCATCGAATAGGGGCCTAGCTTAACCATTATCCTTTGACATGGAGGTCGAAACTAGGTAGTGAATGGAATGTTAAGGATGCCACATTAGAGCATCTACACAATGGAGATGTGGATGTCTGGCTGCATAAGCTTCTTGGGATGCAACCCATTGAGGAACCTGATTTAGCCATGTGGAAGCCTATAGAAGTAAAAAAATAAAATGGAAGCCTATAAAGGAGATGAAGATATAGGCTATCATAGGTCTCTCTAGGCCATGGAATGATGATGGCAATTGGTTTATAGGTTTTGCTAGGGTATGTTGATATAGTTGTGGACACCAAAACAGCACCAATCCGATTATGTGACTGCAAACACTGATCGCTTTTGACAAACACAGCCCCCAAGGCAGCCCTCAGAGGTCAAATAGTGGTCCTAACCACTTTCATAGCAATTTTGTAAGGTCAAGAAGCAATTTGGCACATTTTGGCACTTTGTCCAGTATTCGTCTCACCTAGGGACGAATACTAATCGGGATTCGTCTCACCCGGGGACGAATTCTGAAATCGTCTCTGGTCAGGACAAATTCTAGGTTAAACGGGCAAAAAGAAAAATTCCGCCAAGTGGCAGCCAAGGACAGTCAATTATTGCCCCCTTCCATGCATGCGCGTGCAGGTGGGTAGGTTGGTAGTTGATGGACTGTCACAAGTGCAGTCATGGAGGCCCAAGTCAGGGAGGAGTCTCCTTCCCCTTGGGAAGGCATCGCTGCCACATGGCATCCCTGCATGCCCCTCCAAAGAGACCCCATGGGTCTATAAAATGGTGGCCTTTCCCACCTCAAAAAGGACAGATTGGAGGTGACTTTGAGCAATGAAGTGCTATCCGATTAATTGCCTACTTGCATCCTTTTTTATTCACTTTCTCACATCCACTAATCTCTTTCGAAGAGGAGGTCATTGGGTGGCTTTTGAAAGGGTGAATCCAACCCAAATCCAACATTTGACCATCTCAAACAACCAATTTGTCGACACCACAATCCTAAGAGGTTTTGGGCCCATCCCTAGTGGATTGGCACCAAAATCAAGTGCCAACGGTGGGAGGCCCACTTGGGCACCCTCGCATTTTTGAAGTTTCATTTTAAAGCATTTATAGATCATTAGCTTACATTGCATTTCATGTTATTTTGTTTAGTTAGCTCATTGCTTCAATTTCATAACATTCTTATCATATTTGTCATGCTTTGTCGCTTGGGTTTCTTTCTAACTTGCAGATAGCGACGTTTGAATTCCCGAGGATAGAGGCCAAATTGGGAAATCCGACCATCTGGGTCATCCCAAAATGGCCCCAATCACATAACCCCTCTGTTTGCAGGTGATTTGGAGGTCCCGAGGTTCGACATTGGAGCAGCAGCAACTCGACGCTTTAACACAATGGAATTCGTCTCACCCAGGGACGAATAACAGTAGAATTCGTCCTGCCCAGGGATGAATTTCAGTCGAGAGCAGATTGGCCGACTGTTTCAATGGCAGTGGCCCTCTGGTGATGTATTCTATCTTCTGTCAAGTTTTTAGGTCATTTAGGCTTACTTTATTTACTGTTTCAGATAGTTGTTCGTATACATATTTTACCAATTTCAAAGCATGAATTCTCTTTCTTCTCACAGGTGCTACTAACACTTCGTATGTCTCTTTGATTACAGGAGGAACAGCAAGAAGTGAGGATTTTCCAACAATAGCGGCGGCAAAACTTTGGCTCCCCCATTTTGCATGTGGGCATGCGGAAGGAGAACACTTACCAAGATTGTAACCTGATCTGTTTAACACTCCTAGCCCCTAAAAAGGGAGGAGGCGATTTTGTAACCATGTTGGATAAGTTTAATAAAAGGGTTGTGACTTCTCTTTAAAGCTTTGTAACTCGTTTCGATCTATTTGCCTCTTTCATTTTAATGCATTTCTTGTTTTAGGGCTTAGGCGCTGTTTCAATTCAAATGCATCTAAGTAGTTGTTCTTTCTGAAAAGCTTCCGGAATATCGTGCTTTCAGTGGCGATCATGGTGGGACAGTTGTTCCTCTAGGT